>CAHIKZ030000902.1:3730000-3752500 GCA_903632075.3 Acanthosepion pharaonis | reverse complement strand
GTACTGGAAGAAATCTTTAGCTTAGTGTAATACACCAGCATAAATTAAAAACATAAAGCTAGGAAAGTAACAAAACAAAAATAAACCTAATGAAAGGAAATAAGTGGACAATTGTGTAAAGGTTTATAGGAAAATAATATAAATCAAGTGGGTGGTTACTGCTGGGAATTTCAACCACTCATTGCGTAATGCTAAAAATCCAGTCCCTAAGAAAGAATAAAATCTGTTTAATTTGTCATAGAGAAACTCTTTTTTCAATCAAGTTTTTATTTCCAATGGGAAACAGGCTAACTGAAATTTACATTTTTTTAAAATAGATAGCCAGAATGAAGAATATTGTATGTTTAGCTCTAATTCTATAAATCAGCAGATGGTAATTGATAATGGCTTGGAATGAGGAATCAGAGAGCAGAGTTCAAATTATTACAGTTGGGTTTGTTACATTCAATATAGTGCAAATATCCTTGGGAAAAGTAAGAATCCATTTCCTCTCCCAGCTACAGGTTAAATAGTAGGTCTTGTATCTGGAAAGACCATTGTTATTCTCAAAAAATTAATGAAATATTCACTAACAAAAAAATTATTATTTTTACAGCCCAAAATGTTTCAGCTTTAAATAACCCACAATAAGCCATAAAAAAGCAAATCAAACAAACCCCTATATTTTAAATGAAACTAACTATATAAATTAATGATTTTGAAACTGCCATTCTCCAGACTAGCATTGGTTTCATTTTTGTTTGGCATTTGAGATGATACACTGACTGTACTTTAGAGTGTCCATCTTTATGCCAAAAAGTAAACAGAACTAAAAGTACCCATAAATGTTTAAGGTAAATTTTGTTTTTTGGGGACAAAGGACAAAAAGTTTTTCAATTAAGCATTCAGCCTAAAATGGCAAAAAGTTTATTTTAGTTGAGGGAGTTGGTCAGTTCAAGAAATGTCAGACTTTGCATTGAGAAATGTTTCTGGTCAATTCCAATGTGGAATGTGAAAGTGTTAGATGGTGGGTTATCAATTTTCAGTTGCTGATCTTCTAATAACTCTGCAGGGTTGGGCAATGTAAGCCTGGTGTCTGGGTGTGTGGGGAGAGAAGGATATATGATACAGTCAAGATGTCAACATCTGACCTTTAAAGACAAAAGCTGACCAAGCACCATTGCTCAACCAATTGTAAAGAATAGTATTGATTGTCTAAGATAGAACAATATCCTGCCATTGGGGTCTGTAAAATGTCAGTCACTATTTGGAGAGAGACAAATTTACAGACAAGAATGAATGGTAGGGGGTGGATGGAAAAAAAAACAAAAACTAACAACACTAATAGATACATAAATATATAAAGAAATTAACCTAACAAAAATGAAATAAAAATGGTTGATCAAACATAGGACACGTAAGTGTATGAATGGTGGGAGATATAAGCAAGCAAGCAAGAAAGAAAGAATGAAAGGAAAAAAAGAAAGAAAAAGAAAAGGAAAGAAAGAAAAGTGAACAAGAGAAGAGAGAAGATATGTAAAAAGGAGAAAGAGAGGGAAAGTGGGAGGTGAAAGAGACAGAGAGAGAGAGAATGAAAAGAGAAGAAAAAGAAATAAAAGAGAAGAAAAAGAAATAAAAACAAAGAATGAGAGAGTAGTTCCATAGAGAAAAGGACAAAAAATACTAAAAAGTATATAAATGATAGGAGAAAATTTTATTCAAAAGAGAGGAAGGACTGAAGGAAATAAATCACCAGTTGAGAGAAAAAAGGAAGATAAAAAAGGAGACATAAGTAGTAAAAGTAGAGGCTGAAACTGAGATTCCCATACATAAGCAACACTGAGTCTGGTCAATACCTAGATGGGTGACTGCTTGGGAATACCAGGTGCTGTAAGCTTGGATGTATGGGTGGTGTGTGTGTGTGTGTGTGATGTGGCATTCACCCTGAGCAGATTGAGCTGGCTTCTTTCTGTTGTGAGAAGAAGATTCTTGGGATAAATTACAGAAGTAGGGTACCCAGGCCTACTCGAATAACGTTCTTGCTTGCCGTGGGGTTCCCACAGACGCAGAGACAGGAACGACCAGAAGCCGCCGGTTACCGATGCAGACGCTCCTTGGATTTTCACCAGAGCCCTTGTTAGCCGGTGTGTGTGTCAAGGTGGCCCTAGCAGGAACGAAGTTCCGGATGGCATAGCTCTGACACTACCGTTTACACCCCCCCCACCAACTGTGAGGTAAGGGTTGGTGGTGTAATGGATAATGGCTCAGAATTCTTAATTATAGAGCCAAGTTTCAATTCCCATTGGGCTTGTTATATTCATATATGCATAAATATCTTTGGGAAAGGTATGAATCTATCTTTTCTTCCCTCTGCTATGGGTTAATTACTAAGACTTATATCACTAAATTATTATTATCATCTAAAAAAAAGAAATATTCTTAAAATGTAATAATATTTTCTGGCATTAAATAATCTGCAAAGGGTTGATAAGCTGTAGAAAATGAATGACTGAATTAATCAATCAATAAGACAGGAGAGTGAAGGAAATTGTAATAAAGGGGAAATTAAAAGGGGAGAGAGTAGGAAGAGGAGGAGGGAAAGGATATTGGATTTACAAGCAGAAAGTAAAGAAATAAGAGGGAGATGGAGAAAATAGGGGTAAAAAGAACTAAAAGTGATAAAGGGAGGAAATTAAATATCAGAGCAAAAATAAGAGTAAGATAAAGAGCGGGGGGCATACGTAGTGAAGGTGGAGACTAGAACTGACAGTAAAACAGAATAGAGGAAGAAGTTGTAATAGAGAGGGAAATTACAAGTAGAGAGAGGAAAAGAAAATTAATAGTTCAGTAAGAGAGAGAGAGAGAAAAAAGGAAAACAAAAAGATGGGATTTATAATCAGGGAGTGAAAAATTAAAAGAGGGAGTCAAGAAAAATTAGAGAAGGAAAAAAGAAGAAAATGAAACAAATTTTATTTATCACATGACCGAAGGAAACTTTCATCTTGCTAAGCAATTTCAACAAGTCATCAGTAATTTTAATCTTCAATTCATGTGCTGTTACAGTAATATTGTAACATACAAGGCTTAGAAAATTTTACACATACAATAGGGCAGGGCCAGTACATACTACCCTTGACCAGCCTCCACCAACATGGGGGCCCAATCCTGATGGTGTACCCCGAACAGTTCTTTGTGACCATCACTATCTTAATAACATTTTCTTTTTTTCTACCTACATTTATATACGTTGCAAATTAATCTAAGCATAACTGACTATTAAAGGATGAAAAATGTTTATGGATTTTGGTGTCATTCTGGAGTTTTCTTTGTTTCATCCAAATCTGTGAATTTGTTTTGCTCATACTAAGTTTCAAAAAAGAACACTATGTAAAATTTGCTAATTTTTATCCATAATGTTGAATGTGTTAAACTTTTTAACAAGAAAAATATCAAGTTGATGTTAAAATCTGCCACAAAATATTGATTTATATAAGATGGAATGAGTTATTAGGACATGTCTCTAATTTATATTTAGATACATTGTATTTACTTTCAATTTTTCGAGTTTAATTCTTCACCTATATGGTATATGATCCATTATTGTAGATAATTAAGTTACATTAAAATTTGTATTTTATATGAATACTACTTTATGAATATTGAGATGAAATAGAGGTGGGATCATATCTTTGATTCATGGGGGGAGCACATGACCCTCACATTGGCCCTGATGTTATACACCTTAAGCAAAGGCAGTGAAATTAAGGTTGTCTATTTAACATAGGTCTGAAACCTTCAAAGTGAACTAGAGACAAAATAACTGAAGAAACATTTGCTTTTTGCCAAACAAAATATTTTTAATCTTATATATTAAGACTTAGTATGTGACTTTAGTTCATTAAAAAGGTACTGCCTGATTCATTATTGTACATAATGAGATTACAATAAAATTTGTACTTTATGTCCCCTACTTTTTACCTAGACCTCCTTGATAAAATTTCAAGTAGCAACAATATTATTAGTCTTGATCTGATGGTTCTGGTAATGTTGCCTCTCTGTGCTTTTTCTATAAATACTTTCATAGTAATTGTTTGTATGAGTTCTTTTCTATGCAGTGGATGTAATAAGAAAGGTACGTATGAATGTGTTGTTTTGGTGTAAGGAATATTGTTTTTTATGATTGGGTCAATGTTTGCGGCTAGCTAAGTTATAGTTAAGACAGAAGAAGACCATCCTTTCCCCAATCCCCTTTTCGGCCTTGTGCCATATTTCTGTATTAAACAGAATAAATATCACTTTTTACTAAGTTATCTAGACTTTTTTTTTAATTTAAGCATAGTACTAGAATGGCATCAAGATTTCATCAATTTACAGTTGACCTGGTTAAATCTAGCTGTAAGTTTTATGCTAACCGTTTCTTTTCTAACACTACTTGCCTGTAGAACACCTTTCTAGATCCATGCTTTCCAGCCAACTTTAATCTGATAACATTTAAAATGCAATGTTAGTCACTATCTACTGTCCCACTTGATTTCTCTTTTCTCTTTCCACTCATTATTAATGTTTCTGTTCCTAATTCCTCTACACCCTCTAACCCCTTGGCTTAACTACCTTACATGGAGTGATACCAATTAAAAAAAAATATGAATACTATCTTATGAAAATTGAGATGTACTAAAGTGGTGTGAGCCCTTTATCATAGATTTGAGTTTGGTTATCATAGATTGATAGATAAAGAGACTTTAAACCAGCCCTGAAATTGAGTTATATATAAGCATGCCAAAGATTTTGACTATAGTATTATAGTGAATAAGCTAGCTTTCTTAACTCTTAAAAAATGAGTTTAAATCTTATTTAGTACTTCCAAGTTATGTCAGTGAAAGCTTATATATAAATATACACACTAGCATGCACAAATGTTTCACTTGATGAGTGTACAAAAATATATCTCTTGCTTGGCAAATATAACAGATATCGCTCTCATTTCTGTTATCTTGCTTAAGATATTTCTTATACTAATTCATATTTTACAAATGCTTACAACAACAACAAGAAAAAGATTACAACTTTTCCATTTTCTTGTTACCCTTACATTGTTATAGAGAGCGTACTAATGTTCAGAAATAAACCACATCACTTCGGACAGCTTGGCTGAAGAATTCTTAGAACAACTTTCCTTGTTGGACAAAAATGTTGATTTAAGATAGATGAGAAAACAAATTTATGTTGTGAGACATGGAAATTTATGGGAAGAGGAGGCGCCGAAAACCGTTAAAGTTTCCGAGTGATGAGGCTTGTTTTGTTGTACTGTTCCGTTTAAAGCCAATAACAGTTTGCCAAATAAGCTCAGACATTCAAAAACCGTGGAAGTGCATAAGACATTTTCAAAGTGCCTCTTTAAATGGCTTTGGCCAGTGCCAAATTTGACTTGATTACTGTTCTTGATGCAATGCACATCTCTGATGCTTAGATCATTTGATTAAAGGATAGAATGCTTAGTTCAATTTCTGGTCTGGAACTGAACATCCCCAAAGTTGTTTTTTTAAAGGCAGGCAAGAATTGTTGTTCTGTGGTTAAAATATTGAAATACTAACTGTGAAATTATTTCTGTATAACATAGACTTACAAAAATTACACAAAGCAAAGTTTATTTTGACTGGGAAACTATGAATGCTGCAATGTTGGCTATTTTGGAGTAAGGAAGATTAAGAGACAAGGTGAAGATTTTAAATATTGTAAAAGGAAATTGATAGAGTTACAGTTTGTTTGGATCATAGAAAATTACTGATTTCAGAATTTTATATTTACTAGAATTTTTTGCAACATAGGTATTTTGGTATTTAGTATTGTTGAAGTTATTGCTGACATTTTTGTCGAGATTTACAAACTAGATTTTGTTGAATTTCACAAACCAATCAATGAAATTTGAATAAGCTGATTTGGTTGAAAAAAATACTTACTTCAGAATTTAATAATTTCTTTAATTTTACTCTGTAGGTCTTCACATGGTAAATAATATTTTTTAAGAAAATTTTTTTCCTTTTTATCAATGAAGAATAAATTCTTAGAATTTTTTACTCTTAAGCATCTGACATACAACTGACCATGCATAAATATTTCTTTCTGAAGTCAAATTCCAACTTTTTGAAGCATTTAGCCTTCTGATTTGTTTATAGTTCTCTCAAATGCAGGGCAAACTGTAAACTGGATTCTTGTATATATAAAACTTTAAAGAAAAATATTAAAAACAATATTGCATTTTTATTTAATAAGTATTTGTTATTTTAATCATTTGTTTTTAAAATAGTGAGCATATTGTGTATGTTAAATAATAACATTTTTAATTTTTCCAAAAAAAGAAATGAAAATTTATTGTACTAAGCTACACGCCCTAGTAAAACCAATTGTACTTTGTACCCCCTTATCTGTTTGTATTTCTCCCTAAAATTTGGTTTTGTTTGGTCAATGTATGGCTATTTTAGAGAGTGTGACTGAGAAGTTTCATATTTTTTCCACCAGTATAATTGGTGCAGAAAGTAAAACCAGTGTGCTGAGTTTAATTTCCACTTGATTTTGTTTTGTTCACTTCATGCTAACACCTTTGAAAAAGGCATGAATCCATCTTTCCCTATCTTCAAATAGACTTGGCAAACAGCATAAAACGAAAACTAAATTCAAAACCAGCCCCGTCCTGGTTATGATGATAAACTACATCCACATCCTGAGTAAGATGATAAACTATATCTGACAACAAGGCCTTTGATCAGAAGGTTTTGAGGAGCATGGAACCACCTCTTAATTGCTGGTGTTCCCAGGTCCACCCTCACCTGGGGTGGTAGCACCCATCAGGGTCCCAACTATGGGAAAATGGTTAACCAAAAGCGCTCAAAATACTATGAAAGTATAAAAACAGGTATGAATACCAGCAATACTTTTTGGGAAAATTTTTTACCAGCAATACATTTTTAAAAAAGATATTACCAGCAATACATTTTTGGAAAAAATTATTACCAGCAATAAAAATCTTATCAGCATTAAATAACCCATTGAGGTTGATATGTGATAAAACAAAATAAACCAAACCAAAACCATCCTGTAAATGGATGGTCTCCAAGCATTGACCTAAACACAACTGCAGCTATGGTTGTAGTATAGTACCCCTATGACTGTACCATGTCCAGTTGGCACTGCCACAATTTTTTATTTTTTTTAAATGAACCAGAAGAAACAACCACTGTCATTGTAAAGACTGATTCAATATAAAGAGACCTTAAAGAGACCTCAAAGAAACAAAAAAAATTCAATGTTCTTCAGTCAAGATAATGAAGATCAAAGTGTAGTATTTGTTCCAGCACCTGACAGCTGGCCCATAACTCCAGCCATCAGCAGCAGTTCCATCTAACCAGCTATCATCAACAACACTCTTCAACAACCATAAAACTGTCCTTTTCAGGACAACTCTCTTCTCATCCTCTACATGAGCATGCAAAGATAATTTTGTAGATGTATTTTCTTTAATGAAAATAAATTTGGCAATATTTTTTTTACTCAAGTCTTTATTTTGTTGTTGTCTTCCATCATCCAATATCTGTTTGAGGGCTATTATACCACCCGCAACAACCCAATGGTTTATGGAGACTTAATGATATCGGTTGTATAGAACAGAATCTATCAATGAAAGAAATACTGAAAGGCTAAAATGTTAAACAGGATGATGTGCTACTATAATTTAAGATAATATAATTTTTTTCTTTCTTTAAATTGAGCTCAGTTTTTGTTTACAAGTCAACTTAATCTGAACAAGAGAAATAACTGTTACATAAAAAGGAAGTAAATGAATCCTTGATGTAATAATTTCTTATGTCTTTTAAAAATTATTATCAATAAATATATCAAATGAATTGCTTCATCTAGTGCAAAGAAAGTTGGTTCACTGGTTTTATGCCTGAAAATCTTTCTCATCAGAATTCATCTTGCACATTTACAAATCAAACATTCATCCATGCAGTGAATACAATTGCCTTATCTGGTCTGATTCTCCTGCTGTACATCTTGGGATTCTTGACAAAATCCAAAGGAAGGTCTGTAATGTAATCAATCCTGACTTGGCATCTCGACTTTAATCACTTTCTCACTGATGCGACTTCACTCTGTCTGTCTTTCTACAAATATTTTCAAGGCAACTTCTCTGATGAGCGTTTTTTCTCTGGTGCCCTGACTACATGAATTTAAGTGTGCTACTAGATTGGCAACTAGGTCCCACCCTTTTACTGTTAAAATAGATTAATGCAATCACCTCTTCTGCTCCAACAGTTTCTTTTCTCACACTTCCCACCTGAGGAACTCCCTTCTGTTTATTTGCTTCCCTACATGCAACATCAATCACCATCTTCTGTCTTCTTGGACCCCGTTCATTTTTTTTATCCTTTCCTCAATCCTCCCTATTCTCAGTCTTCTGATTCTCTTTTGCTTCCTGTAACCTCCTGCATACAAGTGATATTACTGCATTGCTTGGGATGAAATGATTAAAAAAAAGAAATGGATTCAATTCTTTAAAAGGGTATAGTTTAGATAGTAAAATAAGATTTTTAATTCACTTTTGAATTTACTTTTTAATAATTTTTTTTTCTTTTATTTCTTTTCATGATTACATTTTCCATATTTTGTGTTCATTGGTGTTTAGTCTTTTATTGTTATAATTAAATTCTAATGATTTCTTTAATAAAACATTGAAAATTATCTATTAATTGGAAATCATTATCAACCTTTTATGAATGTTTTTTATCCCTCATTTACAATATATTTCGATGTAAAATTAGTTTTAATTTATTTGCAGAATTTGCAGTAAATATTAAATAGAAAACTTATTTGCAATAAGTTACTATAGTAAATAATTTTTCAGACATAGTCTGTCCAGCCATTTTGAATATCTCAACAACCAGTTGGTATAATTTGGTAATTAATTAAAGGGGACCTTATTGTGTATGCACAAACAGACATTCTCCCATAGAATTACTCAGCAGTGAAATGTGACTGAATGAGCTAATGTACTGTGTGTTTATCATGTTTGTAATGGCTGAATGAGTATCCCCTCTATATTTCAGAGTATGACAGTAAGACATCACAACAATTATGTCTATCAGTCACCCACCATCGTCATCCATATTTGGCTTTTACCAAAGCTAAAATTGCAACTGGCACATCATGAATGAAATTAAGGAGAACACGATATGGCAACTGACAGTGATCCTGAAAGAGAGATTTTACAGACCATTTTCAAAAGTGGAAGATACTGTGCATATGATGTCAACAGAAGTACTTTTAAGGAGAACTAAAGAACTGTTATATTTCATACTAATAGGAATATATACTTGAAAAACAAGGTGGATAAAATAAGTAAAGGTTTATTGTAATAACCAGTACAATAAGAATAAAGGTAACAGTTATGTACAAGGTCATCACAAGTCAATCCAGTAGTGAGTGCTACCATTGGAAGGTTAGTAGTTCTCATGTAAGTCTGAGTCATACTCAACAGATCCCAGCTAGTCTCTGTCGTCCATTGACTTACAGATACTTATTGGTAGTTACTACCTATAGTGTAAGCATTCATGAAGATGATGGGTTATTTCATTACATCAGGAACCAATGCTCTAATATTAATAATACATCAATGCAATCATAGATTGAATGTGAACATTGATTTTGTCAATGGCTGCATGGTAACCAACATGCTAGGTGTACATATGGTTTGCCAATCACAGCTAAAGAGCATAGTCTGCCCTGTTATTTAACCTATAGCTAGAACAAAGAGATGGATTTATACCTGTTTTAAGTTTAATAGCATGAAAGTGAGTGTAACAAACACAGTTGAAAATCAAATCCAAAAGCTAAGCAAAGTATTAAGAAACAGAACAGTTACATACTATCACACCTCCTATATGGCAATGAATGCTGGACAATCTACTTACAGATAATGAAGAGACTTGAAGCAACAGAAATGTGGTTCTACAGAAGGATGCTGAGAATACATGGACTGAACATATGAGCAATGACAAAGTTTTAGAGAAAATTGAAACAAAAAGAAACTTATGTTCTACATGAAAAAGAGATAGTTGAAATTTCTAGAGCACACACTAAGGTTAGAGGGTTTAGAAAATCTGACACTCACAGGACAGATTAAAGGCAAGAGGAAGACAGAGGAAAACAATGTATAATATACTTAGTGAGCTTGAATAAAGGAATGGTGGTCAAGGTTTAGGAAAAATAACAAAAAGACAAAATTTATTAAAATCTACAAAAGACAGGAAATTGTGTAGAGCCAGGATTGATAACATTCTGAAGAAGAACCCATTACACAACCTGCACATCCACCATGTAGGGGTTTTTTTTATTATGTGATTGGATAGCTTCCAGACTGGCCAATTAAGCATTCATACAATATTTCCATTTTTTTTTTTAGAAATTCATACAATATTTCAATTTTTAACCAATCAGCATTATTTTCTAAGCTAAAACCTTTTTTAGAGTGATTCTTAATGATGTCTTATTTACAATGAACTTTCATAACAAAATCATTTGCCATTTATTTACACTATAAATTGTTTACAATATTAGTCTAAAACTTTTTAGGTCTTCAACCTTTTCATTGAATTCTTTATTCCTCATCAACCTCTTGGCATAAGCAAAAATGAATATCAATAATTGTTTTTTAAGGGCAGAAATTCCTTTTCCATTTACCTCCATTATTCTTTCTTGATAAGATTTTAGCTTTATCCTTATTATTCCTTTTTCAATTTCTATTTCTCTTGCTATACAAGGTGTTTATTTGAATAATAATGATCATGATGATGAGAAAGACATTATACATAATATAAGTAAGAATAAACACATTAAAAAAATAAACTAATATATATTTATAGCATTGGTTGACATCATTAAAGGAAGTATTTAATGAACAGCAGCAAGGTCAATGATATTTGGTTGAAAATTGTTAAGTCACTGCATAATTCCAGGTTCAGTCTGCTTAATTAGGATTTCATCTGCATGGCTAGAACCAGAACCAAACTTGAGAATGCAAAATGGTTCAATTGCTGCACTAAGCTTGCAGTATTTGAAGTCAAGAGAAACAGAGTAAAACAGTACATAACCTTCCTAATGAGCTTGTATAAATGAAGGAAAGAACAGGGCTTAGGAGAGATCACAAAAAGAAAAATTTACTAAGAGCTACAAAGGACAGAAAATTGTAGAGAGACATGGTTGCCAGCATGCTGAAGGGCAACAAACAGAAAAAGTAGTTACTTCCCTTGATCTTAATAAAGAAATCAGTGCCAGATATGATAAAGTTGGAAGACTTAAATCCTGGAATAATTTCTACTATAAACTTTTTGAACATCATTCTTGAATTGTTAGAGATCATTTTTCCTTGAATCAATGCAAATCTGGGAGTGTTTTATAGAAAAACAACACATAACCTACTTAGCAAGTTTGAGTAAGTCGATGACAGGACAAAACTTAGTAGAGATGACAAAAAGGCAAAATTTATTAAGAGCTACAAAAGACAGGAAATAGTGGAGAGTCATGATAGTCAACATCCTGAGGGGACACTGCATATAGAAGAAGAAAGTCACTGAGGCTTTTACTTTCAGATAATGATTTAATTTCAAGATCCACACTGATACCAGAGAATTCAACTTGTAAGCGATAGTCAATGTCTACATTTTCTATTTCCAAAATGATGTATTTATTGATGTCTTTTTGAGCCCCAGGCATTTATTGACTGTCTGGATAATCCCATTAATCCCCCAGGTATTGATATCAAGCATTTTTGGAATACTTAGTTTACAATTAGTACTTTAGCTATCTGCAGTGGGAAAAATCATAGCCCATGCATTTCTTTAAGAATACCAGAAAAATGTTAACAATTGTCCAAAATACTTGCATTAGAAATAATGAACTTAGATGCATTTTAAAAGATCATTTTAGAACAACAGCCTTGTTGTTATAAAGACAATAAAGAAAAACAATGATCTGAAAGAGTCATTGTATTTTTTATTTATTTTTTTTAATCATTTCACATCAAGCAAGTTGATGATACAATTAAACAATTCAAGAAGCTACTACCAGTGAGAAATAAATAAGACTTTAGAAAGAAACAAGGACTAAACCTCTGCTCAAGGCCAAATTTAGATAAAGAGAGGCCCTAGGATATTCCACACCTGAGGCTCCACCAAATCCCCCTTCACACAAGCAAAGGAAAATGAAAGAGTGTTAAATTAAACAATTTGAGTAAAGCTGAGGATGATGAATGGTGTTTAAAATTACTGAAGAGTTATTTAGAGTCTACAATGTGTTATGACAGCATGTGTAAGAAAGGCTGGAGGTCGTCTAGATTTTGCTAAACCTATAGGTAAATCCAGCACAGCCTCTAGTACTGTCCAAAAAGTGGGGAAGAGTGTAAACTAGATGATAAATAAACCTATCTACTCCTATTGAGGAAAAAATAAAATTTCAGGGTTTACAAAGATATGTTAGAAGTATAGAGTTGAAGTGGACTTTAGAAGAAACCAGGAACCCAATCCTAAACAGGAAACAAAAATTAAACCTCTACTTCTGTTCAAAAGACCAATGAGGAATGTGAACCTGGCAAATCTATCTAATCCTATTATATTATCTATCTACTCTATCATATCTATATAATCTATCTAATCTTATTATAACTAAGGTCACAATAATCAATTCGTTGATAATCATTAAGGAATTGCAGCATGGAAAGTGAAATCAGCAAACAGAGTTCAAGTTAGAGCTTAGCCACTGCTGTTCAATTTTCCCCAAATTCCCTTAGGAAAAGCATGAATCCATCTCTTCTTCCTCTTCTAGTTATGGGTTAAATAGTAGGGTATACTGGACTCTTTAGCCTTGGGAGGCAATCATTTTAAAACTCTGAATTTCAAACCATGGCGAAAGCAACAGGAAACCACTCCACTGTCTTTCCCAAGAAAGCATTTCACAAATAATAAAGAAATGGAATAGAGAGCTATGATTGGTCACACCTGCTTTAGGGTATAAGCAATCAGGGGTGAATTCTCTGCTGGGGGTGGGGAATTTCAGGGATTTGGGGTAAGGGAATCTTTTACTTTTTCTCTAGCAAAAAAAAAAAATCACATGTTTGTCATTGACTGTAATATTAACCAGAATAAAATTGATTTAAATACCCAGACTTTTTATTGAACATTTTGTTTTCTAGCAAAGTTTTTGTTTATTGAAGTCTTCTTCAGTTTGTTTATGTATTTAATAATTAGTTATGAATTAAAACAAATTACTGTACATGTATTCAAGTTTAAAAATCCATCAACATTTTCTTTTCCTATTAAATTTGTAAATCCCTTCTATAAAAATAATCCATGTAAATGTACAGGGTGTGATAGATAAATTGTCATCTAAATTATGCAAAAATGAAAATTACACTGACATCTCATTTTAACAGATATATTTACCAAAATTACAGAAAAATATCTTGAAATACTGAAGAGTAAATTTATTCAATAAAATTGCCATTGGTTTCAACCATGGCCTCCAGATGACTTCAGGATCTCCTGCAACTCTTCTGAACACTCTCCTTGTTTAAGTTGGTGAATGCTGCCATAATTCTTGCATACAGCTCATCTTTGGTGTTAAAAGGAGTTTTGTTGGTCTCTCACTCAACTGTGACCCACACACAATAATCCAGGGGTTGCAGTCTTGGAAGTTAAGTGGCCAGATATAAAGGGTGATGTCATCTCAGAAATTGTCGGACAGCCATGACTGGGTTGGTTAGCATGGTGCAGAGTCCTGCTGTCAGATATAGGATCTTCTAGCAGCCACTCTCTTGACCCAGAGTAGCACTAACTCCTCAAGGCACGATGTAAGTCTCTATGTTGAATCTGAGGCTTTGTGGGAAGATGAATGGAAGCATGATGTCGTCATCACAAGTGATCACTCCAAACACTGAATATTTGGTTTTCATCACTCTCGGTTCATGTTTATGGGGACTCAGCATCCTCTGCACTGCTCTCAGATTAACATCTAAACACTCTGAAATGTTTGTATTGGCACTTCCAGCACAATTGCTAAGAAGTACAGCATCCCATTTCCAAATTTCTGGTGGAATGAATCACGTCATGTGCTCTTTCTCTAACAGACGGTGCCCAACTGTCTGTGCTATACTATGCAGTCAACAAAATCAAGACAAAAAATGCATATGCATGAAATTAAAAATATAAAATGGTAACAATTTATTCATCGCACACTGTATATGTACTAATAGGGAAAAGAATGAAGATATCCAATAATAGATGCATATTATCTGGAATATAGCTTTTGAGTCAGACAGTCTTAGAAAGGTGTAGAATGAAATTCTGATTTATAATGAAAAGGGTGCACTGGGCAAAAAAGGTTGAGAAGTATTGTCCTAAAGGAACATGACTTTAAAAAAAAAAAATGGTTGGATAAAAATAAACAAAAAAATCAGAATATTATTTGAATTCAGTCTACGTCTAAGATAACTGATGATCCTTAAGGCAGGGATGAAATTTCTATGAGGTAATAAACAAGAAAGAAAATCAATTATTTGGCAAAAAAAAAATGAGCAGATGACTGATTAATCATTAAATGCTGATCTGACAATTGTTTTTTATCAGCTGATTATTTAGTATGGTCATATTTGGAACAAAAAAAAAAATTTCACTACTTTTGTCTTGCATTAATATGACTGATTTAGTTTTCCATCATTGCTTTCTATTTATATAGATATCCTATATCAACGGAAGGGATTTCTTGAACTGTTTATATAAAATAGTTCAATCGATTTTTTTAATATTTTAATATTTGGAAATCATCTTCGAATACGTTTTCACAACATCGCCCACGTGACGACGACGTGATCATATTTAAACGGAACGCTGATCTTATATAAAAATTTCAGTTATCTGTTTGGATTAGTTGTGCTCTTATGTCCATCGTCTTTTTGTGTTGAATTTTTATATGTTCTAATGTTAATTATGTTTAAATGAAAATGTCCTGAAGATGGTCTAAAATAGATCGAAACGTCCAACGTTGACTTTATATTAACATTAATACAGCATAATTGCATATTAAGATTTTTGTTTGTTTTTTCTGTATATTTTTCTTCATAGATATATGTATAGCATTTTAAAGCTCTATCTTCTTTCTTTCAGGTAGTATTTTAAGTTTTTGATTAGTTTTGTTTTAATCTAATAGCAACAACACATTATCACTGAAAATTAGACAAGATATCAGATGAGATATTCAGTTGATGAATATATGTTTATATTTCTGTGATGCATTATTGTACACATTTACAATGTTTGGACTGTTGTCCTCATCATTGTTGTCATATTCATGGTATTTCGTTCGTTGTATGCTCTTCCTGATATCTTAGTTTCAGTTATTTTCCTTTATTAACTCAACTATCCAAGTTTTGTTCAAGTATTGAACTCACAACTCTTTGGGTAAAGCCACTAGATTAGTTCAACCATTTCTTTTTATCCACTTGGCTATGTGTTCTTCAGTGTATGAATTTTGTGGACTCATAACCTAAATCTCTCAGAGTTATTTTCTTACCAAAACTCATATTACAATTTGTTGTTGTTATCAGGAAGAGGCAAGTGGAACTAGAAAAATCTACCCCAGAGGATAAAATAATAGGTTTGGTTTCAAATTCCCATCACCTGAATAAAGCCAGAGTGTACAATGGCCAAATCATCATGAATCTGACAATATAGATGAGGACAACAATCTGAATATTGTAAATATTTGCAATACTTCATCTCAGCAATATAGACAGATATTTATCAGGTAAATCTCACATTCAATAACTTGTCTAAGCTTCTGTGATAGGGTCTTGTTGCTATTAGATGGCAAAAACTTTATGAATATGACAACAAAGATGAGGACAAAAAAATCAATGTGTAAATAGTCACCTGATGAAGGCTGGAAAACTGACCAGGAAAATCATGAGAAAATGAAGCCGAATAAATTATCAAGCTGTAAGAAATGTCTTAACATGTGTGTAGGTCGTTTTGCTGTCTTGTCATGGCACCTGACCATAAGCTTTATTAGCTGAAAACATTGAGAAGTTTGGCAGAGATGGGATCAAATTGGATTAGGCCAAATATGCAAGGCTGACTGCATCCGAAGGAGAAATGGAATCACACAGGCTGTGAAATGGCTCCAATCACATTTATAAACCTGTCTTACAAATCTTCACACTGTGATATACAGATTCCTTGTGACAATACAACACTGGAACTAAATCAGAATTCAGGGCACCATTTCAATCTGTCAGCATTTGACAGCAGCAGCCTTTCATTTGGAGACGGGTTTGGGAGGAGATTTATCTACTACTTTCCAAGACAGATATAAATACAGATGTCTTGTGCGTAATCAATAAGACCTCACAGAGAATATTATGCAATAGAAAATATTGATCAAGTGGCCATGAAAAATTATATATTATTTATATGTAATATTGGACAATATAAAACAATACATTTATTTACTGGATATGATAACAGGTTTGAGATATTAATTTTAGCTAGAAAGAGAATATGACACAACTGAAAGAATGATCAACTTTTCTTTTTTTTTTTTTTAATCATTTCACCCCAAGTAAAGCAGTAAAGCCACTAAAACACAAGAGGCTAAGAATAAGAAAAAGAAAAACTTTATTAAAGAGCAAGAATAATAAAAGAATAAAAGAAATCAAGAAGACAGCAGATAACAACTGACATTGGATTTAAATTTGGGAAGATTAAAGCTGTCTAGAAAGAATGAAGCCAGAAGAGATCTCCACATTTAAGAAGTATGAGAGAAGAAACTGTTAGCTTAGAATTACTGAAAATCAGCTGAAATAAATAAAATGCACAACTGGAATTGGTCAAGGGTGTGATTTTAAAATCATATCTAATAGCCTGAGATATCAAAGCTTTATATTAAATGTTTACCAACCTTTCCTTGTAGCATGTCCTAAAACCTTTCCTTACAGTATATGATTTTAAAATCATATCTACTAGCCTGGGGCAACAAAGCTTTATATTAAACTAGCTTAAAAGCAACACTGCAGAGGGATCTTGATTGGGCCATCATCACAATAGGCAGGGAGGAGTAGATTCAATAGGCAACAATAGACTATAGAAGAACTCAAAATTGATCTATGCATTTAAGCAATGCATTAATATTTAAGCTAACCTTTTAAAAATTCAATGATGATTCTTCTGCCACCATTTAATTTAAAGACATTTTGATGTACATACATCCTTTCTTTCTATACAAACAATTATTTTTATTTTATAGGTGACTTTCGCTAGAGTTTGCATTTAATTTTGATTATTCCCAAATTTATTTCCAAGTTATAAAAATTGTTATCATACAAAATAATTTGTCGCAAAAAATCATGCCCAAAAATCACCAAAAACAATTACAGTAATGAAAACTTGGGAATCCAGAATTTTAGGAATGTGAATCCGGATCCAGCCCAGAATGTTTTTAATTTGCTCACAGAGTCGAGCTGATTCCAAAATGGTATAATATGTTGGCCTCTAGGAATAAAGTTGAAAAAGTGTGACACATGACACACTGACATTCACATCTATTATATAGAATAAGATGAGCTATTGAAAGTTAGAGAGTTGTTTCCTTTTAATTGAAAAGTGTGACACATGGGCACACTGCCATTTGTATTTATTATATAGAAGATGTGTTATTGAAAGTTAGAGAGTTCTGTCCTTTTAATTGAAAAAGTGTGAAACACTGACATTTGCATTTATTATATAAAGTTTACCAGTCTTCCTCGTACAGATAGAATAGCATGTCTTAAATTTTTCCTTAACAACTTGAATAGTAAAAATTACTTTACAACCCACAGGTTCATTAATAATTGGAAGTTGTTTGTTGTTAGTCTTCTACATGCCATGTCCCTTGAGGATGTTGTAAAGGTGGCTCTCCTCAACTTCCCTTTTTTTTGTAGCTCTTAATAAATTTTCTCTTTTCACTATCTCTCGTAAACTATTCTGCCATCCATTTACTCAACTTTGCTAGGTAGGTTATATGTTGTTTCTTTTATACTGCTTGCCTTCAGTCTGTCCTGTGAATATCAAATTTTCCAAACCTTATTTTTTCATTATGCATTCTAGAAATTTTAACTATCTCTGCTATAAGCATCCTTTTTATTTCTATTTTCTCCAACTTTCTTGTTGCTCACATGTTCAGTCTATGGTATTCTCAGCATCCTTCTGTAGAACCACATTTCTGTTGCCTCAAATCTCTTCTTCATCTGTGAGTAGATTGTCCAGGACTCACTGCCATAAAGAAAGACTGATATTACATAATGGTTCACTACTTTTTTATTTGTTTCTAATGAAATTTGTCTATTTCTTTATACTTTGCTTAACATCTGGAAGACATCTTTCACTATAGCGATGCACCTTTGGATTTCAGTGTCACACTTTCTGTCTATTTTAAAACATTTCCCAGATGTTTAAATTGTTAAATTTTCTTCATTTTGGTGCCTCCAATTTATAATATACACATTGGGCTTTTATTTTATATTCTTCAAGTCTTAGACATTCTATTAATGTATTCTGATAATCCGAGACTCAAATCTTATTGTTGTCTTTGTATGTTGCTCACATGTTCGGTCCATGGTATTCTAAGCCTCCCTCTGTAGAACTACATCTCTGTTGCCTCAAGTCTCTTTTTTATCTCTGTCCAGCATCCACTGCCATATTTTGGTAAAGAGGAGAAGTACTGTTTAATAAGTATTTTTTACCTAAACTAATTATATATACACACAATAACATTGAGTCAGAAAGAAGAGAACAGTTATATAACGACAATCACATTGATAAAAACTTTTTATAATTAAATCTAGTTAATGCTAGAAATTTGGAACCAAAATTAAAATTATCAATAATTATGAATGAACTCTTGATCTTCCTTGGACAACTATAATTTACCATTGGAATTTTCGGGCAACATGATTTATTCTTTTAGCAGTCAATCTTTGACCAACCTATTACTTCTGTTCTCTCTTTCTCTCTAACACACACACACACACACACCATTTCTGTCTTTCTCTCTCACGTATATATGTGTGGGCATGTATGTTGGTGAGAAGACCAAGAGAGAGTTGGAAGCAACATGATGCCCAAGAGATGCAACGGAATCATTTGGAACAGTTCATGCAAAGGAAGAAACCATGCCATCCAAAAAAGCCAAATCAATATTCCAATAAAAACTTCATCCACTAAATTAATCATGTGCACTCTCCCAGATTATTTTCATCATAAAAAAAATATATATATACTGAGCCGATAAAAAAGAAGGTTGTCGTCCTTAAAAAAAAAGAAAAAAGAAAAGCTTTCGTTCTTTGACAAACAGCACATTTTTGGTGCAAAACCCCCAAAACACAAAAGATCCTGATATTTGTCCAAACAAAAAAAAGTCATTTAATCATAAACGACTTTTGAAAGTTAATTCAATCCTTTTTAGACTGCTGGATGCATGGATGGTGTAATAGATAATAGTTTGGAACTGGAAGAGACAAGTTTCAATTACAGTCA
Organism: Acanthosepion pharaonis; assembly: GCA_903632075.3. Taxonomy (NCBI): domain Eukaryota; kingdom Metazoa; phylum Mollusca; class Cephalopoda; order Sepiida; family Sepiidae; genus Acanthosepion; species Acanthosepion pharaonis. The sequence goes on along the minus strand of CAHIKZ030000902.1, from coordinate 3,732,905 downwards.
GGTTCATTATATCCACTTTTTTTTAATCAACTCATCCCAAGCAATGTGATAATAACATTACGATGCAAGGGGAGTGAAAGATGTGATTCAAAGAATGAGAAGATTTTAGAAGGAATCAAGAACCCAATCTTAAACAGAAAACAATGGATAAATCTCTACTCCTGTTCAAAAGATTGAAGGAGAAGTGTAAACCAGACAATAGGTGAACATATCTACTCTTGTGTATAAATACTCCTAAGAAACAAGAAGAGATGGATTCATACCTAACTAAGGGTTAATTAGTAAGACTTGTAAATCATTATCTCAACAACAAAAAATCCTTTACAATTTAAAAATATTTTCTTGGGTTTTAAATAACCTACAAAATCTTCATAAGCCATAAAAAACAATCAATCAGTTAATCAATAGACTGCTTGGTGGCTAAGATAGCAAGATATTTCCTATCAGTTCCAGTGACCAGTTTTTAAACCCAGGATTTCAAATGCTGTTAGCAGACATTTCCCATTTATAAAATTGGTGGAGTATAATCTGCCTGTCTCCAGTTCCTCATATATCTAGCTTTGTGACTAAGACTAAACAGAACTGAGTTAATACTGTATTTTCTTCACATGCAAACACAGCAAGAGATGCCATGTTAAAAATAGCTAGAGTAATTAATATGATTCTGTAGAAATCATCCAAATTTGGGAGAAAGAACTGCTTCAAGATTAATATCAGCATCTTCAATCAGTTTACAATCTTCGCCTCAGTTTCTTCAAATGCTTTCACCAAAAATACATCAATCAAATAGAAGTACACATATTGCATTTGCTTGCATTGAAGTCTCATTTGAATGTTGGCAAAACTCATCTCACCCAAACACTCTAAATTGTTCCATTAATCCACACTTTGGATTTTTCAGAGAAGCAATCAAGCATTGAACGAAAGAAAAGTGTAAGAATCTTTGAGGGTCAGTTGGCTTGTGGCCATTTTATCTTGCACAAGGTCAAAAATGAGTTGAATTTGTAGTCATCTTTGAACCGAGACAAGATTGAATCGGCTGGTGGATGTTGGGGTTTGATTGTATCATGGACTAAAACCTTTTCATATTTCATAGGTCATGGAGAAATTGATTCAAATCCTCACCCAAACAAGAAAATAGAGACAAGAAGATTCAAGAAGAACATGGATAAATCAATTTGACGAGACTGTACCCTTATAATTCTGTATAAATATTCACATGCACATATACACAAATATAGTTTATATATATATATATATATATATATATATATATACACACAGACAGTTTATATATATATATACATACACAGACAGTTTATATATATATATATATATATATACACACAGACAGTTTATATATATATATATATACACAGACACAGTTTATATATATATATATATATCAACTCTGTGTGTGCGTATATATATATATATATATGTATATTATCTCAACTGTGTGTGTGTGTCTGTGTGTGTGTATATATATATATATATATATCAACTGTGTGTGTGTGTATATATATATATATATATCAACTGTGTGTGTGTGTATATATATATATATATCAACTGTGTGTGTGTGTGTATATATATATATCTCAACTGTGTGTGTGTACATATATATATATATATATATATATATCAACTCTGTGTGTGTATATATATATATATCTCAACTGTGTGTGTCTATATATATGTATATATATATATATATATATATATATCAAATCTGTGTGTATATATATATATATATATATATCAACTATATATAAGTGTTGCATGTTCATAATAGGTTGCCCAAATCTTATAGTCGTGACTGACCATGAGCCACTCAAAGGACTTTTCGGTGATTGAGATCTCAGCAAAATTCACAACCCACGACTCAACCTATTCCAACTCAAAGAAAAAAGCTTGAGATATCTTTTCAACATGCAACACTACCCTGGAAAATGGCATAGAGCCTCTGATGCCATTTTTCACAATCTAGTCACTACAGTACAAACCTACTCGATAAATTCCCCATAAAACCTTCCCTTATAGACATTGATGAATCGAATGAGACTTGTGTAGCAATGAGATTGACAGCCCTCACATCCATATCCCAATTAGATAATAACCGTGCCATAACTTCCCCTGACCACATTCGTTTTGCTGGTCAAAAAGACACACAATACACTTTATTAGGCAAGACCATAGATAACGACTTTCCAAACAGTCATCAAGCAATGCTGCCTACAATCCAGGAATACTGGGAAGTTTGTAACTGCCTCAGCAATGACAATGGCCTAATACTACTGGACAGGAGGGTAGTAATATCAACCTCCCAGTGCAAAAATATATTAAAGTGCTTACATTCAGTTCATCAAGGAGTAGTTGGCATGAAAGTGCGTGCCAATGAATGCCTGTAATGAATGCCTCAATTCGCAGTTACAGGGATAATTGCATTACATGTTCAAGTCTACCACATGAACCAATCCACATGACACCTACACCAGAATGGCCTTTTCAACAAATTGTGATGGATTTGTTCTATGTTGGGTCCTTCACATATCTTGCTTGTGCAGACAGGCTCACTGGGTGGCTCATTCTGTAGCGCATCAAGCCAGGGCAAGCAGTTGCCTCCAGGTTGATATCCATCTTCAGTGAAATATTCCAAACACATGGTGCACCTGAAGAACTTCATACAGATGGTGGGCTGCCCTTCAAAGCTTACTCATTCCAACAGTTCCTGAAAACCTGGGCTGTTAAACAAAGAATTTCATCAGTGGCCTATCCCCAGTCTAACAGGTGAGCAGAATTAGCAGTCAGGACTGTAAAAAGACTCATAAAGGACTGCACAGGACACCAGGGTTCCTTGGACAATGGTATGGCAGCACAAGCGATCATGCAATATAGAAACACC
>CAHIKZ030000902.1:3715000-3725000 GCA_903632075.3 Acanthosepion pharaonis | reverse complement strand
AAATATATCTTTTTTTTTATTTTTCACTGTTTTTATAAAGATATATATACAAATTTAATGCAAAATAAATTACGGAGTGGAGTAATCCTTATTGGAATGATTGCAAAATACTTTTCCTTCCCCAAAAGCAGAAGCACACAAATGCATGCTGGGATTTCTTGCTAGCCAATAAAATAGGCCACTTGTTGGTGTCACCTGACTCAGTCCTGGTCTCTCTTGCCTTGAAGTCAGAATGCTATGTCTATTTATCCAAATTTGCTCATGCGTGTCAGTCCGAATTCTTAGTTTGTGAACTTTTTGCCTCATTACTGTTAATTTGCCTTGCATATATTGTTTGCTTGTTTTATATTATTTTTTCCCCTGTTCTTTTCTTTTCCTTATTTTTTTTTTATTGTTTATTACAAATTCTGCCAATTCTCTTTGTTAGGCAGTTCTGCCATTTACATTTAACCATGGCCATTCTTTCTACAATTGTTCACCAAAATATAATACCAAACAGCTACTCGAGGAAGAGAGTTACTGAAAGAGATTGTTGTACAGAAATAAAGGGAGGAAATAAGATATTTATAATACAAGGCTATGCAGGATAGATAATATGTACATTATGAGGATATGCAGGATAGATATTATGTAGATTATGAGGATATGCAGGATAGATAATATGTACATTATGAGGATATGCAGGAGAAATGTTTGGCCCTAGATTTGAATTGGTTAAGTGCATAGTGGTTGAGGAAGCATCATTTTGGGAACAGTTCAAGGAAGAGGCAATCTGAATAGAACTTCCTCCTTACCAATGGAATACAAAAGGAATGAGGATGTATTGACTCTACATATGTGGCATAGTGGTTGAGGAAGCATCTTTTTGGGAACAGTTCAAGGAAGAGGCTATCTGAATAGAACTTCCTCCTTACCAATGGAATACAAAAGGAATGAGGATGTATTGACTCTACATATGTGGCATGATGTATCCTAGTTGCAAAGGTCTGAGCTGGTGGAACTAAAGAAGTAGCTCATCTGAACATCTGCCATGAAACTAACAGTAGTGAGAGGCTAAACTTATTTGATCTGTGGGAAAGGGGTTGTAAGGTGGAAAATAGTTCATCCCCCAAAAGGCCATGTAAATGTTATTGAACTATTTCAAAGCTGGAAAGTGAGGCCTTGACAGCTGCTGATCAGATATGGCAACAATACTCCAGATTTGGTTTGAGGTGACTCTTGCAAAGACAGAATATAGCAGAAGTTCCAAGATCTCTAAATTTAAATCCATTTAGCATATTAAAAATCTTTTATCAACTGACCAAACATTATTGATACAATAAACTGCCCATGAAATCCTTAAAAACAAAAAACTATTTCACTCTTTCTCTACCATTTCAAATACTTTTAGAAAATCTTGTTGGATTTCCTTCCACATCTCTCCCAACCTACATGTTCTTTAAATTTGGCCTAATCTTTAAAAAGAAATTCTTCTATAGTTTTTGTAACTGAAATATTTTTGGTGAAAAATTGGCCTATTTTGCTTCCCCTACACTACGGTAACCTTTCATAGAGAAAATATTTTTACATTGTTTCTGGTAATTTTCAACTATTCTGATGCAATTTTAAAATTTATTGAATTCATCCCTGTACACATGCCAAAAGTAAATCAACATTTCCTTCTAAAATGAAAAATCCCAATTTAATTTTAATCTTTTTTCTGTTTCTATTTTTCTAGATTCATAAATTTTAGGAAATCAAATTTAATATTTGCTTTCTATATATGTCTGTATGTATAATTATATGCATATATATTATATAAAATATTATTTACATACATCTATATAAGTTTGGTTAATGACAAACGAAATTTTTTTACATTTTTCTTGGTTTTGGATACATATTTCGATATAAACTGTCCATTGTTTGAGAACCTATTGTTCTATATTGTTGATTTCTTCATATCCAAGAATCACATTTGTTTTTGCATGTTCATGTGATAGTTTGAGTTGCCTATTTTTTATTTTTATTTAGTATGTCTGTTTCTAAATTTGATATAATGAGTTGTTTATGTTTAATGCTTCTAATATTTGTAATCGTTTTTTACAATTGTGCAATTGGTGAGAATTTATCAGATTTCTTTATTTTTTTTTATAGTACTTAGTATGTCTGTTCCTAAATATGATATAATTTTTAAGATAAGTTGTCTTTTATGTTTAATGCTTCTAGTATTTGTAGTCATTTTTTACAGTTTATTTCACATAGCACCTTTGTACAATGAGTGAAAATTTAACAGATTTCCTCTTCTGTTGATTGGCGATATGTGATTTAATCATTATATATATATATATATATATATATATATATATATATAGAGAGAGAGAGAGAGAGACAGACAGACAGAGCATACATATATATTCCAATAATATCAATACAATATATATAGCATACAATATATTCCAATAAATTATCATATATAAAAACGTGTGTGTGTGTGTGTGTGTGTGTATATATATATATATATATATATTATGGAGTGTTACATTAGAACATATACATACCCACTACAAAACTGTACATCATGTTTCAACGTTAAAGTTTTTTTATTATTATTTTTAACATTTCATCAGGTGGGAAATCAATTGCTCTACTTATGTATTGAGCCTTGTTTTAAATTAATGTTTTGAATACTGAAATCTTACTTTTTGTTCTTTTACATTTAGATATATATTATTAATTAAGGAATATCAAACACTTAAAATTCCATAAGTGCTTCATATTCCTTAATTAATAATAATTTTGCTCTGTCTTTTGACTTTAAGCTCTTCCTGGATCTACATCCTCCTGGAAATTCTATACATATTACCATACTGTATCATTTCTTTTTCTCTCTCTCTCTCTCTCTCTCTCTCTCTCTCTATCTATATATATATATATATATATATATATATATATATATATTTCACCCTAAGCAAAGTGATAATGCCACTAAGATGGAATGGTTTACTGGGAGTAGAAGAGAATGAGAAAACTTTAGAAAGGACAATAAAAGAACACAATTTAAGAAAACATAAAATTGACACTGCATTTTAAAATTTTGAAGATTGTATTTCCACAGGGGAGAAGTGCAAAAAACAAACTATTAGAATAGAACTTATAGTTGCATCTAGCTATTTCATTAGTAAAATGAAGAGACCTAGTAGTTAATCTAGTATTAGGCTTAAATTAATATGGTTGAGATACCAAGGTTGAGAGCTCATTAGAACTGCCATGAAAATATTTATAGAAAAGACAGAGGGAAGCCATGTTACATCGAGGGAAAGTGACTGAAGTTGAGATGTCAGAACAAATAACATTACAGATTATTCTTTGCATTTTGTTGAGAATTTTGAGATATATTGCTGGAGCACCAGACCAGATATGGCAACAATATTCAATGCAGGGATGAATGATGATTATATATCTATATATATATTCTTTCAAATGTTACTTTTAGTTAGTAGGTATCTGTATTTGAAATAGATGACCAGTTTTTATTTTAAACAGTCTCTTAATCCTTTGGCCCGCTCACTCAACTCACAAAATCTTAATAAAGAAAAATATGTTCTTCTACATTTTCTTTAAGATTTCTCCAGTGGAGCAGACTAAAAGATATAATACACACTGTTTAAAATGAAAATGGAACATTTATTTCTAATACAATATACCATTCTTCCATGCTTAGAATATTGCTGCCACATATAATCCAGTGCTCCTGCTATTTACCTTGAGCTCTTTGAGAAAATCCAAAGAATAATCAGGTATATTATTGACCCTGTTCTGGTATCTTGGCTTAACTCTCTTTCCCATCTTCATAAGGTTGCTTGCCTGTGTCTTTCCTATAAATATTTTCATGGTAATTGTTTGGATGAGTTCTTCACTATGGTGCCTAGACTCTTTGAATTTAAGCACAGTACTAGACTGGTGTCGAGATCTCATCAATTTACAGTTGAGTTAATTAAATGTAGTCATAAGTTCTATGCTAGCAGTTTCTTTCCTCACACATCTCACTTGTGGAACTCCCTTCCAACTCCATGCTTCCCAGCCAACTTTAATCTGCAAAAATTTACAATGTTGTTATTTATTGTTCTGATTACTCTTATTTTGTTCTCACACCTTAGCAATGTTTCTGTTTCTAACTCTCCCACACCCAGTAAACCCTTATATATATATATATATATATATATATATATATATATATATAGATAGAGAGAGAGAGAGAGAGAGAGAATGAATGATTGATAGATTTTCTATAACCCTTTACAGGTTATTTAAAGCCAGAAAATACTTTAGATTGTTCAAATTTGGTAGAGGGATAATAATGATTTCATGATACAAGTTTTACAAGCTAATTAACCCACAGCTGTAGGGAGAAGAGGTGGATTCATACCTTTCCCATGCATATTTGAGCATAAGTTTCATATCTTGAAATACAGTTGAATACAAAACTGTGCAGATATGAAAATTTCAAGAGGCCTTTGATGAGAGAAGTTTCACTTAATTCAGACCTTGCCTGTTTAATTGTTTCTTTGTAACTCAGTTGATCAGAGCATATTGAATTTAATGATAGCTCTCTCTTTGAATCCTGCCAGAGAGTGCATATTTTTCTTAGATAAGATTTCTCAAATACTCAGGCTGGTAGAAGAAAATAAACAAATATGCTTTTTAATAAATAAATGGAGCACTTGCTCAAATATAAGTATCCACTAAAAATAATATTTAAAGTGATAAACATGCATAAAACATTAAACTTGCATATTTCTTTTCTTTCTTTTTTGTCACAACCCATTTTATTTATCTTGTTACCCACTGAAGGAACAGGATCCACAGTTTGAAAAATGCTGCCCTTGGCTATTTGTGAGGCCCATTCAATATATATATATATATATATATGTGTGTGTGTGTGTGTGTGTGTGTGTGTGTGTGTGTGTGCAAATATATAGAAAATAGGAAAGAACTTGTTAGGTAAATAATTCGAAGTTCTGTCATATTTTTTATTTTATTTTTAAAAAACCGTGCTTGATACAAAAGTAGAGCCTAAATTATAATTTATTTTTTAAAAATATGATTCCTTCACTACATAAGAGTTCTCATGTTTCAAAAACAAGAGCTGAAAACTTCAATATAATTATAATTATTAGAATTATTTTGAAACATGAGAACTCTTATGTAGCGAAGGAATCATATGTTTAAAAAATAATTATAATATATATATATATATATATATACTATTTATTATATTTAGATATATTTTTCTAAGTTATAATTTTTAACTTATATCAGATTGTAACAATTAATGAGATATCCCAATTCATTTGCTATGTAAAAAATGTAAAAACTAAAATTCAGTACCAACCACTGACAAAAGATGCAGGATCAACCAAATTTTTGGGGTGATTCTTTCAAAAACTATTGTACTTCTACATATTAACTATACAAAAATCATTATTGTCATTCAATTTTTATATAAGGAGCATATATTGCTATCTTGATATTGATATGTGTTTTAGACAGAGATATAGCAAATGTATTTGGATGGCACTAAATAAAGATACTTAAATGTTTATATATAAGAGAAATTATATATCTATAGATCCCATTTTATAGTCATTAAATGTATGTCTATTCTACCTACTCTGATAGATATTGTCTCGAAATCATTTTTTTTTATATCTACAGACAAGCATTTAAGAATCAGTATTTTTACTGAAAGAACTGTTCCACTAATTTTTTTTAACAAAAAACAAATGCACCATAAACTGCCTCAATTCCATTCTATATCTCACCAATCTGACAATGTGTTCTTTGAATGACACGTATTATCAATTCCAGTCACCCGTCTACAAAAAATGTAATCATACTTTTCTGATGTTTACTCTCCTTTTATATTATCTCTCATTCACTCTCCGCCAGTTCTTACTTACTTGCGTTATTAATAGCTTATATGCTGTACTTTCTTTTCATCCTATTATCGTTGGTGTGTTATTTAATACTTTCTTTTTATGTATTTACAGTTCAATATTTTGGGGAGGGAAATATCAAATGTCTCGTGGGGAGCTAGGCTGAGAAACATTATTTGTATGCACGATCAATTGGTTATTCTGATTTCAAAAAAGACTGGCTTGAAGAAAATGAAATGATAGAAATATTAAATCTAGAAATTATTTGTTGATTGATGCATGGATGTTTAATTTACAGTTGTAGTAGCTATCAAAATGGTGAATAAGAGTGAATGAAAATACACTCGATCAACTCTAGTTTCATGCTTTTTTTTATTGCAAATTGTCCAATGACCACATAACCACCTTTAACACTTAATGGTGAAAAGATCAAAGACATGCAGGCGAAGTAAAAAGAAAGATTAAATACAAAACTATCAAATGGTTTGACTGGGATAAATAGATCCCAGAATTTAATATGAAGTCTTTAATCACAGATGCTGAAGAAATTAATTTTCTAAAGATGAGATCAAGGTGGGCTGCCATTTTCATCTTGAGTATTGGTCTAATATTAAAGTAAAAGCACATTTGGAATCTAGTTTGTTGCTTAATGGGTTCAAGATACTTTCTAATTCTAGTAAATGTTTGTCAAAGATACAGTTTAACCAATAGCATGGATTTATTATATAATCTTGAAAGCAATTTGATCCTGGCATCTCAGCTTCACTCCTTTTCCCGCCGCCATAACATAGCTTCCCTGCACCTTTTCTATAAATACTTTTGTTAGGGGAAGCTAAATTCCTTCCCTTAAAAAGGAGAATAAATCAAAATTAATTTACTTCCCTTGTCTGTTAAGATTAGCGTGCCACTTCTGAATTGAATATAGTGACCAGCTGACAAGCATGTGGAATTCATTATTTAAATCCAGACTGTTCTCAGACAGTGAATGGATAAAGGCTGTATATTTATGTGTTAGAATACACATGTCTTTTATTTTCATTCATTTTTGTTCATTCCAACAGCCTGGGATATAACAACTTTCAGGGTAATTGTTCTGCCAAACTTTCTGCTAGAAACCTAGACTTTATGAATTTAAGTGCAGTACTAGATTCCCAGTAAGGTCACATTATTTTACAGTTGAACAAGCTAGATGTACCCATATATTCTATGCTAACAGTTTCTTTTCTCACACTTCTCACTTGTGGAACACTCTCTTCTGGCTTCTTGCTTTCCAGACAAGTCTCAATTTCAAAAATTTAAATGCAATGTCAATTGTTATCTTCTGTCTTCTTAATTCATGTTCTTTTATTGTCCCTCTGCTTAATGATATTTTTTCTTTTTTCAGATATTCTTTAACACTCAGTAATCCCCTGCATCTTAGTGGTCTTGTTGCCTTGCTTGGGATGAAATGATTTTAAAAAGACCTATCACTTTTGTATAGGGCTTAATATGCTTATCTGAAAAGCCAGCTTCCCCTGTGAAATCAAAAAATATAGCTTTGTGCTGGCAATTAGCACAATCTGCTTTATAATTTTGTCATTCACACATTTCAAGTCAACTGAGCAACAAACAAAATTAACTCATGCAACTTTTGAAATGTGAACACATTTGCAAAACACTTCCGAATGTTCTGCACAAGATAAAAGCAAATGATCCTAAAAAGCTTTATTTCTTTTTATTCTATGAAGAATACTTGAATAACTGGATGACTTTGCACCAAGATGTTGGACTTTATAACCAACTATTTGGATTTCAAAGTTTCATAGCTTTCTTTTAAAAAAATCTGGTATTAATTATAAGTTTCTACCTGTAATTCATTAATGCCCACTGTCCAATTTTTGTAATGGTTAGTATTACTGTTTTTATTGATTTGTTTTTATAGCTTATCAAACCTTTGTGGGTTATTTGAAGCTGAAATGTATTTTGTATTGTAAGAATACTTCTTTTTTTTAATGAATAGCAATGATTTCCGAGATACAGGACCTCCCATTTAAGGGGCAACTGAGAGTGAAAAGATTTTAGAAAGAACCAGAAATCCTTTCCTGTTAAGGATTGGGTTTTCAGTTCTTTCTAAAATCCTTTCCTATTTGTGTCTTAGTGGCATTATTACCTTGCTTGGTGTGAATTGTTTAAAACAAAAAATAGAAAACCCATAGTTGGTTGAAGGAGATGGATTCATACCTTTTCTAAGGGTCTTTGTAAGTGACTGTAATAAACTGAACTGAAATTTGAACTTGACTATCCAATTTCCCATTCTAAGCCACTATCATTGCTGGGTATTAATGGGTTAATTGGCAGCTCATATAGCATTTTTATACTTCATATAATACACTTTAATTTATTTATATGCTTTTATAACAATAAATGCATCATACAAATTTTGTCTTATTACAAATTTTGTCTTATTACAAATTTTGGGCTGGAGAGCAAGTTTACTGTTTGTCCTTCCATGATGTCTGTATTTATACATAATAGATTTACACAGTAACTTAATGTGTGAATGCTTTTAAAGTGGGGAGGTTGTTGCACAAGAATAGTCCCACTATTATTTGGCGTTCAAGGTTATTTTTTATCTAGTGGTACATGAAACATCATAATTGGCAAACATTTTGACTACACGAGTTACCAGAAAGAAGGGAGAGTTTATCACCATCTAGCAGTAGAGCCCGGCGTTGCCCAGGATGTAACAGTAAGAGATAGATCAAGTATCAACCATCATAAAGACTGAAAAATACAATTGACAAAGATTACTGTTTAAGGTTGACGGACACGCATGTCTTAATTAGTTTTTTTTTTGTTTTTTCTCGGTTTTTTTACGAATTGGTCAAACCCAAACTCAAACAAAAACATTGTTTTTAATCGTTATGAGTCTATCAATTGAATAGAATTTTATTATAAACAATTGTCTTGTAAATGGAATTTTTAAAGCATTCTGAATGTAAAAATAAAGAAAAAAGTGTGCAAGACAAGAAACATTACCTGCCAAAAAAAAAGTGAAGTTTTGTTGAAATTGGTTGAAAAATGTAGGAAATCCGATCCCATATATAAACGAACACACACACACAACCTGGGTTTTATAATAAGTATAACTCGATATGAGTTATACTTATTCATTCTGGCGACAGAATCATGTTTTATCGTGTTTTCAAATTGATTTCATGCAAAAACAATTGTGTTTTTCCAATTTTGGGTACTGTCAGAACCGCTGCAAGGTAATTTTATGCAGTCCTGTGAAGTTTTATTGAAATCAGTTGAAAAATGTAGGAAATCCGATCATATATATAAACGAACACAGACACACACACACACACACACACACACAATCTGCATTTTATAATAAGTAAGATTTAACTTAGATGCTTCACTCATTGCTTGGAGTAAAAGCTTTTTTTTAATTTTTTTTATGCTAATGTTCACCCAATATAAAGCTCCAAAAACACTTATGGCAGAGGGGGCTACTGAATATGAAAGGAATATAATAGGAGGAAGAAGAAAGTGAGGATTAGGTAAATATGTAAGATAAATAACTGACCATGAAATGAAGACATTAAGATTGTAGTGTTCATGGTTGATTGATTGACTGATTTATTTTTTTATGGTTTATCAACCCTTTAATTATTTAAAGCTGAAACATATTTTTGGATTGTAAGAATTTTTTTTTTTTTTTTGGCTAGTTAGTACTGCATTAACAATTTTTTTTAGAATAACAATTATTTTCTCTTACAAGACCTATTATTTAACCCATACCCAATGGGTGGAGATGGATTCATACCTTTCTGAAGGGCATTTGCACATAAATGAATGTAACAAAACCAACTGTAATTTGAACTCAGATCTCTGATTTATTATTTCAAGCCACTATCCATTACACTACCTACACATCATAGTGTTCCGGGAATCATCCATGAAGGAATCTGTTTCCTAAAGCAGCAGTTCTTGAGAAAAAGCTACTTGAGTGGAACTTCCTCCTTACAAATGGAATATGTAGGCAATAAGAATGATTGGATGTAGCAAGTCGGGTTTTGACTGTAAAAGCCTGAACT
>CAHIKZ030000902.1:3700000-3710000 GCA_903632075.3 Acanthosepion pharaonis | reverse complement strand
TCAATCCTGACCTGGCATCACAACTTCAGTCACTTTCTTGTTGATGTGATGTGGCTTCCCTCTGTCTTTTCTACAGATATTTTCATGGCAACTGCTCTGACTGTAGAATCAGTGCGATACTCACCTTTGCGGGAAGGGTCCAAACTAGCATCCAGTTGGCAGACAGGAGTGAGCAAACTGTAATTCAACAGCTCTGTACTCAAGCAAACATAATGGGAATAATGATAGCTTTTTTCCTTCGTGTACCTACTACATGAATTTAATCATGCTACGAGATTGGCATCTAGGTCCCACTCTTTTAATGTTGAAATAGTTAATGTAACGACCACTTCTACTCCAACAATTTCTTTTCTCACACTTCCCATCTGTGGAACTCCCTTCCATTTACTTGCTTCCCTAAAAACTACAATCTTCAAAAATTTAAATGCAATGTCAATCACCGTATTCTGTCTCCTTGAATCCCGTTCATCTTTTATCATTTCTTCAATCCCCACCATACCCAGTCTTTTCTCTCACTTTCACTCTTTGTATCTTCCTATGTACTAGTGGCATTCCTGCCTTAAAAATAAAAATTTAGTGGAATTTAAACTTGGATCTCTGATTCCTCAATCTGAGCTGCCATCTATTATTCCACAGTACATTCATGATGATACAAGCATGAATTTTGCCAGTAAAACTCACAGATGTCCTGTGAATGTATTCTTAAAGAGATGTTTTACAGAAACATCCTTGTAGTCTAAAGTAACATGCTTGACCTTCCAGATGATTTTGAATAATTCAAGAAGTTTATAAACTACACTCTTTGGGTCCTGTAACTGGTTCTAACTAATGCCTTTATCCACTGTGCCATGTGTCCTTGAGGACACATGGCACAGTGGTTAAAGGCGTTGTAATAAATATGACAACAAAGATGAGGACAATAGTCTGAATAATGTAAATAAAGAACTTTGTGTAAATAAAACCAATGTTTACATTTAACAAATCTGTGTCCATATATATATATATATATATATATATATATTTGGTTGGAAATATGTTAGCTCTATCTCTGATATTGAGCGCTTTCTAATAAGTACCACGCATATAATATATAAATAATTATACATATATATATTTATTTATATTTATATACACTTTTCACACACACACACACGTGTATGTGTATATATATATATATATATATATATAAGAAAATATGTAAAATTTCAGTCTCTCCATATTTATGTATAAATTGTTTTATTGCAAAACAATCTGGAAACCATTTTTTTCTGTCTTTTGGAAATTTTCATTAGAAAAATATCTACTTCTATACAGTAAGTTTTTCATAATGAATATATAAAGCAAAAAGTTTGAGTGTGGTTGTCCAAAACAGTGATATAAAAAAAAAATTGATTTTATTATTTCTATCTACCAGCATGTGTCTTAGATCTTACCCAACTTAAACCAATAACCAATATCTAATTTGCCTATTTAAAAAGTAACTTTCATTCCCAGTTTTGTCTTTATATAAATAAATGATTGTTTTGTTGATGGCTTTTATAATTGAAATGGTTAGTTATTCAAATGAAACAGTTTTCTACCCTGAAAGTGGTAACTACTTCAGTATTTAAATCAGTTTGGTGGGTACAGGAAAGTAAGCAATATTTTTCAATAGCATAATTTGAAAATCTAACAACCATTATTATAAATTAATAATATATCAGGCCATATAAACAACTACCAAAATTGCTAAACCTATTGAACTGCATTAATAATGAAAATTTTGCTAATATTATTTTACAGTATATGCAAATTTTATACATATACAAATATTTTTTATAAAAAATAACTCTGCAGTGAAGTGTTGTTAAAAATGGATTTGACCTGTGTAATGCTGGGTATTATTGCTATATTATTACACCAGACATTTGGATTAATATCCTTATTTTTGTTGCTTTTATTATAATGTATATATCAGAAATATTGAAAAGATTAACATATGAACCTATATTTTGTGTCTTATGAGCTTGGAATTTTTCTAAAAGTCCATGAATGTATTTTGTTTAACCTAATTTCCTTATTAGACAAATTCAGATTATAAAGAAATATCTTTTTAAAAATGTGCATAAGTTGTCAATATTTAACAAAACTTGATTTTAAGTTGGAATTTAAATGTTACGTTTATTATACATATTAATATAACTATATACTGAATTTTTTTAAATATCAGTTGGTTCTAATTTTATTGTAAAAAAAAACATTTGCATAATAAAATCTGGCATTAATAAAAGCTAAAGTAAAACTTTTCTTTACTAATTCATTTCGTCCCCTTTGATTTTGCAACATGTATTTTCCTCCACAGATGTGGAGGAAAATATCACCTTATTTTCAAAATTTTTAATTTAAAAATGCTCTAAAATATTCTTTAAGCTAACTGTGCAAGTAAAGATATACTATGGAGGACCCTAAGTGATATAATTTAATGCCTAATAAATGAAAGTGAGTAGGTTGCTGAATTCTTATTTTCTTATTCATTTTTATTTTTTAAACTAATCATCATTTTTCTTATTTTATTTTCATTTGATAAATTATTTAATATAAAATTCATATTTTCTTAATATAATACTTTTATTTTATTTTATTTTCATTTGATAAATTATTTATTTTAAATAAAAATCTTGAGTTTAAAAGTAAAACCGTTCTCTTTTAGTTTTAAATACAGTGTAACTCGGATATAAGAAACCCGGATATAAGACAGATTTTCTCAGGTCCCAAATTAGAGCCTGTGTTACCTAAACAAAATAGGAGAAACCCGGATATAAGAGACTTCTTCTCCTGTTCCGACAACTCTCTTATATCCGGGTTACACTGTATTTTTATGGTCGCGTGTGCGTATGTGTGTGTGTTGCTTGTGCCTGTTCGTGTTTTTGAAAAAAAAAAAGATTCTCATAGTACTTTTTGCTTTCTTCCCCTCCATCCAAAGCTAAATGCTCATGTTTATATTCTCTTTGTTGGAAGTATTTATCAACTGAATGCTTCAATATGGGCTTCGGAAATCACATACCAGATCGCAACTATTTAGCTACGTAAGTGTCAGGTGATAGCGTGACTACACTAAGTTATCGCCCTTGCATCATAAAGCTGTTTAGAATAATTTTAAGATTAACAAGCAAAGAAAAAAAAAGAAAGTAAAAATTTGAAAAATAAACGAATAAATATTTCAATCACAATCAGTTCCAAATCTGTATAAGAGGGATGTTTGGTAATTTGAATAATAATAATAATAATACTTTTAACTGAGGAAAAACAAATTGAGAGCAAGACCTACAAAAAACTGTCATCTTTTTCTTTCAACAAGGATTCTCCAAAAGGTTCTTGAGTTCTGAGTTGTCTTCTTCTTTACACCATATCTCAAGAACAAAATTTCCATTAACTACGTCAATGTGTGTCATCCATTTAATTTTGACTAGTATTTACTTTCAACTTGATACCTTTTATTGCATTAATAAATTTTTAAATCTATTATTTGAATTTTAATAAAAGAAACATTTTTTCAATCAACCAAACTTTGGCACAAGTTTGAATGCTTTCAAACCTTCTGTTTCTGGATTAGTGATACCAACCCTCAATTATTTATCCAACTATAACCTAAAATTAATTAATGCCACGTCTAAAACAGACACTTAAAAATTTGTCTATGTGAAACCAATAAAAATCATGAAAGAAAAAATAATTAATGGCTTTGTATTATCCTATAATAACTATACCTTTCTGCCTCCCACCCTTCGTTAGTTTGTTCAATCATTATACCCTGCCAATACCTCATAAATAATGGACTATTCCATTTTGATTGCATAGAAAGAAGGGAAAAGACACTACTTCAGTGAGAAAATGAAAAAAGAAGACAGAAAATGGAGAGAGAGAATCAGATTAAGCTGATCAGACAAGAACCGATATTACACTTTGATCTTATCCAAATGGCAACTACAATAAAAGAATCATTATTCAGATACACAGTATCAAAAAATTGAAACTGAGTTAGGCAATCACCAAAAATTCAGTTACCATAAATAAAATAACATCATCTGCTGAATTATTTAAAAATTATTATTAAGATAAATGTTCACAACACAGGAATTTTATTCACATGGAAAGATGGGAAAAGATACTACTTGGTTTCAATGAGAAAAAGAAAGAAAGATAGAATTGTTTAACAGCTGCTTGAGTGAAATGGAAAAAGTTGCCAATTTCAAATTTTTTTCATTTGTAACCCCCTCTTACATATTTATGATTGTTATTGCAATATTCTGTTAAATTTATTAAGCACAGATATTTAACAATCTGATAGGGGAATTTCTATAGACATTTTATTGTCATAGAATTCGTGATGAGTTCATTAACTGAAGAATTAAGATTCATCAGAATATTAAAATAGGAAAATCATGAAATTTTCAGAAGTTAAAAATGGTTATTATTATCTTGCTTTTGCTTGGCATATGATGTTGGTTGCTGGTAAAATGTTTATGTTCAGGTTGCATCTTGTGATTTAAGAAAATAAACTGGTTATTTGTTCTTTTCATAAACAGGCTGTATCCAATAGTTTAAAGTATCCTTGCTGTTCTGAGCAGACAAGATTTTTTATAATGGCTAGTTCCAAATCACAATCCAATATCTGTAAGATTTTTTTCTACATTTTTTGTACAACATACCAATGAGTGCAGTAATTACTTTCTTTACTAGTGCTTCTCAAACATCTCAAAATGTCATATGTTCAATCATTGTACTTGTCAATCTTATTCTTTTCAGTTTTCAATTCAAATGGACAGGAGACTATCAGGTAGCAAATAGTTTGTTTTGTTTTTTTTCTGTTTATCCAACAGGACTATATCTGACCTACAATTATTATTTTTTTCTTTTGCACAGTTGTCATTTACAACCCAAGATCCTGCATGATGATTGCCCATCTTCAAGACGTAGGACCTCAGAGAGCACTTCTTGCAGAATATTTGCAGTGCCAAGAAACACAATCTTTATACCAATTTTCTTTAAGTTCAGTGGTTTAGATCAGAAAGCCCAAATAATAACTGAGACAACTGTAGACTGAACATCCCACATTATTCTGGCAACTTCAATCAATCTGGTGGTTAGTGCACTTCTTGTGCTTGTAATTTTTTTAACCTTGTGTCGCGCTGTCGTAAAAAAAAAACATAATTTTTAAGCAAAATTTTCTACGTGCTAGAAAGGAGTAAAAAATTTCAAAAAATACTTAAAAAATACTTTGGTCTTTCCTCTTCATAACAACATAAACATAACTTAAACAAAACTTTGTTTTCGTTGATTTATGAGTCATTTTTAATCGTGATATGCCGCTTTTTTACGTGACCTAGTGGAGAGTCCTAATTATTATTATTTTAAAAGAAAAACAGAAGCTTATACGAAAGACTGATCTTAATAAAAAAAAAGGAAAAATAAGAAGATTTTTCCTTCATTTATGATTTTTTTTTATATCCGAATATCTTTCAGAGAAAATCAAATCTCATCAAGTTATTCTTTAAGTGTTCGTGTTCATTTCACTAATGTTGCAGTCTGAATATTTCCAATTCTTCCATTTCTTTTTACAATAATTATATGAGTCAAAATCATATCCTCATAGTCCCCAATGTTTGTTTTATTTTTTCTGTAAGGTCCTAATATTTTATAGCCGTAAAAATATAAATAATAAATAAAGAATGTGTTCCGATGATATTTTTATTTACCTTTTGCTGGAGTATGTATCAAAGCCACTAAGGGCAGATAATTACACAAAATAAAATAACAGTGCAAGGGAAGTAACTTTTCAGCTATAGTTATTTCCCTTGTTTTTTTTCCTGTTAAATAATTTTCTCTTGTTTTATTAATAATCATATCAAAATATAATCGACTTTAAAGAAAGTTATGCTTTCTTTGCAACAATGTAATTTTAATATAAATTATGTTGTATTCAAACTATTATGTACCTTGTAAATTTATTTCCCTTTCAGTTACATTTCAAAAAATTTAAACAGTTATTTCCAGTAGTGTGAAACAAAATTATAGAAAATTCCTTAGATTTTAATTCTGTAAAAAAAATCCTGAATAATATAAACGCAAACAAATCCGATAACAAAATCATGCCTACTTGTTTACGTATTTTGAAGTTCTTGATAAATGCTGTATTTTCACATTGTAGTAGCACCTGTTAGGGTCACAGCTATAGTCAAATAGTGAACCCTCAAACAATATGAAAGTATAAAAATACATTTTTATGGCAAAAAAACAACAGCACATTTTTATATAGCAAAATGACTAACTAACTATTTATAGTAAAATTAACAACAATACATGTTTAAAGCAAAATGACTAGCTATGCATGTTATAGTAGAATGATAAACAATACATTTTATCAGTAATTTAAGGTATACAATTTTATTCAAAATATATTAGGTTACAGCTGTAAAATAGTGTTATAAATATTTAGATTTCAGCATTAACCCATATGGAGGTTGATAAATCAACCAAATCAAACAAAAATTACTATGGAAAGGGAAGTGCCAAAATGTTTCTGGTTTTAAGGACTGTTTCTTTAAGCAAACTTCTAAAACAAAGTTTTATTTTTAAATTGCAAGGCAAAAAACTGAGTTAAGCATTAGTGTTTATAAAAATGTTAAGAATAACGTCTCTGCTAATATCAATGCTTTTTTGTTCACTTAATGTTTAGTTAAATGCTGTCACAAAAATCTCTCTTTCTTGAAGTGAAACTTAGAAAATATAATATTTTTTGTTTAAAAATTTTAATTTATAAAACAATTTCAATTAAGAATACAATAATTCATTTGGTAAGCATTTCTGGGAATTCAGTTTTACATTTTTTTATGCAATTTTTATCATTACATTTTAATTTAACTTGAAACCGAGAAATTCAGCAGCCTAATATTTTTTGTATAATAAAAAAACAATTTCGGCTCAATGTAGACATGGTTACACAAGGGACATTTTTATCAACACCGTTTTTTAAAGTTACCTTCCTAAAGATGACGAATAATTCGAATCGTATAGTGGATAGTAGAAGCTCTTGGGCTAATCTTGAAGTTTGTAAGTGACAAAACAATAAAAATAAAATATATTTGGTAAACTTGAAATATAAATTACAAATCTAACGTAAAATAAAAAAAATAACAATTAAAATTACTAAAACTGTCGCAATAATTTTTTTAAAATTATTTTTTATATGTTGGAAAAATAAATCTGTGAAAAAAAAAAGTCAATCTACGAATAAATAGTCGAATAAAGATTTTTAAGTAAATATTTGTTTATTAATATTATTAAATTCATTTATCTTCTGAATGAGCCAAAATGAAAGTTTAGGTTGTGTCAGTCTTCGAAATGCGGAATATCTATCTGCTTGTGAGAAGTAAAGTATCGTGCGTAAAGTAATGTGTGAGTTATTTCCCTTAGACTGGGTGGTGTTAAATGCCTAATTTTTTTTTTTTAATTTTCATTCCTTTCAAAATAATCGAATTACTTTTACTAATAAAATAAAGACATTCTAAAAACATACTAAAATTTAATGTAGATACGCGTCTGCATCACTAAAATTAAATTCTGTATTTTTTAAAGTTTTTTTTAAATAATATGACATACCATACTGCTAAGCCACAATAAGCAAGGCTCTATTTTCCTCCTTTTTTAAAAAAAAAATTCTCTTCACCCATATTTGCTCAATGTCATATCCTAAACATAAATAAAGTAATTTCTACCAACATTTTTATTATTTATACACTATATTAAATCTTTGCACCCCAAAAAATGATCGATAAGAAAAGCAAATCTGATTACAGTCATACCAAAAACATGACTCTGGCCTTTTAGAGTTATGATTAGATCATAATTAATATTTTTCTTATCTTCATTTTCTTGTTTTCTATGGTTTCTCATCATACTCCAGTGTCTTCTTCTTTGCTCTGGCTTTTAATTTTCTTCTTTGTTCATGTAGAGATAACCAAATCTTGGCTCTAAAAAGAATTTGTGTTGAAAAAAGAAAATCCCTGTCAAGAAGTTGACAGTAGGTCTCAAAATATGGTAATTGTTTGTTTTCCAACCAGACTCAACCAATCACAACCTTTCTTGCCCCCAACAAAAGAATGTTACTTTAAACCACATGATTGTCTTGGCTTTTCAAAGGTAAAAAAAAGATGTTTTCAGTGGATGATATAATAGATATCCCTGTAGCAAATCTATGATACAGAGCCCCTCCCCACTCTACTGTCTTAATTTATATAAGGTAGAATTCATATAATATACAAATTTTATTGTAACCTAATTATTTACAACAATGCATCATATGCAATATAGGTGAACAATTCAATGAGAATAATTGAGAATAAATACAATGTATCTAATTACAATTTACAGACATATCATAATAGATTGTTCCATCTTAAATAAATCAACAATATTTTGCAGCAATATTTGACACCAACTTGAGATTTATCTAGAATAATTTTAACACATTCAACATTATGGATAAAAAATAGTGAATTTTATATAGTGTCTTTTCAAGACTTATCATGAGCAAAACAAATTCATGGATTTGAATGAAAAAACAGAACTAAAAATGTAGTCAAAATCCACAAAAATTTGTCATTGTTTAATAGTCAGTTGTACTTAGTTTAATTTGTAACATATAAATGTAGGTAGAAACAAGAAAATGTTGCTAAGATAGGGAGAGTCACAAAACACTGCCTGGGGCCCCTAATCAGTGCATTGATCAGAGGGGTTGAGGGTAGTATACGCCCGTCTGGCTACTAATAGATGACAGTGATCCTGCTTCCCCTCCCTAGACCAATGTATTGATTATGAGAGGGGATATGTTGATAACATACATAGGTACACTTCGCGATTTGCTAAGGAACACAAAATTTTAAACTATCTCTCTCTCTCTCTCTCTCTCTCTCTCATATATCATGGACTAAGTCAAACAATTATTTTAATATATTTTCTGTTTATACATTATTTTTTATGTGTAGGATACAGGTTTGATTCCTGTCAAAGGACACATATTTTCTAAGAATGTTCCCGGGCTGGTAAATGTGGTTAATACTGTTTATTATAAACAGAGCAATTACTTAAATATTTGTATCTATAAAAATAATATATAAAGTTATATATATATATTTAGACACCAACCTTTCTTTTAAACATCATTCAGTAAATATGGCAAACAAGATTTTTTATTTAGGTTTTTGAAAATCCTTACATTTTTTTTTTGTTTATAAGGAGTAAGGGAATATGAAAACTTTCTATAATATATATATATATATATATATATATATATATATATATATGTGTGTGTGTGTGTGTGTGTGGACACTGAGATTAACATCCTGCATACAACACACATGGGTTAGGTTCAAGCATGAAATGGGTGTTGACATCCATGCCCACTTTTATATTTACACATGTTCTACTCTGATATTGAGCACTTTTACCTATAAATATGGCTTACCTTAAAATTATATATTTAAAAATCCACTCAGTCATCTCTAAATTTTATGTATGCTGAGTTACTTTGTTGTAGAGTAATAAATAACAAGCTAGTCTCACAGACTATTCATATGTGGAGAGTTTGATACTCACAGAGTACCCAATTCTTGCAGCCTTTTGTCAGACTATGCTGAACTTAATAAATATCTAAGAATCCAGCAATAGTAAGCAAGATAATGGCTGTAATATTAACCTGAGTTGATACACTTAATAATTATTTATAGCCACATAAATTTATTCTAAAAAACACACTTCTTCTAAATATATTTGAATGACTGTCTTCACTATAACTCCACACTACTGTTGTGTGCTGATAATACTCTTATCTGACCTTATGTAAATCTGTACCCCCAAGTGTACTTTTGCATGTCACTATCAAACTAATGATCATAGCAACATGTTGTTGCAATTTTCTTTCAAGATTTTCTCTTCTTTTAACTTTTGATTTTAAAATCAGCAG
>CAHIKZ030000902.1:3627500-3697500 GCA_903632075.3 Acanthosepion pharaonis | reverse complement strand
CGTTATCAGCCTTGCATGCAGAAGCATTCAGATAAAAACTGTGGAAATGCATAAACAACATGATGCAATCACACACACACACATTTTGAGAATTATAGATATAGATAATATTATTGTAATAATTTGATAGTAAATAGTAAAGCATGGCCGGGAGTTATAATGGAGCCATTGTCTATCAAACAAAAAAAATTTCATCAAAATCGGATGAAAACTGTGGAAACACATAAACAACATCCGATCACACATACACACAAACACATTTTGAGAATTATAGATATAGATATATTTGTATGCAAATGTATGTATGTAGATATATATTTTATTGAATATTTAATTATCTGGGCATGTGGCTGAGTGGTTAGAACATTCGCATTCTGAGGGCGTGTGGCTGAGTGGTCAGAACATTCGCATTCTGACCATGAGACCCAGGTTCAAATCTCACCACGGTTGATTTGTCAGGAAGGAGATTTCCTGATGTTATTGGACTGGATCAAGGTCAATTCCAGCATGTGGCACCTTTGGAAAGTGCCTGAAAACCATAACACGGGTTGACCCAAGCCTTGTGAGTGAAATTGGGTAGATGGAACTCTTGTGGGCTGTCAATAGTTGTGCTAGCACAAAGCCACAAGTCATCATGGTCAAGGGCTTGAATGTGCTCGCCATGTTCAAATTGTTGATCACACTAGATAACACGCTCTCTTCCAGAAACTGTAACTAAGGTCTGCTCAGCATAGTTGCAGTATAAACCACAAATGTGGCTGAAGTTTTTTGAATTCTCATAAATTTGTATTTTGATTGGTCATTGCAGCTTATGTAAGTGTTTCCCCTGTCATGGGGTTTTGATTGATTTGAACCTTCTAAAACTCTTTATTCTACATTCAACACCATCACTTGATAAGACACCAGAAGTGTTGAAACAAAATGGCTATTTTTGTAGTAATTTTATAACATATTTATGTTATAATTTTGAATAAATTTTATTTGCGCTACTCTGTATTGAGCACTCATTTAAGAATAGTATTTTTTGGCTATTGGAATTTATTCTGTATACACCAATCCTATACTTGGAGATATATATATATATATATATATATATATATATATATATATATATATATATATATATATTATTTGTATGCCTCACATTGAAAAAACACATATACACTTGTATGGCATGAATATATAAAGTGTTTTGTCCATTTGTATTTATCTTGTTTCAGTTGCAATCTATTAATTTAGATCTCAAAGCATCCATTTTTATCTGTCATTTAATTTGTCTATATCTGTATAAACCCAGAGATTGACACATATTTTTCCTCATCATCACTCGATTATCTTGTTAGCAAATTCTTCTATGAATCCATAAATATGTATTAACCAGAAAAAATTACCTACCATTGGACCAACTTAGTTTTTTTTTTTTCTTTTATTTTCTGTTGACAGCAGACCAGAAGAAAATAATCCTAGTTTAATCAATTCTATCCTCATGACACCATACAATTTAATCAATCCTAATCAAATTGTTGCTTCCTCTTTACAAGTAGATGTGTAGGTGGTATAATGGATAGAGGCTCAGAATGAGAAATTGGAGAGCTGAGTTTGATTTCCAGTCAGGTTCATTACATTTGCACAAATATCCTTGGGAAAATATGAATCCATCTCTCCCAGCTATGGATTAAATAGTAGGACGTGTATCTGGAAAAATCATTGTTATTCTCAAAAAATTGTTAATGCAATATTAACTTGCAAAAAAAATATTCTTTCAGCCTTAAATAATCCACAAGGGGTTGATAAGCCATAAAACACAAATCAATCAATCAGTCAATCCTCTTTACAAAGTAATTGCAAGAAAGTGGAATCTTGACAACAACTGTACTTTTGTGGATATTGGCAAGGTCTATAAAAATTGTTAATATTCTTAAAAAAATATTTGTTCTTAATTAAAGATGATATACACTGGTGAAGATAGTCAACTAAAAAAAAAAAAATGAAATGCATGAGGTTTTTTGTTTTAATAATTTCACCTCAAGTAAAGTGAAAATGCCACTAGGCTTCAGGGGGTCACAGAAAGTGAAAGACTTTAGTGAGGGGAGATGAAGAAAAGTATGATAAAGGAACAGGATTCAGGAAGACAGAAGAAAGTAATTGATGAGGCATTTAAATTTTTCAAGATTTTAGGTGGTAGAGAAGCAAAAAAAATCAGAAGGGAGCTCCACAGGTGAGAAGTGTAAGAAAAAAAAAACTATTAGAAGAGAACTGATGGTTTCATCTCGCTAGTTCAACAGTAAATTGGTGGGACCTAATTGTCAATTGAGCAGCACACTTAAATCTATGCAGTCAAGGAACTAAGGAGAACAACTCATCAAAACAATTGCCATGAAAATATTTGTTGAAAAGACAGTAGGGAAGCTACATCATGATGCTGAGAAAATGACTGAAGTCAAGATGCCATGTCAAGATTGATAACATTACAGACCCTTCTTTGGATTTTGTCAAGAATATCAAGATATATAGTAAAAGCACCAGACCAGATATGGCAGCAATAGTCAATGCACAGAAGAGATCGTAGTATTTAAAGACTAGAAAATAGGAATTATGAAGGTATACAAAATAATATAATTTTTATGAAAGTGTTATCACAATTTTCAAGTATCAAACTCGGACAGTTTTCAATTTTGTATTATAGGTTTATTTTCTTGTGTTTTTTTTTTTTGAGATAATAATGATTTAGTGATACAAGTTTTACTAATTAACCCATAGCTGGGGGAGAAGAAGTGGATTCATGCCTTTTCTCAGAGTATTTGCACATAAGTAACTATAACAAAACCAACAGAATTGGAACTTCTCTCCGATTAACAATTCATTATCAATTACACCACCTGCACATTCTAGCTTACAGCAGCTGGTATTCTGAAGCAGCCACCCATCAAGATACTTATCAGGCTTTATGTTGCTTAATTTCAGTGATCATACATCAATCAGTGTTTCAATATGATTGGACTGTGAACAATAACTGGTTGGTGTACTTTTGATTGTTTTGTTGTTTGTCAGTTTGAAATGTACACTTTTGAAATATGAGTTGAGGTAATAACAGATTAAAATGATTAATCTAATAAAAACCGAATCACAGACTAAGAAATAATTAGCTTAGGGAATTGTTTCATTGGTATTGGCAGCAAGCATAAAACAAAGTGAAAATTTAATTATTAATCAAGATACATATATCAAGTGTTTCTCTATGCTTACTATTCACTCTGACATGGACACGTTTGTTTTAAGCATGAATTATTTTATTTCATTTGACAATAAGTAAATTATTGTTGTTGTGTAGTCACTTAGCATTGCCCAGGATAAATTTTTTCATGATTCAGTCAGTTAATTAAGTACCATATGTGATACACGATTGGGCAATCATGTCTCTTCCGGTCCATTATTGGCTAGGCAGAGTATTTTCCTGCATTGTGTTGCCATTTCTTTCTGCAATAGACTGGTTACCAACCAAGGTTACAGTAAAGAAAGACCTGATGGGGCTTCAGTCAGTCAGTTAAGTGCTATCACTTGGGTGATCATGTCTCTTTTGATTCATGACTGACTAGGCAGAAGATTTTCCTGCAGTAGGTTTCCATTTCTTTCTGCAATAGACTGGTTACCAATCAAGACTATAGGACCTAGCTTGTCCTGCTATTCAACCCATAGTTTGGGGGAAGAGGTGGATTCATACCTTTCCCAAGAATATTTGTTTGTAAGTGAACATAACAAACCTAACTGGAATTTGAACTTACCTCCATAATTTCTCATCCTGAGCCATTATTCATTACAGAACATCACATTTTTTATAATTATCAGTTTTATTTGATCTCTGTTCATTTTGATCCTCTTTGTTTAGTAATTAACCTTGAAGAATCAAACATTTTTTTCCAGACTGTAACTGCCTAAATTCTAAGTAGTAAATTTGTTTGTTTTTTTTTTATCCAACAAAAGCAGAAGATTGAAAAGAAGTTAGAAAAACAAAACAATTTATGCCATTAGCATGATTTATTGATGTCTGAAGTGTTTTAATAGAATCTGCTTCAATTTGATGAGAAAAAATACAATAGATGTACAAAAATAGATATAACCACTTGTCATGTATATGTGAAGAAGATTAAAAACTACAAGCATGAAAACAGAAAAATAAGAATACCAGTTTGAATAATTCATGGGATAATAACAGCAATTAATCTCAGGACTTCAAACAATAATGAAAAAATAAATATCTTTTGATAGCATAATAATTCCAATAATTATTCTTGAACATTCTCAATCTCTGATTACAATTTCAAAAAGAAAAAAAAAAACGAGGATATTATAGGTTTTTAAATCTACACTGTTTTGATTTGCTTCGATACTCTGGCATACAAAAAGCATACAGTGTAGTGCTGCATTTTTTTCAAAGGTCACCTGACAGGGTAAGTTTAAAATGTAAGATTAAAACATTTCAGATAATGTATTATTGTTTTGTTATGTCTTACGAACCATCCAACTAGACAAATATAGTTTTACTGCTAATTGCAAAGGCAAAAAGAATTTTTTTAAATTATAATTTGAGTAACATTTTCTAAGACTTTAGCACAAAGCCACATTTTTTTTAAAAGCTTGGGGAAGACTGGTCTATCGTCTTTTTCCTTTTTTTAATAACTTTATCCCAAGCAAGGCAACAAAACCATGAAGAAACCGGGGGGGGGGGGAATGGCTAATGAGTGAGAAAGAGAAAAAAAAGCATTTTTAACGAGCAAGAACAATAAAAGGGCAGAAATTAAAAAGTCAAAAGATAACAATTGACATTGCATTTAAATTTTTGAAGATCAAACTTGACTGTAAAGCAAAAAACTGGAAGAGTGTTCCATCAGCGAGAAGTGTGAGAGAAGAAACTGTTAGCATAGAACTTACAGTTACGTCTAGCCATTTCAACTGTAAAATGATGAAATTTTGTCATCAATCTAGTACTGCACTTAAATTCATAAAGTCTAGGTACTATAGATGAGAAATCTTATTAAAGAAAAATGTGATCTGCAGGAGAAACTGTCATTAGATCTGACATGATTTAACCAACTCATCTACAAAGACTGTCCGTATAATATAGTAAAGTTCATCAGGACAATTATCATAAAAGTATTTATAGAAAAGACACAGAAAGTGTATAATGAATATATAATGCTAGCAACAATGTATGGTGTACAACATAGAAATTAACAAAATGGCTTGAAAACAAACTGAGAAATGCACAAAACTCAAAGGAAAGAGCAGTACTAGGAAAAACTCCATGAAATTGAAAGAGGACAACATGGATGAAAGATTAGACCAAGATAACAGATATGATAGAATTGATTCAATAACAAAATATATGAGCAGAATATATAGCAAAAAGAGAGGATAGCAAATGGAGGAAATGGTTGGTCCAATTATTACCAAATACAGAATTGTACAATCATGGTTGCCATGAAAAGAATGGAGAAAGGCTTTTGTCCTGTAGTGTACTTACAATTACGATGACTGTTGCTATATATAAATGTTTTGTTAAAAACGACTGACAAGGTACTGTATTTAATTTTTTTTCTTTTTGATATAGAGTGCCTGGAAAATTTGAATATATATTACATGTTGTCTTCAGGACTAACCCACATTTTCTCTTGTTTGTCAAAGATGGTTTGTCCTACCTTGAAGGTTCTTCTATTTATAAATCAAATGTCAGAGTGAGGCTGACTATGTAGGATGAACCAATCAGTGACTCAAAACCTGGACAACATGTTCCTGTAAATATAGGACAGTATTTTTAATTGCAGTGTGCATTGTACCTAGCTGCTATGAAGATATGGAAGTCTCAGCAGCCATTGGTCAACATTTGCTAGACAATCTATAGTGTGCAACAAGATCATAATGATTCATTTACTGTTCTGAGCAGAGCTCAGAACACTCACCATTTACATATAAAAGCAGTTTTTATTAAATTACATCAACCGTTTCTGTGCAGACAGAAGGAGCATTTTGTTTGCTCTCTTAGTTTTTTTAGGAGGTGTGTGAGTGAATTTTTCCATTTTATACTAACTTGGTACCTTTTACATTGGCTCTTTTGACGGTACATATATTTTTTCCTCACACACATTTTTATTAATAAATTTGTATTTTAATCATGGTTCATTTTTTCTCCTGCTTTTATTTTTCTTTTCTCAGAGTGTGAATTGTTATTCTGTCAATTTTATGTTTACCAATGTATTCTTCTGACAAAGTGTTGTCTGAAAAGCATCCTTAAAGAAGAATACTTCCCTGCATTTTCAAATCTGTATTTAGGTTCTGTGGTGTCAAACTTCTGTTTAAGTATATATATATATATATATATATATATATATATATATATATATATATATATATATATATATATATAGAGAGAGAGAGAGAGAGAGAGAGAATGGGATAGACATATAGAAAGAGAAATAGGTAGGTTTCTACCTATCTAAAGAGAATTAGATAAAGAGAAAGAGAATTAGAAAGAGAATGAGATAGAGAGATAGAGGAATGAGAGAAAAAGAGAATGAGAGAAAAAGAGAGAGAAATGAGACAGAGAGAAAGAGAAGTGATATAGAGAGAAAGAGAAATGAGATTAAGAGAAGTGAGATAGAGAGAAAGAGAAGTGAGATAGAGAGAAAGAGAATGAGATAGAGAGATAGAGGAATGAGAGAAAAAGAGAATGAGAGAAAAAGAGAGAGAAATGAGATAGAGAAATGAGACAGAGAGAAAGAGAAGTGATATAGAGAGAAAGAGAAATGAGATTGAGAGAAAGAGAAGTGAGATAGATGATTGGCTGCTGTCAATCATTCCATTGCTTTGGCAGGTGAGATAGTTCTATGAAGGTGATTTGGACAGTAACTCACTCTCTTTGCAGTCAACCATGAGAGCAAATTGAGAGAACACTTTGTCAAGATATATTGATTTTCCTCAAAACCTTAGTGCAAAACTAACAAACAACCATAGCTGGAATTCAAAATTATCACACACTACCACTATATATATTTAAAAATCTTGTTGCTTATATATATATATATATATATATATATATGTGTGTGTGTGTGTGTGTGTGTGTGTGTGTGTGTATGTATGTAACTGAATGACAAAGTGGAAAATATTCTATATAACCTGTTTAGTCCTCTAAAAGGACTTCTGACTTTCAGAGTATAGAATGAGTGGCCATGGTTAAATATCAAATAAATGACCTAAAAGCCCAACAAAGAAAATTGACAAAGTTTGCAATAAGCAATAACAAAGTAAAGAACAAGGCAAAAATAATATAAATCAAGCAAACAATATATGCAAGGCAAATTAACAGTAATAAAGCAAAGCAAAGGTAATATAGTAAAAAGTTCACAAACTAAGAATTTGGGTTGACCACACAAGTGCAAGTTCAGATAAGCGAGTGTAGTGTTAAGACTTCAAGACAAGACAGCCTGGATTTGAGCCAAATGAAACTGAGAACTAGCCTATTTTATTGGGTAGAAAAAAATCCCAGTTTGCATTTGTATGATTCTGCCTATAAATTGGGGAGGGAAATGTGTTTTGCAGTCATTCCCCAAAGGATTAGAACCAACATTGAGGGCAAAACACCTTGTACAATTTTTTTTTCACCACTTGAATTACCTATCATTGTTCTGATATATAAAACTCGCATGAACCTAAGACTAGGCTCATATATAATATCACAGATCATTGCAAAAGCAATAGCAGTACAATGCAGTATACAAATTAATTGAGAGAATAACAAAGTTCTACTCAGAGTGGGTTAATTTTAAATCCAACAGACATTAATGGCTTCCATACAAAAAACACTCTTTTGTTCTTTTGTTCCATCTAGAAGATGCCAACCTAGCAAACAGACATTAACAGCTGCAATTAAAAAGGACATGGTTTTGTCTTTCATTCTGATCAGAAGACATCGGTCTAGCACACAAAGGCAAAATGCCTGATCATTAAAAAAGCTTTTGCATTTTGTCTCAGTATATAAATAGATAATTGCAGATAACTCCTGGTGAGTGAACTAAATGGCCTCATATCCAATAAACATTGCACATGATGCTATGGTGGAGTATTTCAAATTTCCAGCTTCCCAAGAATACCAGGATGTAGGCTGAATGAATTTACTAATGTCTTAAGGGGACCTTAACGTTCACATGATAGCTCATTGGTGAGAATAGTCAGTTGCTGATTAGCTGCCAGCAGAGGCAGTAGCTAGTTGCAGCTAAGCTCACTATAGTGAATAGAAGCTATTCCCATGCATTCTAAATAGGAGTAAGATCCTTCTTCCTATTCATGCCCTTCACATACTGTTTGTTTTTTATATCAGCTTTAATTCCTCTGTGTTGTATAATTTGTGATATGTACACACACACACACACATATATATATATATATATATATATATATATATATATATATATAATGGACTCTCCCGTCGGTTTCAATGTATGAGGATCTGACAGCTTATTGATTCAATTATGAAAGTTTGTGCAATAATCTTAAGTGGCATTTAAGACCTGCTAGTGATTTACAAAGGAGGTCACATATGGAGCAAATGTGAGGATTGTGAAATGAGATCACTGTTAGATTGGATGACCTTTTAGATCTTGCTCTCGCTTCTTGAAGATGATTCAAACAGGCAGATTGAAAATTGCTGAGTCCACTAAAACACATTGATCTCCATTCTACTCACTCCAAAGCTAAGTGCTCAAGGGTGTTATGTGGTATATTGACTGCTGAGAAGTGTATATATATATATATATATATATATATATAAAAAAAAAACAAAGGGAAACTCATTTTAGCCAAATCTATATTGTCCTTTTACATATAGTTAGGTTTTGGGGCAATTTTACACATGTAAAAATGTATATATATATATATGTGTATGTGTGTGTGTGCACTCTGGCAGGATTTTCAAGAGAAACTGTCATTAGGTCCAACTTGGCTACAAAGAGCCATCTCAATTAAGTAAAGTCCATACTAAGATAAAATAAAAAACTTTCATAAACAAACCTTGCTTCATCATGACACTCATCTTAGCTGAGTTGTTTAAAGCTTGTCAGATCCAAAAATGGTTTTTCCTGTAAAGGAAGATGCAGATTCGAATCCTGCTGAAGGCTGCAGTTTTCTTTAATAAAACTTCTCATCTATGGTACCTATACTTTATGAATATAAGTGCAATACTAGATTAGCAACTAGGTTTAATCAATTTACAGCTGAGTTGGCTAGATGTAACCATAACTTCTATATTAACAGTTTCTTTTCTCACACTTCTCTCTTGTGGAACTCTCTTCCAGCTCCATGTTTTTCAGTTTACTCTGATCTTCAAAAATTTAAAGGCAATGTCAATCGCTATCTACTGTCTTCCTGATTACGCGTTCTCACTCCTTCATAATGTTTCTGTTTTTTATTCTTTCACACCTAGTAACCCCTTGTGTCTCAGAGGCTTTACTTTTTTACTTGGGGTTAATTCAATTATATATATATATATATATATATATATATATATGTGTGTGTGTGTAAGATGCAATATATATATATGTATGTATGTATGTATGTATGTATATTGCATCTTAGTATGAATATTTGTATACTTTATTGTGGTATGTAAAATGTTTTAACATTTAACTCATCTTTTGAATTCCTTTCTTTAGCTTTAGTCATTTCTTAGGTTGTGGTAAGGTGTTAGTGGATATAGTAATACCTAGAGCAGATCTTAAAAAGTGAAGAAGACCAACATCTTTCCTCCCCTTTGCAAGCACCCCATTTCTCAAAAGATTTAGCTCCTTAGCCATCATCCATCATTCACACTGTCTGAAACACAATCTGAAGTGTTTTTCTTTATTCACAAACCACTTCCACTACACTCTTTCCAAGTATCAAATACTGAAAGGAATCATCAGAAAGTACCTCTCTGTCAATGCTCTAACAATTGGGCTAGTGAATGTGATAAAATGAAGGGAAAAGAACTCCTGTCACTCTCACTTGCTATTAACAACACAGAAGCTGACATTCATTTCTTTCAGTGGAGGATTCCACCTCTGATGTATATTTCTGCTTCTGGCCAAGAGAAGAAGGA
This sequence comes from Acanthosepion pharaonis, assembly GCA_903632075.3. Taxonomy (NCBI): domain Eukaryota; kingdom Metazoa; phylum Mollusca; class Cephalopoda; order Sepiida; family Sepiidae; genus Acanthosepion; species Acanthosepion pharaonis. Next base: position 3,687,374 of record CAHIKZ030000902.1, on the reverse strand, counting down.
AAGAAACAATGAAGAAAGGAGAAATAATCAGAAATGCTCAAGAGAGCAAGCATAAAGAAAAGGAAAAATTGTGTTAAGAGAAGGAAAAAAAAAGACTCCATCTTTGGAAAAAGAGAAATAGATAAAACATTAAATAAAAATAAGATGCAATATTTCAAAATGTTTTTTTTCTTAAATTCTACATATATATTTATTTCCCTTTTCTTTTTCTGAAATTAAAATTTTGAATTATGAAGAGAAAGTCTTTGATTGGCTGGTAATTAAATATTAAAAATGTGGTTTGTTTATGAAGGTTTTTTTTTCCATCATTTATTTTTCTTTATTTTCTTTCCTTTCAGAAGTGAGATTATTTTTATATGGATCTGCTTGAATGAATTACAATCACAAGAAATAACAAAAAAGATTTCAATCATGAATTGTAATTATACACGTAACTGTTGTAATCAGAATTCAAAATGGAGAAGAAAGGATGTCAAGGAAAATGAAAGAAATAAACATTGAAAATATTGTCATAATAATGAGGATGTAGAGATGTAAAAAGTGATTATCTCTATTTTGACTGGACAAATTTATTGATGTCTTAAGGGGCCCTTGAAAATCATATGACAGCCCCTTTGTGAAAATTGCTGCTTAGACCATGATGGGGACAGATGCAGTAGTGAGCTGCAGCTTGGCTAACTATGGCTACAGCACAATTTCTATACATTCTAAATAGTAACATAAGACATACCTAGAGCTGTGCTGCACCCCTTTTACAGTAAGACCTTTTTATTTGTCTGATTTCACTTACTACTTGCTTTTTTATATGCGTTTTAATTTCTGTGTGTGAGATAATTTGTGATATATATATATATATATATATATATATATATATATTGATGAGCTGTGAAACAACAAAACAGTCTGTCTGCGGATGACAATATATACATGATCCTGAAAAAAATTTATTTCGGTTGAGCTCTTAGGAATAAAAGGGAATTTATAAACAGTGACTATTACTGCTGCTGATGCAAGACTCGTCGTTAAGATGAATTGAGTTCTCCAGTCATTGGAGTGTTTATTTAAAAATAAATACATCTAAATTCACCTTCATCCCTGCCGTGCACCAATGGCTTAGGAGTAGAATCTCTGACTGATACCAAGTCAGTCAGGTTCTGATCCCGGCTTGAGGCAATTAGATATCTAGACACACTGATGAGCTGTGAAACAGTATGTCTACAGATGACACTATATATATATATATATATATATATATATATATATATGTGTGCGTGTGTGTGTGTGTGTGTGTGTGTTGCAACTGAGTATGATTTATCTTTATGTACTTCAATGTTGTATATAAAATGTTTTCATGTGTGTAACTCATTTTTGGAATTAATTTCTTTGACATAGTCCTTCCTTCTGTCAAGTGAAGGTGATAGCATATCACAGATATACTAATGCCTGTAGTGGAAATTGTAAAGTGGAGAAAATCAACATCTTACCTTTGTTTTCCCCAGCTGTTCATTAAGGATGTCTATTGCTATTCTTATCATAAGATGCTAATTAGTCCTTCATCTAAATATGCAGCTACCCCACTCTACACCCACCATAGCAAGTTAATCTCAAAGACCTATTTTCTTACATAGTGAGACTCACTCAGTGCTTCACTATTCTAGCCTTGTGCCAAACAAAGTAAGCAATTATTTCTATTTCCTGCTCATGCCAGTGGTTAATGTTTGAGTCAAGATAAAAACTGGGATATAGAATGTTGATTTCACAGGCAAGTTGACTCTTGGCACTGGAAGACTGGTGCAACACAAAACCAAGTTCAGCAAATATGGTTGAACATTCAAACTGGTATAGTGTTCAAAATTTAAATTCACAAATAGGGTTTGTTTATATCTTTGAAGATTTTTAACATCTGTAAGTATTGGGTATGTCTGTGGTAATAAAATAAGCACATCGTAGCTCCCTTCTCGCTTGTAAGCATCTGCCATAATAAAATTTTCAATGCTAAAGTTGAATTAGTCAAATAAAGCTTCATAAGTTTCTACTTAGAGTTGTTGCTATATTACAATGTCTGTATGTTTGGGTTTTTTTTTGTCCTTTTCTGATTATTTACACTATTTACATTGATCAAACTATTGTCCTCATCACATTCACAATCTTTTGGCCATTGTACACTCTGGCCTTCTTTAGTTGATATTTGTTAGAATTTCAAATTGAACCCTTTATTTAGTCCATGGGAGTAGGTTGTTCTAATTCCACATGCCATGCCTTTGGATATGTCAATTTCAGTTAATTCTCTTTGGTAACTCAATTCTCTAAGATTTGTTCCCACACAACTCTTTGGTTCAAGTCACTTTCAGGATCATTTAACCAAGATTTTATTCAATGTGCCATGTGTCCTTGGGGACATCAGCGAATGAATTTTTGAGGCATATAAACCTAATGTCTCCAATTATCAAATTTTACCAGAGTTCATATTACAGTTTTTTTTTGTTTTTTTTTTCTGTTTTACTCTAGCTCTCTGTATTACAGGTTCCCATATTATATTCACATCTATGCTTGACCATCTTAGTCAATTTATGTGTGGTAGCATATGCACTGAATCCTTAAGTTTTTGTATTATCTAGTGATATTCTATATTATTTCAACTTCATCCCACAGAGGGAGATGATCTCCCTTTTCTCTCTATATATGTTCAGCTATACCTGATTTATAGAAAAATCTGGCATGTAAGAGAATCCTAGAAAATGCAAATTGCAGCTATTCATGTTACGACATTACAATGCTTTATATTCCTTGCTACAGCTGCATGGAATGGCATAGCTGCATGGCCCTAATCATGTTCTCCTCTCTGCGTGTCTTACCCAGAACTAATATCACATGAAGAAGGCTGGAGCATACAATGGCTGAAACATTGTGAATATCGCAATAAGGATGATAACAACAGTTCGATCAATATAAATACTGCAAAGAGTTTCAATACCTCATCTCAGAAATACAGACACACGCATTTCTGACTAGATTAAAAGAAGACCAGTTGACAGGATTTACACTTCGATAATATCTATTATTTTCATTTTTATTGCAATTCTATCATCATAATTATTACAACTGCATCTTCATGAGGAAAATATGTAGGAATATTTTATCTTTATTATCATAATTTATTAAGACTGTCATTATTTTTATGATTATTCGACTTGTTTTTTTTTCTGTTTGCAAGTTTCAGTGCATTCAGAATTATAGAAAAATATGAAAATAATCAATTTCCATCATACAGAAATATATGTTCTTTTGAATCTTGCACACAAAAAATTGCTTTTGTCCCTTTTTTAATATTTTTTTTCATTTTAAATTGAAGACCTTTATTCACCAGATGGACACAAGAATATTCAATGGTAAATTCTCAATCATGAATTTAAAAAAGTCCTCAATCAAAATGGAATATTTTTGGTGTATGTGCAGTTCTTGAAGATTTAGAACAGGTTTAATTAAAGGAATTTGCCAGTGCTAAAAGAAATTCTATTTTTGATCAAAAACTAATTCAGTGGAGCTTTTAAAGCAAAAACAAAAATAGAGTAGAATGAAAAGTAAAAGAAAATTGGAAGACATAACGGAATCAGAATATGTGTCACTTTTCATATAATATATATATATATATATATATATATATATATATATATGCACACACACAGCCATTCATTCACTTATAGATGGTACAAATGCTACATTTTCTGACAAGCTAGTGTTTAGAGAGTTTTGTCTCAGAATAGATATTTGTGCATCTATATATATATATAAGATAATGATATATAAATTTTTATATATCAAGGACAATATTGGGGAAAATGCATGACACAAACTTTTTTATTACACTTTGCCATACATTTTCACCCTCATATATATATATATATATATATATATATATATATATATATATATATATATAGGGAGATGTTTTTTGTTTACACACTATTTTTATAGATACAAATATTTAAGTAAATACTCTGTTTATAATAAACAGCATTAACTACATTTATTGGCCTGAATGTCCTATAAATTTCATAGAAAATATGTGTCCTCTAACAGGAATTGAACCTGCCTCCTACACGGATAACATATAAACAGAAAATATATTAAAGTAATTGTCAATCTTAGTTCATTTCATAATATATATATATATATATATATATATATATATATAGTCCTCCACAGACAGACTGCTTCACTGTATCACAGCTCGTCAGTGTGGTTAGGCATCCGATTGCTTCAAGCCAGGATTGAAACTCAACCAATTTGGCATCAGTCAGAGATCCTACCCCTAAGCCATCAGCACATGACAGAGAGAAAAGGAAATTTTAGCATTTTCTATACAAAATATGCCAGCGGCTAAGAGAACTCAATTTATATTTGAAGAGTGATGCATTCATAGTAGCAACAGCCATATATATATATATATATATATATATATATATATATATATATATATATATTTTTTAAAAACTAGGAAACCATTGATTTTAATATTAAAAGTCTCTAGAGCCCTTTCAGCCAACATCTCATCAGGAGACAATCGTTGGATTAGCGAAATGAATAATAGCGATATTGAAGAGCAAAAAAAAAAAAAGGGGAACACACTAAAATAACAAACAAGTATATATACTTGTAACGAGGAAGGGTTATCGTGTAAATAAATAGCGAGGACAGTTAAAATAAAATATCCCCCAACAGATTCAGAGACCTTATAAATTCTTTCTGCGGCAGAGAAAAAGTTTTCTAAATCCTATACAGACCGATTCCAAAATCTTCAAATGATTATTTAGTTGAGAATATAGCTTGTGCCAAGTTGTATAAAAAGAGTGGTTTAGAATTATTCATACAGCCGATTCCAATAATCATTTGAAGATTTTGGAATCGGTCTGTCTCAATTTAGAAACCTTCTCTGCCAGCAGAAAGAATTTATAAGGTCTCTGAATCTGTTGGGGATATTTTATTTTGCTTTGTCCCTCGCTATTTATTTAAAGATAACCCTTCCCTCGTTACAAGTATATATACTTGTTTGTTATTTTAGTGTGTTTCCCCCTTTTTGCTCTTCAATATCACTATTATTCATTTCGCTAATCCAACGATTGTCTCCTGATGAGATGTTGGCTGAAAGGGCTCTAGAGACTTTTAATATTAAAATCAATGGTTTCCTAGTTTTTAAAACTATTTATAAATTTTGTACATCCAAACATTTGTTTATATATATATATCTGTTTCATATCTATATTTCTATGCTGTATCATGATCCATCATCAGCATAACCATGTAGAGACCAGAATACATATAAATATAAATGTACATAGTCTCAAAGTAAACAGACAAAGATACTTTCAAGCTTATAAGACTGAAAATGAAAACCAATAAATATCTACCCATTGGAATATGCCATTTGTTTTGTACTAATACTTTTGGATATTGAAATTTTCTGTCTTCCAGTCCTTTACCTTATTGCTGGTATGCTATAACAAGGAGGCTTATGACCATATCACATTGAAATATTGGTTCTCATATGATCAATTAAGTAATAACAAGCTTAGTGAGTACCTAAATGGGCAACTGCTTGGCAATGCCAGATGCTGTAAGCTTGGATATGCAGGTGGTGCATTGAATAACTGTTCAGAATTGGAAATCCAAAAGCCAAGTTCTAATTCCAGCTGGCTTCATCATGTTCATACACATGTTCAATCAGGTGGATTCATATCTTTCTCAAGATATGAATCTACATCGTTTCCCCCCAAGCTATTAGTAGAACTTGTATCAGTAAATTACGATGATCTCCAAAAAGTTCTTACAATCAAAAAATATATTTTCTGGCTTTAAATAACCTGTAAAAAGTTGATATCGGTTATTGGGCCTGAGGCTGTACCAAAAAGGATGATATATGTTACACATGATGTAACCATCAACAGTTTTCCAAAGAATACCAGGATGTTGACAAAGGACTCCTGCTTACCACACAGACACCATAGTGAAAATAACTGAGACAGTCAAATGTACTTGAACAAAACAACAGCAGAAACACAAACTTCAGACAGTTTATCTACAATTTTGATCTCAATACGCAATAACTTATTTGGAAATTGGAAAAATACAATAAAACATTGACTATACAGACCATGTCATTTCTTTTTAATGACACTTGTTTGGATATATATATATATATATATATATATAGATAGATAGATAGATAGATAGAGAGAGAGAGAGAGAGAGAGAGAGAGAGATTATTAGCTCCCCTTGTCTGAAAAGATCAATTTATTAAATTATTTACAAACTCTTAATATGTAGTTTTTGTTGAATATTTTGCTTTCCTTCTGTTTCATTTCTGTTCATTTTATTCCATTCTGACATTTTTGTTTTGTTTTTTATTTACACCAGGTACAATAAACTTAATGCAAAAATATATAATTCATCTTTCTTATCAAATTATTGAATTTAGATTCATCACAAACACATTTATCCAAATCACTTTTACCCTTGACTTTACGTTTGAATGTAAACATTTTCATTATCATACATTATTCTGATACTTAAAGATAATTCACTTGTCTAGAATATATTCTTGCTGATCAAAACAATCTCCTTGATACCAATACTTCACATATAGTTTATTCAAGACTGCAACAAAAAGCTAACGTTAGGCCTACGTTGTATTAAATGCTTATGTTTTGATGTTATTGGTAAAAACAAATAAGTCAGAAAAACATTCAGTTGTTGTAATACCATAAAACCTGAAAAGAACTGGCTCCAGCATTTATTTTGCTTATTGTAAGCAAAGTCTTTACAACAGGTACAAAAATATTAATATATCTTTAGGGATAAACATATCAGATTTAAACTGATCAAACCTGAAAATAATAAAGTATTGTCAAATATTATGGAATGAAAGTTGTAAAAATTTAAAAAGTTTTCTTGATAAAAACTGCAGTAAATATTTTTAAAAACTTGTTCTACCCTATAGTTGACTATTGCCCAGTTTGCCATATAAATGTTTTGATTACAGCAGATTAATTGAATGACTCCTATCCTCTCCATATATTAAATGAACTTGTGGTCTATCATTAAAAAAATGTTTATGAAAATGGAAAACAATACTGACATAAAGATAACAACAAAAAACTGTTGCAAATAATGCTAAAGTTAAAACAACAGAAAAGTTAGCAAAATCAATGGTTGAGAGGCTAATGAATGTTATAGAATATGATATAGTCCATAATAAAATGCAAAATAATAAATTAATTATTTATTCAGATATGTGGTGATATTATGTTAAATATGGCTTATATCTTTTGGATTTACTTATAAATAAAAATATATATACTTTGCTTATATAATAAAACCTACCCAACAAACCCAAAAGTTATTACCCATATTTTCAATAATGATAGATATTATAAGCTAAAATTAACTTGGTACATTACTTTCATCAATAGAAGTCTATCCTGAAAAGTTTGTCATCATTGATTAGTTAATAACAATTTTATTGTGAAAACATTGACTTACATTATTAAATTTTGGATTTGTGTATATGACCCCACTTTTCCCTAAAATGGCCTTCTGGGTCATAGACAACCAATACTTGACTGTAGACTAATACTATAATGGTATAAATGTGACAGAGGGTTGAACTTATAAGCCATTAAATAAAGTAATTCTTTTTAATACACTGTTAGTCATTATGGATCAGTGATTTATTAAGTGGAAAAGTAAAGAAAGAAATTCCACAAAATAATTTTTTCAACAATGAGCAATCTTATCAAATAATTTAGCTAGCTATAACTGCAAACATAGACAGACATAGATGGAAATGAGTAGACTGAAACTGATCAAAATGATCAGGCTTAGATATAAAAGAATTTCTAGCAATATATATGAGGGATGAACAGTGTTTTATATATATATATATATATATATATATATATATATACATATATTGTCATCCACATGTGGCTAGACATCTGGTTGCCTCTAGCTAGTATTGGCGTCAGTTGGGTATTCTATCACTAAGCTGTTGGCACATGGCAGGGATAAAAGGTGAATTCATATATATATATATATATATATATATATATAAAAGGAAAACCAACAGACAACTTGCCAAAAGACCTAACACCCTAATTAAGAGAAAAATCTTGAACAAGGAAAGAAAAAAAGAACAAGACCTAAAGGCAAACACCTACCTATACAGTAAAATGCTCAACAACCAGATTACCTAGACAGAGCAAAAAACATTTCACAACATTAACTCCTATCAAACGATGGCCCTACTCATAACACAAGTCTCGTACTTGAGCAATGTTCAGATGACTTGAACAACTCAATATTCAAGTTGCCTGAAGATCACATGAGCGTAAATCTTGGTTTATGACTCAGGTTATATATATATAATTCCAGGAGGGTCTAGAGTCAGGATGCTGGAGGTAACATCAATCAGTTAAGTGACAAACCTATTACTTTTTAAATTTTATATTTTTAATTTTGTACATGTGCATTGTTTGTCTTGATTTTGTTGACTACAACAGTATAGTATGGTCAGTTGTCACCTTCTGTGAGAAAAAGAGCACCATGACATAATTCTTTCTACCAGAAATTTGGAAACAGCATGCTGTACTGCTTGGTATTTGCACCAGAAGCTGCAATACCACCATTTTAGAATGTTTGGGTGTCAATCTGAGGACAGTGCAGAGGATTCAGAAAGAGTTGGATTAGTGTAATGATGATTATAATGGTATTCTGATCGTTCTGATAAAAGAACTCCTGAATTTGTTGGTGAGGGCCTAAGTGCCTTGAGGCGGTAGTGCTGCCCTGGGTCAAGAGGGTGGCTTCTGAAAGACCCTAGGTATGTCAACAGGTCTCTGCACCATGCCACACAAGCAGGAGATCCCAGTCATGGCTATCAGATGATTTCTGCAAACACATCACCCCTTACATGTGGCCACCTAACTCTTCAGACCGCAATTCTCTTGATTATTATGCATGGGGTGCAGTTGAGTGAGAGAGCAACAAAACTCCTTGCAATCTCAAAGATGAATTGAAGGCAACAATTATGGCAGCATTCACCATCTTAAACAATGAGACTGTCCAGAAGAGTTGCAGGAGATTTCAAAGTTGTCTGGAGGCCGTGGTTGAAGACGATTTTGTTGAATAAATTTACTCTTTAGTATTTAAAGATATTTTTGTGTAATTTTGGTGAATATATCTCTTAAAATGAGATATCAGTATTATTTTCATTTTTTGTGTAATTTAGACAACAAGCCTTCAAACATTATTTTTAATGGATAATTGTATTTGAGTAGATACTGTTTATTTTTAAAATTCATACAAATTTTTATTAGTTTATATACACAGTAAATATTTTAAACATATTTTAAGATCAATTCTTACTATGTAAATACACCTAATATATACATATGTAAACACACACACACATATATATAGAGAGTGAGAGAGAGAGAGTAGGACAATGAAAGAAATTTGAGAGTTAAAAACAATCATAATATTGATAAGACTAGTAATATTTATTGTGTATTAGTTGGCCTTTAAACAAAATAGAAGCATGATAAGAAAAGATATTAGAAATCAGATTTTTCAGACATGCCTAAGACGTTTCTCAGTGAGAAATAAATTGAAATTGAACATTTTAGGTGCATTTATTTTTCAGGTGTTATATTACTGGTGAAATCTAGTCGTTTTCAGCTAGTTGTTTGCCAAGATTAGGGCTGTGGAGAGTTAGTAGAATTTTTTTTTTTATAAATATTGTGTTCATTGAGTGTACATAAATTCGTATTTAAAACTAGAATGTGTGAATTTATTATTGCTGTTTTTGCTGAAAGGCACTAAAGTATGTCATCAATACTATGGTCCGGTTGGTTGAAATGTGCAGTTACAGTGAAATTGATGTTTTTTATATATATATATATATCTATGTGTGTGTGTTAATGATTTTCAGACTGAGTGTCTTTGTAAAGGAAAAAAATGAATAAAAAGAGAAAAACTATTCTTTTCGTCCTCCTTGATAAAGTTCCTCAGAGGATGAAACATATCAGTTAAAAATAGTTTTTCCTCATCGTTTTATTCATATATATATATATATATATATATAGCCTCTTCAACATAGTGTAATGTGTAGCAAGTTTGTCTTGCTAGACCGAGTAGTGAGTTCAATCCTCACTGGGTACTCCATACTTTTGGCCTAGTGTCACATCGAAAATATCTCTATAATAATGAATTAATACACTTTTTAATCCAACATTTTTATTACTTCAAACATTATTTTTAATGGATACCCCCTATTTGAGTAGACGCCCTATCTTTTAAACATGGCTGTGCAAAAAAATTTAATAAAGAATTGTTATCTCCCTTTTCTTTATTCTCAAATGCACATGCTGACAGACATTATATACACTGTTTAAAAAACGGGGTATCTACTCAAATACAACCCACATATCTGCCTATCTAAACTTTAAATAACATAAGAGTAAAAGAAAATATTTTATATGTCCTGCATTTCCTTCACTTCCAAATTAACTTGTAATTTTGCATGAAAGAGAAAATTGAATTTAGTGCTTACAGTCTTATATCTTGTTTTACATCTGGACATAAGTATTACTTATATTTTCAAATGCCAAGATACTTTAATGTGAAGACCAACCCATTAGCTATCATTATCTTGCATGAACAAACATCAATACCTTCAGCCAGCCGACTGATGTAAGCTTTAATCTCTAAGCTTAACATGCAAATGCCTCTTACTATTTCTTCTACACAATATCCCCTCTCTTGTACCTTTTAATAAATTCTGTCTTTTTGCTATCTCTCCGCAACCTTGTTCTGTTATCCATTTACTCAAGCTCACTAGGTAGGTTATGCATTGTTTTCCTCTTGCATTCAATATGTCCTGTGAGTATCAAATTTTCCAAACCCCTTTTCCTCATTATGTGCCCTAAAAATTTCATCTATTTCATCCTGATGTTAATTATGTGTCCATTTTGTTTACATTTTCTCTAAAAGTATCCTTCTATAGAACTATATTTCTGCTGTTTCAAGTCTCTTCATCTGTGTAGAGATTGTCCAGCATTCACTGCCACAAAGGAGGATTGATATTACATAACTTGTTTCTAATGAAATTTTCTTGTTTCTTAATACTTTGCTTTGCTTTTGGAAGGCATTTTTTGCTATCCTTATATATATATATATATATATATATATATATATATATATATATATATTTGTTTATTTGTGTATGTGTGTGTGTTTGTATATCTACATAGACACACAGACAGATCTATTCATGGTATGATTTGAAGTGATGCTCAAAGAACAGTTTGATGTGAATAACAAAATAAAAGCTGAATGTAAATAACATAAGAAAATCAAGTTCCAAACTGCTTGACTCAATTTCTAAAAGCATTCATGTATCAACAACATTTATGCAAGAAGCATTCCTGTAGAAACAACAAAAGAAAGATGAGAAAAAAATGTTTGGTGACAACACAGAAGAAAGGAAATAAAAATGACAAAAAAACAGTAAGAAGCAGAGAGCCACTAGAACATCTTCACAAGGGATAAAGGTTCAATTTGATAGAGACCAAAAAAAAAAAATCATCAAATTAAAAATGGATAGGAAGTAAAATTTAATTAAGCATTAAATCACATAAGAATAAACATTAAATGTTAGAGGTGGCTCAACTTAGGTACTGAATTTGAATAAGAAACCTGACAAGACCTTATTTGAAGAATGAACATCTATGGAAGATCATCATCTTCTTTATGTTGCATTTATTCAGGAAATCAGCAATCATGACTCTCCACAAACTCTTATCTCTCGTGTAGCTCTTAGCAGTTTTTCACACTTAACTTTGCTAAATTCCCTACTCTCCATTCTGCCATCTATTCAAACAAGCTTGTCAGGTAACCCACTGCATTCCGCTATTTCAATTTGCCCTGTGAGGGTTCCAAGCCCTCCTTCCTTATTATGTGTCCAAGAAATTTCAGCTGTCTTTTATGGAAGATCAGCTGTGCTTATTATTTTCATATCACTGAGAGTCATTATAGTAGCTTATGACAAGAATTGAACAAAGAGGAATCTATCCAGACTAGAATATTCCATATTTCTGTATTCCATAAAGATAGTGAAAATATTAAAAAAAAATATAGTAGAATTAAGAAAACATGTTGTCACCTGACCTTGAGTGACATTTACCAAAGCAATTAATTTTGTATCATTATTTATCATGTGAAACCCCAACTTTCAAATTGAGTACAATACTGTGGTTCCAAAATTGACTAGCCATACTGATCATCTGATTCTTGATCAGATAATTTTAGGTGATGAATCTGAATTCTGAAACTGACATTCACTTCTCAAAAACTAATGAAAACCAATCAAAAACATTAAATATGTATTCATCATTATCCTTTAGCACTCTGTAGATGACTATTTTTGCCAAGCAACTGTTAGTCCTGTCAATGCAAATTGAATTTGAATTTCTTGGTTGTGTAGTCATATCCTTCTGTGGCAACATCTAAAACAGTCTTGACTGAAACTAAGAGCCAGGCAACTGCAATTTTAAATATATAGAACTAATATATAAAACACTATATTTTGAAATGATGCAGAGTGCTAAATGTTAAGAAGTTATAAACTGCAATAACAAAAATTAATGCTTCCTTTTGGAAAAACCTGAGTAAATTTAAATCAAAGTTTGTATATGCATTTTTTTATTATCTTATTTCTTGAATAATTCGGACAGGTTCAAATTTAAACTTTCAAAACCTAAAAGACAAATTTTAGATATATTTAAATGCTGATACCAGAAATGCTTTTTTTTTTATATATATCTTAAAAATAATTCCATCTACACACATGATAAATCAGAAAAATCAGTTAATTGAACAATTATCTCTTATTTTCTGGACAAGCTGAAGGGAATAACCAATGTTTCAATCTTGCAAATGTCAGCATACAGAATGTCATAGATTTATGCAAAGGAAATTAGCATAACAAGACCAAAGAACAGATTGTCGGACTTGATCAACAAAACATTTCACCCCAGAGGAATTCTCAACCAGAAGAAAAATGAGAATGTAATTAATAAGACAAAAAGTTAATTAAAGTAAGATTTTAATTCTACCTTTTACATTTAGAAAAAAGAAGTTTGAAGAATAAATAAATTTTTTCACTTTTCTCTATACTTTTCATGATCAAATCCAATCATGGAGGTCTCTATATGCCATTGTTGATTTTGTCTTACAGTAATTTCTAAGGAGTTTTATTAAATTAAATATTATCTTTAATTTGAATTGCTTATTTTTCTACATGGGAAGCCAAAGTGTTTTCTTCCCCAGCACAAATTAATTTATGTGCAAGAAAGAAATTTTCATAAATATATAACTCTTTGCAGAAGTTTTGGGATTTTACTAAACTGAACCATTTCAAGCAATGTATGGTTTCAAGGTGATGCATTGCATGTTATCTGTGGATTTTGGTGGTCTATTAGCAATTCCTTAGTAGTTATCCTATTTACTGCATCAATGGACTTAACAACAAACCATTTTCTTCAGGTTTCTTTTTAATTTCTTTATTTTATTAGGAATGTAAAAGGCATCATTTTTGGAGAGATGGAGATAGAACAGATGTCAATAAATCAGCCATGTATGGCTTGTATTCCTGCTGAAATCATGGACATATAAAAACCATCTGGGAGAAGGTGGTATGGACAAACATCAGAGCTCTTGACTTCTCTACTGCTGCAACCGTACTGCATGTTTTTGCATCTTTTTGTCTTAAATTCAATGCCTACAAGTTTCAAACTACCATTCAAATTGTGTCATAAAAGTTCTAACCAATATTGTAGGGTCTTGAATTATATTCACTACAATTATTATTTAGCCAATTTTTATTTAGTCTATGCTTTATGTAACATAGGGCATCTATCAAAACCTTCAAAATGACTTATAGCATACCATTTTGATGGATCTATATCACATGCATGTTATCTTAACTCTGTAGATTTTCCAGTGAAGTATATTGCCACAGCTTTTTCATACTAAGTGTTGCTACTTTATATCTCATAGTAGAATAATTTTGATTGCTTGCTTAAAGAATATTTACCTTAATATAAACTTTTTCCAGAAATTTTGCTTCAGAAATTACCCTTTGTAATCTTTTCCAATGATCCTAATTTCAGGAAAGCCAATCCCTGTTCAGCAGAATGACCTCAGAATAGAAAAATGTACATTGTACAGTGATAGATTTAGTTTATGGATTTTGAAATAAATAAGTGGACATTTAAGTCAACACCCAACAGTGACAGTCTGTTTCGTGATTAAATGCAATCAGCTCCAGAATTTCAACATGAGATAATTCAAGAAACACATGACCTGATTGTTAATATTCACCTGTCTTATTTACCTTTGTGTCACTTGTCCATTTCTTCCATCGACATACTTATAATAAATATTAGGGATTGAACTCACAACTGCCAAGGAACAAGGTATTTTTTAACCAATACCTTAATCCACTAAGGCATGTGTCAGTTGTCTTCCAATAAAAATTACCTAAGGGGTGGATAAAAAAAGATATTAAGTAATATATGATAAATAATATATTAACCAATACATGAAAGGTTTTAATACTATTTTTCACTCAATTTAAGGCCCAATAGCAACTCACGGTAGAGTGTTACTGAATGAGTTTGTTATAAAGAGAGGATATAAAAACAGCATATTACAAGGATACGTAGTAGAGACGACATTTTACCCTAGACTTAAAGAGGTCAAGATTGTAGTGATCAGTGAAGCATCATCTTGGGAGTTTGTTCTACAAAGTAAAAGTTTTGAGAAAGAAGCTGCCTGAGTTGCCAAAGGAACACTAAGGAAAGGAGGATTGGTTGACAGTATAGTGTGCAATGGGTAAAATGTTGCCATGTTATATTTTTAATTTTACACATGCATGTTTGTTTTTGATTTTGATGACTGCCCAGTATAGTAGGGTCAGTTAGGTACAATCTGTGAGAAAAAGAGCACTATGATGCAATTCACTCTACCAGATATTTGGAAACAGCATGCTGCACTGCTCGGCATTCATGTCAGATGCTACAATACAAGCATTTCAGAGTTTTGGGGTGTCAATCTGAGGACAGTGAAGAGGATTTGGAAAGAGTTGGATGAGTCTAATGTTGATTACAAAGGTGCTTGGTGTGATCACTAGTGATGGCAATGTTATGCTTCCATTCATCTTCTCACAGGACCTCAGACTCAACACAGAAGCCTACATCAAGTGCCCTGAAGAAATAGTGCTACCCTGGGTCAAGAGGGTGACTGCTGAAAGACCATATGTCTAGCAAGAGGACACTTCACCATGCCACACAAGCAGGAGAACCCAGTCATAGCTGTCAGACAATTTCTGTGACCACATCATCCCTTACACCTGGCAACCTAACTCCCCAGATTTGCAACCCTCTCAATTATTATTTGTGGGGCACAATTGATCAAGTGACCAACAAAACTCCTTGTAATACTAAACATGAATTGAAGGCCAGGATTATAGCAGCATTCACTATATTAAATGAGGAGACCATCCAGAAGAGATTCCAAAGTTGTCTGGAGGCCGGGGTTGAAGCCAATGGCAATTTTATTGAATAAATTTGCTCTTTAGTATTTCAAGATATTTCTGTGTAATTTTGTTATATATATATATCTGTTAAAATGAGATGTTAATGTTATTTTTATTTTTACATAACTTAGATGACAGTTCATCCATCACATTCTATATGCAGCATGGCGATTCCTAACAGTGAAGATCTGAACTAACAATAATATTTAGTATCAGAATTTCATACTATTCAGTACTGTTCACAGATGACTTGTGAAATTCACTAGTGCAGTCAATTGTTTGATGTGCTATGAAAATAAATGATAAAAATTAGCCAAATTATCTACTTTATACACTTATAAATATCTCCAATTTTTAGTAATGTAAAAGAAAGTGTTGTATTTTTTTTCAAAGTCCCAATAAAAAAGGGATATTAAAAGCCTTTGTAATTTCTTATTGAAAAATGAAGAAAAGGAAATTATGGATATTGATTTTTTTACTAATTAATTTATCATCACCTACTTAATTGCGATACTGCCGCAAAATATCAAATGAACTTCTCCAAATTAGTTATGATTGGCTAATTTCATTTTTTATTTCCTTTCTTTGTTGCCTTCTTCCACACCTAAATTAATTGAGTTTCCTAAAGATGAAAGAAATTCCCCAAATTACAAAAACTTTATTTTACTTATTTACATTCATGGTGCTAATATTTGCATAGTTTCACATAATTATAGTTTCAAAATCTCTCTTTTTCTTCTTTCTCCATAAATATTTTACATATATCATGTAAAATGTTTGTATATATATATATATATATATATATATATATATATGGAGAGAGAGAGAGAGAGATCTTTCATTGAATAATTCAAACAAGTTTTGTCTATGTATTTTCAATTAGATCCTTTCATATTTGCAGACAAGCTTTTTGGTGACATTATTAAAGGAAGAGAGAAAATACCTGTGCTGATACATATTATTTTATTTTGAGTACTTTTGACATAGCATAACATCATTGTCAGGGTGTTGTTTATTTTGTGACAAATACTGTAGCATTAATTATCAATGACAAAATTGCTGGTTCATCTGAAAGTTAATTTTTTTTTACTTGTGAGGTGAAAAACATTATTTCAGTACTGTGATGGCTGACTAATGCTTCAGGAGAGGTAAATAAGTTATAGTGTTGTTAGGAGTTTTTAATAAATAAGTATTAAAACTATTAGTAAAAACCTCAATATTTTAAACTATCCACTGTAAACATTTTAAAACATTTGTACAGTATTCATAATTAATTTTATTAAGGTTTGGATTCAATTTTTTAATATATCGCTTTGAGAAGTTTGTTT
The DNA here is from genome assembly GCA_903632075.3 of Acanthosepion pharaonis. Classification (NCBI taxonomy): domain Eukaryota; kingdom Metazoa; phylum Mollusca; class Cephalopoda; order Sepiida; family Sepiidae; genus Acanthosepion; species Acanthosepion pharaonis. The sequence continues at coordinate 3,670,394 of CAHIKZ030000902.1, read as the reverse complement.
ATATTTTTCATGAAAAATATAGATGTATTTTCAACAAAAATTTTTCTGAATTGTGAATGTGGACAGGTATGATGTAAATGTTTAGAAATGTTGGATGCATCATTCAAATGAAAACTCATTTGTTGAGACAACATGGTCATAGTGTGGCCAACATAAATATTATTTTTTCCATTGGAGATACAATCTCCCAGAGGACATTTAAATTTATAAACAATATTGGTTTTCTGCAACATGTTAGTGGTGAAGAGTTTTTATGAATGAGTGAATTAGATATACCAGATTTAGTATAGTATATAATTAGTTTTATGTTTTTACTAGGGTCTGTGGTGGAAATGTTAGTATTTATTAATTTTTTTAGGATATTTTCATCTTGTTTATAAATAGAATGTATTTGGTTGCAATATAAAAGATTAATATGTTTAGGGTTAGTTGAAGAAGTATTTCTTAAAAACTCCTGACAACACCATACTCCTCTGAAGTGTTAGTCATCACTGTACTGAATGTGTTCTTCACTACACAAGTAAAAAAAGTTTAAACTTTCAGATGAACACAGCAATTTTGACTATTCCCCTGTGCCTTCAGATTTCTCCCTTCCCTGTTAGTGTACCACACAGACAATGAATTTTCTATACCTACATGATCTTTATGTTCCCAATAAAAACTTTGGGTTTACCCTTTTTGCTATAATTATACATTCTATCTTCTTTCAATTAATAGTTAGTCCTTTCTTCTTGCTTTCATCCACAAACAGGTTTTATAGTTTTCAGTTTACTTTCTGAATCTGTCAACACATTGTTGTCTGTGTAGTGTATGTTGTTAAGGATACATGTTTTGATAATAAATCATGATAGGTTATCAGGTCCTCTTAGAATCATCTTGTTGTATAGGCTAAATAAATGAAGTGAAAAAAAATCCTCATTGTACTTTTCTTTCTATTATTGTATGTTCATTTAACTCATTCTCTATCTGCCTGCAAGCTGTCAGTTCCCAGCACAGGTCATGGATTATTTGAATATCTTTTATGCAAAAATCAAGTTTGTCTAACATTCTAAATATTTGTTTGTGTGAAATATCTTTATGTAATCTATGAAACAGAATTTTAAATCTGTCTGCACTTCCGAAGTTCACTATGACAGCATTCTCTTCATAAGAATTGCATTTCTTGATCCAATGTCTTGATAAAAGCCACATCACTCTTGATGTATTCTTTTATGTGTCATGTATCTTCAGGATGTTAGCTATCATGGCTCTCTACAATTTCCTGTCCTTTGTAAGTTTTAATAACTTTTGTCTTTTTGTTATCTCTCCTAAATCTAGTTCTGCTATCCATTTACTCAAGCTTACTAGGTAGGCTATACATTGTTTTCCCCTGTCCTTCTTTCCTTCAGTCTGTCCTGTGAGTATCAAATTTTTCAAGCCCTCTTTCCTCATTATATACCCTAGAAATTTCAACTCACACTTTATAATTCTAAGTTTAAGTGTCCTTTTTGTTTCTGTTTTCTCTAAAACTGTCATTGCTCAAAGTAATCCAATGTATTCTTAGTATCTTTCTATAGAACCCCATTTCTGTTGCTTCAAATCTCTTCTTCATCTTTGAGGAGATTGTCCAGCATTCACTTCCATATAGGAGGATTGATATTACATAGCAGTTAAGCTCTCTTTTCTTTGTATTCTCAGCATCCTTCTATAGAACCCCATTTCTGTTGCTTCAAGTCTCTTCTTCATCTTTGAGGAGATTGTCCAGCATTCACTTCCATATAGGAGGATTGATATTACATAGCAGTTAAGCTCTCTTTTCTTTGTATTCTCAGTATCCTTCTATAGAACCCCATTTCTGTTGCTTCAAGTCTCTTCTTCATCTATCTGATGAGATTATCAGCATTCACTTTTGGAGGATTGATATTACATAGCAGTTAAGCTCTCTTTTTCTTTGTATTCTCAGCATCCTTCTTTTTTCTGTTGCTTTGTTCTCTTCTTCATCTTTGGTTGTCCAGCATTCACTTCCATATAGGAGGATTGATATTACATAGCAGTTAAGGTATTCTCAGTCCTTCTATAGAACCCCATTTCTTTGTTCAAGTCTCTTCTTCATCTTTGAGGAGATTGTCCAGCATTCACTTCCATATAGGAGGATTGATATTACATAGCAGTTAAGCTCTCTTTTCTTTGTATTCTCAGCATCCTTCTATAGAACAACATTTCTGTTGCTTCAAGTCTCTTCATTATCTGAATTATTAGTTTTGTTATATAGCTCATTAAGCTGATTGTTCGATAGAGTTCATTCTTTTTTTACTTTGTTCCATTGGTAGTGCTATGAAGATTGTCAAAGGCTGTCAACATCTTTGTTAAAACGTCATCTTACTCTATTGCTCAGTTCCTTTTCATTTTGTCTCATGCTGACCTAACTTCAGATTTTTGTTTCATGGGGGCTTCTATGCTTTTATATACTAGAATATTCTCTCTTCAGTTGTCTCTCTGATATATTCATTCATCTCTAATACCTTCTTTTTACATTATGATTGTTTCCTCTTTAATGCTTATTTCTTTTATCTTTTTTATACATATCTGCTATATCTACATTCTCCAGTTTTACAATCTATGCATATTTAACACTGAGCAGTTCATTTTTGTTTTTTTTGCTTGATACTTATTTTAAATATTTTTTTTTACCTGATATATTCTGCACAATTTCTTGGTGCTGTCTTCTGTCTCTTTCATTAAATCAAAGATTCCACTTGACATTCACTTCTTTTCTTATCTTTTATCAGGATGATTTTTTGAAACAATAAAGATTTACTGATACAAGTCATACTAATTAACCTATAGCTGCGGGGAGAAAAGGTGGATTCATACTTTTCCCAAGTGAATATAATGAATTATTCACTTGAGAAAAGCATGAATCACTTGGGAAAGGTATTGGAATTCAGCTCTCTGATTAACAATTCCGAACCATTATCCATTACACCACCCGCACATCCAAGCTTATAGCACTTGGTATTCCCAAGTGGTCACTCTTCTAGGTAGCAACCAGGCTTGGCGTTGTTTAACTTCGGTCATCATACAGCAACCGGAGTTTCAACATGATGTTTCTCTAAGTCCACAAAGATGAGGACAATACTCTGTATGTAAATAGTGTAAATAATGATAACTCCTCATCCCAGAAAATCAGACAGAAAACAATATATTCACAATAAAATTAGTATTAACCAACTAACTTTGGTGTACTCTTCAATAAATTTATTTATATAAATATGTCCTATGATTTTTGTTTTATAACATCTGTTTCTATTAGAAATATTTGCAATAACTTATTTGACAGTGTGAGATTTTATTATGCAATCAAAGAGTTGTTCACCATATTGTAAATATATATCGATAATAGTATAATTACAGATACATATTTTTTAGTTTCATATTGCTGTGGGTAATATATAAGTTCAAAAGAGAAACAAGATTTTGTAAATATACTGAGGGGTGGGAACAATTACTGGAAATTCTAAAGAAAAATTTGACAGAGATCGCAAAACAATCAAAAATAAAAATAAAAATAAAAATATTGACACGACAAGAAAAAGGAAAAATAGCTTTAGTTTCTCCTTATAAATGAAGAAGAGACTTGAAGCAACATAAATGTAGTTCTACAGAAAGATGCTGAGGATATCATGGACCAAACATATGAGCAACAAGGTTTTGGAGAGAATAGAAACAAAGAAGAAATTTATGCTTAACATCATGAAGAGGAAGCTGAAATTACTGGGGTATGTAATGAGGAAGGATGACTTGGAAAATCTGATAGTCACATGACAAATAGAGGGAAAGAGGGACAGAGGAAAGCAGCACATGACATACTTGATAAGCTTAAGTAAATGGATGGGGGAACAGAGTTTGGGAGAAATAACAAAAAGACAAAACTTATTAAGAGCTACAAGGGATGGGAGGGAGTTGAGGGCCATGATCGCCTACGTCCTGAAGGGATATGGCACATAAAAAAAGAAGTACTTAATCCAAAGAAAAAATGTTTTCAAATCTATGAAACTTACCAAATTCAATTATTCATATGAGGCTGTAAAAAAAAACTCATATTTATAAATTAAAACTGATTTACTGCTCATATTTACAAGTCTACCATTCATCCATGCTTCAAATATTGCTGTCACATATGGTCCAGTGCTATATATTTAGAGATTCTTGATAAAATCCAAAGAATCTGCAACATTATTGGTTTTAACATGGCATCTCAGCTTTAGTCACTTTTCCGTTGCCTTAATGTAGCTTCCCTTTGCCTTTTCTATAAATACTTTCAAAGTAATTGTTCTGATGAACTTTGCTTTATGGTACCTAGACTTTATGAATTTCAGCCCAGTGCTAGATTGGCAGATAGGTCTCATCATTTTGCAGTTGAAATGGCTCGATGTAACAAGAATAGTCTATCCCTGTAGATTAAATAAATGGCTCAGTTCAGAATTCCCTGTCAGTTACCCAGGTTGATATGCAAGTGAAGAAGGCTAGGGGGCATGACGACAATGTTTGACAATAACAAAGATCCAAAGACATATCCACGTATAAATAATGATAACTCCTGTTCCCAGAGATTCATGCAGAAAATGATTGCAAATAATCATAAATATATAATTAAATAAAATGTAATTGTACTTTATTCTTGGGAAGAATAAAGATGATAAACAAAAACGGAAATTATTTATGACTCAACCTAAGAGAAATTTTTGGAGATTTTTCTAAAAACTTGTCTATCATTTTGATATTGAAATCAATCTAGTGAATATACAAAATTTATCAGTAATTTTCTCTTGCTGAATTTATCACATCTCACATGGTCATAACTTTGACAAGAAGCATTGTTTCCCTTTCCTCAATGCTTTAAACTTTAGCCATAATTTCTGACCTCTGTCCACACAAATTGTGAAAATGTCTCAATTGTAAATGCACTTTAGCCAGTCTCTACTGGCATTAAGGTTGGTAACACATCACACTCTCATTATATGACCATTCTTATCTTGACTGTTCAATATATTGCATCAACAGTTAGGGGTGGGCTGTTATTTATATGTCCCTCTTGGAAGGAAAATTGCAATATAATCATCTCTGGACATTGCTGAAGTGTTACTGTTTTGGGACTGTCACTTCCTTAGGTTCTATTTCTATTGCATGCATGGTAGGTTAGAGTACTAGACAGGAGGCCACAAAGTTAACATTGTAATCTGAACTGATTATATTCACTAGCAGTTTAGGTACTGGAGTAGAGTTTGGCAGTGAGAACACAAAACAGAGAATCATAACACCTACAAGTTTGATTCTAGGCTATCACTTACATTTTGAGGAAAGGAAAAAAGTTAATGGTGGAAGACTGAACAAAAATCTATAATCTTTCTGATCATGATAATTTGTAAATGCACAAAAGAAAAGTTCAGGAGTTAAAGCATAGTTTTACAAGATCAGTACACTAAACCCGAGTAAACTGATGCTTCGTCTTTTATATGCTGGTAAGCAAAGTATTAAGATACAGGAAAATTTTATTAGAAACAAAGAAGAGAGAACTGAACTGTTATGTAATATCAGATCTCCTATGCTACAGTGAATGCTAGACTATCTCCTCACACATGAAGATGAGACTTGAAGCAACAGAAATGTGAAAGATGCTCAGAATGTTATGGACCAAACATGTGAGCGATGACAAAGTTTTAGAGAAAATGGAAACAAAAAGAACACTTATACTTACAATTAGAAAAAGACAACTGAAATTTCTCAGGTACATAATGCAGAAAGAGGGTCTGGAGAACTTGACACTCACATCACATACTGAAGTCAAGAGTTATAGAGGAAAGAAGCACAAGACCTACCTGGTGTAAATGTTTGGTGGAACAGGGATTAGGAGAGAGAGCAAAAAAAAAAAACTTTATTAAGAGCTCAATGTCAAGGGACAGGCACATAAGTTTATATTATTATATTTATATCTTAGTGGAGATCAATGGTCAATGTCAATGTCCTTTCAGAATCTATAAAAAAATAGGCCAATAGAAGTTTAATATTATTATCTTGTATATCTTAAACAGTGTAAGGGGCAACTCTTTCCGTCTGAAAATGTCTGACTCTTTAACTGTTACAAGCATGAAATCAATGTCTCAAGCAACCTTGTTTTTATGGAGCCCAGACACACCTCATTAGCATGTCTATGTAATTGAGTTTTCTTTGCGTGAAATAAGAGACCGTGAATATTAAAAGTCACGGACGCCAATTTGAATCTTTTCTTTCCTTTCTCACCCACAGGCCAGGCAGATGGTTTGTGAGGTAGGCTTAATAATGACTGAGATGGTCGAACAAAATCAACAGAACAAGCATTAACTTTGGTTACTTTATCCACAATTTTGATCCTAATAGAAACCCTTATTAGAAAACTGGAAGATACAATAAAAAAAATTAAACAAATAAACCTTGTCGGTTGAATTCAATAAAACTTGCTTGGTGCTATACTTACTCCATAAATATAAATTTATATGCTGTGTACTTAAAGACAAGGGTAACCATGGCACTTCACAACTGTTTAATCCTTTGCAGCTCCTACCAATATTTGTCTTTTTACTATCCCTCTCTGTTTTAGTTCTGTCATTCATTTACACAAGCTAGGTAGGTCAGTTACTTGTTAATCTCAAAAAAAGAAATTAGACATTAGAATTAATGCTTGAACTTTAAATTATAAGAAATCAAAACATATTCTTATATTAAATGATGTCGCAGTATCAGTTATCTCCCTTTAACTTAACTCGAAGAGGCATGTCACGTGGAACTAGAACAATTTATCCTGGTGGACAAAATAAAGCGTTCAATTTGAAATCTGAATCACCTGAAAAAGACTGGAGTGTACAATAGACAAAACATTGTGAATATGGCAACGAAGATGAGAACAGCAGTTTGAACAATCTAAATAATGTAACTAATTAATATTGTTTTTAATATTTGTTAGTATCTCCTACTTCATCTATATGCCATGTCCCTTCAAGATGTTAGCAATCATAGCTCTCCACAATTTCCTTTCTTATGTAGCTCTTAATAAATTTTGTCTTTTTGTTATTTCTGCCATCCATTTACTCAAGCTCATCAGGTAGGTTATGCATTGTTTTCATCTATACCACTTGTCTTCCATATGTCTTGCAAGTATCAAATTTTCCAAGCCCTCTTTCCTCATTATGTCACCTAGAAATTTCAACTACTATATATACTCAAGTGGCTTTTGAAGACCTAATTTTGAAGCTAATTTTAAGGGGGTCACATCATACATGAGATATAAAATTAGCGTATGTACTGCTGGCTCTGGCTTTGCTATTCACTAAAATGTATATCAAATTACTGTAGTCAAATTAGCTTCAAAATTAGGTCTTCAAAGGTTTCATGATATGTGAGTATATACAATATCTCTTTCTTAAGTATAAGTGTTCTTTTTGTTTCCATTTTTTCTAAAACTTTGTCGTTGTTCATGTTCAGTCCATAGTATTCTCAGCATCCTTCTGTAGAACCATATAAACTATTAATAAATTACCAAAGTTTTATGCAGAATATATTCTCAAGCAAAATGGGATTCTTATTTTTGCTTCCTAATTCTACAAATAAAATCGAAGTTCCCATCATACACTCTTTCTCACCCACGAAAACTTTCCCATTGGGTGCTTGAAATGCCAGAATAACTCAGATGTAGACAAATTGCAGCATTGTTAATGGAGTTCCTGACAGATGGATGCAGTGGAAGAATTAATGGAAGTTGGCTACAGAATAGGTCTGTAACTTTTAGAGTAAGTACCAAGTGAATTATATACCCTCAAGGTGTGCAAAGAAATGCCCAAGAATGTCAGGTAAAAATAAAATGTATAGACAATCTTGGATAGTAAAAGACAGAAGGAAGAGGAAAAGAAATGCTAAATGCTTGCTTTTCTTCTTCTTCTCTATTCTTTATTTCTTTCATTTTATTTTTCACTTTATTTGGCTACCATGATTTTCTTCTTCCTTTTAAATAATTCTTACATTTTTATTTTCTGCTTCCTTTTGATTTTTTAGCTTTTATCTACTTTGCTTGTTCAATATTATTTTTAATTCTATTTTTCCACCATTTCACGTGACTTAGTTTAACCACAGCATATTTTTTTTACTAGACTTCTTCATTTAAAAATCTTTTTTAACCTTCCTCCTCCAACTATCCCTTTTCTAACTTCTCATCCACCAGCTTTTACATATTTTTTATTACTATTCTTCACCCTCCATGTTTATTTTCTTTTCATTCATTACTATCTTTTCCCTTTCTTCCTTCCATTTACCCTTATTTTTCTTCTATTTCTTCATTATCATCATTAACTTTCTCAGTTTTAACTGGGTGTGGCTTTTGGGTCATTGTGCACATGCATAGCATGCCTTATGAGGTATGGTGCAGTAATGGATTGTGGTTTGGATTTAGGAATCATAGAGCTAAGTTCAAATTCTATGTATAAATACCCTTGGGAAAGGTATAGTTCTATCTCTTCTATTCCTCTCTATGGTTAAATAGCAGGAAAGACTGGATCCTCTAGACATGGTTGCTAACTGGTCTAGGAGAAGGACAACTCTGAATTCAAAACCTCCAAATATGGGTTAATAGCCTCATCAACCCATATCTGGCCAAGAATGGTGGTTACAGCTACACACCTGAACATATAATCAATCAAGGAGGGGTTCATCCAACAGGAGTGCGAAGGACCTGGATTTGGATAGCATGTATTGGACAAGTAGACTTGGTGTAGCCCATTCCACTCAGTTTTGTATTTTTTTATCTACATTTTCTTTCCTTATTTTTTTACCTTCCTTCAGTATATTTTTTTAGAAACTTCATTATTTCTTTTCTTTGTTCTACCATTTCATACCTATTTTAATATTTCATCCTTTTTACCCCAAACAACATCTCTTTCACCTTTTTTCCTGTCAGATTATGTGGTTGAAAGTTTATAAAGGAAATTTATGATAGAAGAGGAGAAAAGAAAGGAAATTTATGATAGAAGAGGAGAAAAGAAAGGAAATTTATGATAGAAGAGGAGGAAAGAAAGGAAATTTATGAAGAAGGGAGAAAAGAAAGGAAATTTATGATAGAAGAAGAGAAAAGAAAGGAAATTTATGATAGAAGAGGAGAAAAGAAAGGAAATTTATGATAGAAGAGGAGAAAAGAAAGGAAATTTATGATAGAAGAGGAGAAAAGAAAGGAAATTTATGATAGAAGAGGAGAAAAGAAAGGAAATTTATGATAGAAGAGGAGAAAAGAAAGGAAATTTATGATAGAAGAGGAGAAAAGAAAGGAAAAGTGATAGAAGAGGAGAAAAGAAAGGAAAAGTGATAGAAGAGGAGAAAAGAAAGGAAAAGTGATAGAAGAGGAGAAAAGAAAAGGAAAAGTGATAGAAGAAGAGAAAACGAAATTTATGATAAAGAGAAAAGAAAGGAAATTTATGATAGAAGAGGAGAAAAGAAAGGAAAAGTGATAGAAGAAGAGAAAAGAAAGGAAATTTATGATAGAAGAGGAGAAAAGAAAGGAAATTTATGATAGAAGAGGAGAAAAGAAAAGAAAAGTGATAGAAGAGGAGAAAAGAAAGGAAAAGTGATAGAAGAGGAGAAAAGAAAGGAAAAGTGATAGAAGAAGAGAAAAGAAAGGAAAAGTGATAGAAGAGGAGAAAAGAAAGGAAAAGTGATAGAAGAGGAGAAAAGAAAGGAAAAGTGATAGAAGAGGAGAAAAGAAAGGAAGAGAGAAATTGAAGGAAAAAAGATCTTCACATAGAAAGGGAAAAGAAGAAACTGAAGTCTCTGGTAAAAGAAAGTTGATGGAAGTTGGACAAAGATATTAAAGGAAAGAAAAGAAAGATTGAAAGTGAAAAAAGATACAAATATAGAAATAGAAAAAGGAGAAACCAGAGATAATTTGAGAGAGAAAAAAGAGCTAAGAAAAGTAATCCAAAGAAATTTTAAACAGGAAAAAAGAAAAACTTATATCTGCTGTTACTAAGAATTCTCAAATCCTGACAGTCACCAGTAATTCAGAAAATATATATTTGGCTAAAATAAGGGCATCAGTTTAATCATAAAGTGGTACCAAAAATAAACTCAACTGTCCATCAATATTTTAAGGAGGCTTTTATATGGGAGTTAAAATCAAGATAAGTATTATAATAACAAAGCTTAATCCTCCCTGTCATCAATAGTTTACTAAAATGTTCCAGGCAAAGAAGTAGTGGATTATTTGTTCAGTAAAAATAAACTATTTTCATAAAAATAATATCAGATGTACAAATCTTGGAAATTTCAGACAGTAATAACAACCATTGTTTTAATACTTTTATATGTATTATTTATAATGGATAAATGTATGGCAAATTTATTGGTTAGAACAAATAAAAAAATGAATGGCAAAGCAATTTCCAGTCTTTATACACATTAAATTCTAAAGTGACCAATTATAAAAGATACTCATCTAAATAAACTCATAAATGCCAAAAGATGAAAAAGAATATTGATTTAATTGGTTAATACATTAAAACCAAAAAAACAAAACAAAAAGGGATTTTTTTTTTATGAAACAAATATTTTTCTCTTCAAAAGAAGCCAGCATGATATTTCTAATTTAAATGACTAAACATTCAGAAATAAAGCTATTACCTTCTTTAAATAATCTCTATTTCATCATATTTTCTTTGTAATACCCATAGAACAAAAAATAAACACAAAATCAAAGTGGTTGTCATTTCTAAAATGGAAAACAAAATGGCTGCTCATAAAGAGAGTTTTCTCTTCTTGGATAAAACTGAATACTTGTCACTCTTAAATTATCAATTTATATTTAAATAAAACAAAAAATAAAATAAACAAACTTAATTATTTTGAATAATAAAAGAATAAACTAAAAATACCTTTAAAATCCTATGTTTTTATCATCTATTTCTACCTTATAAATATATAAATGGTGTGACAAAAGAAATTATAAAATTTACTTAAATAAATAGAAATAATTATAATCTTTTTATTTTTCTTATTCTGTTCAAATATCTTTTTTAGAATCTTTTTATATCCTTTTATGAGAAACTGCCATTTTCAACATAATTAGTTTCAAGACAAAGCACTACTTAATTGGACATGTCTTGTTGCTGAAATAATAAAGCATTTCCCACTCGTATCAGTGGCTGGGGCTCATGTCAAGGTAAAAAAAAAACAGGATTTTGAATCCTGGTTTACAAGTCAGACAATTTTCCCACTTGAAAACACTGGGATAGTACAATCTTAAGACTTATTTCCTCTCTATTTGATCTTGTGATAGGCTAGGCTTAGCTTAGGAAATATCAAATACTCTGCTTAAATCATAAGATTTAGCACGAAAACAGTTTTATTTCAGTTTATGAAGATAAAAAATGGGATCAATTCACTTCTCTACTTTCTCAAATGTTGCAGAATTTTTCCTCAAGTGAATGTAAACACTAATGGTAAGGGTAATACTAGCCTTTTCCCTACAAGGAAACATTTGACATTCATTGATCGAGTAACCAGTACTGCTTTCAGCTGAAATTTATAAAATCATTCACCTAAAACAATTTTTCAAGAAAATAAGTTTCTTCAACTCTTTTGATAGTGTGTGTGTGTGTGTGTGTGTGTGTGTGTGTGTGTGTGTGTTGTTCTTCCTAATCTTGTATTTAAAGTAGTGTGGAACATTAACATTATTATTTTCTCTTCAGATTACATGTGCTATTCATTTTAGTTATTGCTGCTGTTGAGAGTCCTTAAGTGATATGGCTTATTAACATAAGCCACATCATTTAAGGACATTTCTGGGGGACAATTCTTTGTTTGTATATAAGTAATTTGGCTGTTAATTAAGCAAATTTGTTATAGATTTGCTAACTTACAAAAAATCACTGGAGTGAATTTTAATGCACTTTTATTTTCAAAACAAATTTGATTAGATTTTTTTTTTATTTATTCAAAAGTGTCTGATATTTTCCAAGAATCACAAATATTTTTAAGAATATGCATATGACATTGGCTGCATGAAAGTTTGGTCAATAAATGTTGAATATAGAATTTGGAAATTTTTACCATAATTCTGTTTGGTGATATTGATTAAACAAAACTGATATCACATGTTTCTCATAAAGTTGGAGATGTTCAAATGTGTTGTCAAAGTCAAAACAATGTCTGTTCTCATCCAATGAAAATGAAAAGAAAAATGAAAAGAAAAAATATTTTGTGAAATTGATACATTGAGCTTGATTAAGTTTCCTTGATATACTATATTACAAATGGATTCAAATGGTTGATAATTTGAGCCATTTTAAAATTTGGTTAAAATTTTAAATAAAGAATTTGATTTTATACAAATCAGATTGTACCTAAATAAAACATAGACATATTATACCTTTTGGAAATCAGGATGATCCCGAAATTGAAAATCTGCTCTTCATGAGGCGCTTGATCATCGAGCATTGAGATTTATGTTCAGATAAGGAGGGATCAGTTAAAAATTTAAATTTTAAAATAAGTGAAAAATTTTCTTCTTTTATGTGCTGCATCCCTTCAGGACATGGACGATCATGGTTCTCCACATCTTCCTGTTCATTGTAGCTCTTAATAATTTTTTGTCGTTTTGTTATTTCTCTGAAACCCTATCCCTCCATCCATCCCTCCATCCATCCATCCATCCAACAAGTATGTTACATACTGCTTCATTTTAGTATACCCAACTTGTAATTTGCATTTTAGGCTCATTCTTTTATTGATAATCATGCATTCTGTCTTTTTGTAGTTTATGCTTTTAGTCCTTTCTTCTCACTTCATAGGAGGTTTTGTAGTTTCTTTTCTGTGTCTGCTACCAGCACCGTGTCATCTACATATCTTATATTGTTAAGATTGTGGCTGCCAATAATGAATCCTGGTAGGACTTATAATTCTCTCAGATTTTAAAAGTTTTTAATTCATGCTGAGTTAAAATAACACAAAAATTTTGTGAATTTAAAATCTTTTGTTTTAAATTCAGTTTAAAATATCTCCAAAACTTTGTGAATTGAGGAAATTTTATTTCTTCAAAATGCCAAGAAATCAGTTAAAGTGAGAGATTTTGTGACATGACGTTTTGAAGTTCCTAAGATTTTGTGATGTGAAGAACTTAATTTTTCGCCTGTCTTTTGGCTCAAATTGGAGTTATAGCCAAACTAGAGTTAAAGTGAGGTTTTATAGTTCCATGAAGTGAATTGAGGAATTCAAAGTTATCTGTTATTTTCTAAGCTGGATCAGAGGTCACTTTAGTTTTGGGCCAGGGGTTAGCTTAAAAGTCTGCACTGAATGCAGCTTTTAAGCTAATATTTAATAATGTCCATATCAATAGATAAATAAATGTGTGCAAGAAGCCTCATGAAAATTCAAAAATAAGTATTTAAAATGAATTAGATTTAAGCTTGATATAAAGAAAATTTTATATCTTTTATCTTTCTAATCATTGCAAAACAAAGGAATATTTTATTAGTCAGACATTTTTAAAACTTCTTCAAATATAAAGCTGATTTATTTAATCTTAAGAAAAATAAAAAAAAAAAAACATTAAAAAAAAGATTTATGGAAGCTGGTAAAGTAAGGCTAGTCAGATTTTCTGACATTTTTCTCAGCAAAAGATGGATTTCATAAAAGCTGCTTACTACCAAACCAAGGCTGAATGATCTTTTACTAAGACGCATAGTTTAGCAAAAGGTTGTCTTCATCTTGTTTTGCATGCTAGCAACTTTGAGCCTGACTCATCTTGGCATGTCAATGTTAGAAAGATGACAAGGTAAATCTTGATTTTGTCTTGTTGTTCATATTTTATTCTGTGCTTAGATTAAACACTCAGTCCCAGAACAAAAGGTGAAAGCTTGCTTGCTTGCTGCAAGGAAAACTAAAAGATCTTCATTTCAAAAGACCAACATAGAAAAGCAATCAAGTAACACACTGTAAAGATTGGAGTGGAGGTTTATCATGATCAATATTTCCAATATGAATGATAGATCAAGTAACAGTGAATACTCTTTTCAGGGGTAAGGCTTTCCTTTGATCAAACTCAGATGATCAGAAAAGAACATATTTTTAACTGAACTAGAAACAATCAGTCACTAAATATTAATAACGTTTTTAAAATTTAATTGCATTTTATTTTAATTTAATCATAGATATACTCTTCACGCTCATTGTAAAAGTACTTACATATATTTATTGATGAAATCACCACAGTCTCTTATTTCATTTACTACAATGACTATTCTTAATTCAAAATTATTAGCAAACACACTCCTCCCTGGTATTTTGAACAAGAGCAGAGATATATCCCATGCTTCCTGTTTGAAATTTAGTTTCTGGTTCTTTCTAAAGTCTTTTCATTCTCTTTAATCTTCCAGTAGACACTTGCACCTTAGTGGTATTATTGCCTTACCTTGCATAAATTGATTAACCCTTTGAATCTGATCAGCTGGTATATGAGTTGCTGTGTGAAAATACATATACTGTTCTGATCAAGGTGTCAGGGTTAAAAAATAAAAACAAAGTAGAAAGTAGTATCATGGCCAAAAGAAAAAAGAAAATTCTATATTTCTTGTCTTATTGTATAGCTGAGAAGTTATTTTAAAAAAAAATAACCAAATTTAGTTCCAAGAAATTAACATATTGACTGCCAGAGGTCAATTACGAAATCTGACTTCAAATGGCAATGTAATAATAGCCAACTTAGGCAATAAAAATGTTTTATGAGTTGATTTATCACTTCAACTGAAGTTTCAACATTGTTTTCACACTCAAAATTTCACTGTGAATAAATTCCTTTTTGGCATCCACAGATGAAAATGCCAAGCATAAGATAACTCATAGTTCATGTCATTATGAAAACTGCCAACTACAAGTTATCGTGAGGTTGGCAGTCAATGTATTAAGTTGACAAGAAAACATGTATATAATATAGTGGTTACTAGCACAGAGAACAAAATAAGCATACTGAGTTCAAATTTCAACCAAATTTGTTGTGTTCACTTTCACACATTTGGGAAAGCTATGAATCCATCTATTCTCCCCCCCCCTACACACACACATAGCTATGGTTTTAATAGCAACGCAAACTGGGCTTTAATGGTAACCAGGCTACAAGAAAAACAACTCATAATTCAAAACCAGTTGTGTGTGGAGCAAGCAACTCTACTCCATAAAAACCTACTTTCTACATATATGACAGCAGCAACATTTACTCTGGTGAGTCCGTGGCTTTATTCCCCACAAGGAATGGCACTAAAGAGGAAGAGAATTCTTCTGCAACTTTCATCTGATTTTATAAAGAAAATTATGCAATGAGACCTATAACCTATTAGGGTCATAAGGGTAACACCTGTACTACAGCCATAGCAGCAGTGGTGTGTTTTGGGGAAGATAGTCTAATGGAGATCATGTCTCTTCGGGCTGGTTTCAAAACCAGTATTTTCTTTCTCCTTGGGGTCAACACTGAGTGGTGAGTCTTTTTATGACATAATGCAATCCTCATCCTGAAAATTGCATTCAAGTATCAAACAAATTGTCACCACTCGGCGTTGTTGACTTCAGTGTCCACACATGATATATCCCTGATATTGAGCACTATTACCCATAAATATGGCATGTCTTGAGGTGGCAATGAGTCATATATATATATATATATATATATGACTCAATAAAACCAGTTGAATTTTTTTATTAATATTTGGCCTTCAACCTGAAAATTTAAATCAAAGAAATTGCTTCAGACAAGACTTGGACTCTTTATCTCAAACCACAGGATCTTGTTTTATCATGTCGAAATGTCTATATTAGTTACAAAAGCCATTGGCAGGCACATGGGATTCTTTTCCCTAATTCCTGCCCTGCTGTCTAACCAATAGCTAGGGTAAGATGGATTCATGCCTTTTTCAAGTGCATTAGTGTAAAGTGAATGAAAAAATATTTAGTAGTTTTCACAGTGGAGGCTTGTATTTCACTAAGTTGGCCCTAAATTAGGTTCGACATACAAAACGTTAGGAACTTGAAAATAATAGTTAATGACGCAGCAATCTCGTTGTGGTGGTTGATACTTCAATGTCTGACTCACACAACTCACTGAGCCCCCTGGCGACTGCTACTACTACTACTTATTATCTGTGGGAGAGTCTATTAACAATAGAATAGGTATGTTCCGGTATAACACTATTTTAATAACCACATTTTTTAAACAACTTCAATTGATATAATAGTTATTTCTTTGACAATTTTAAAGTAATAAATGTTTAAATGCTAGTGATAGTGTTCACACCACTGAAATACAACATAGTTGACAGTTCTTATTTTATTCTAAATGTTTGTTGGCAAGAAGAGGAGATGCATTTTCTTTTTCGATCATTTGATCACCTGCAACATCATGAACAGACAACAGGACCTAAATGGAATCGTGATGCTCATATTTATGCTGGTGCTTACCTGTCAATCTGCCAGCACTGTCCACCTGCTGCCCCTGTGGATGACCACTGTAGTTAGCTAGCTGCTCAAAACTATATAATTACATGTATACATAAATCATGTGACCTGATTATGTGCTTTTCTTTCACTGGACCAAATTTAATATTAATGCATTACATCATTGTATATATTCTCCCATAAACTTCTGAGGTCAAGCTAGGCTGTTGTATATATTACACTATGTTGCAGATTCTGAATAGATTTAGCATTTGAAAATTTTGTTTGCAGTATTTTATTTCTTTTGAGCTTGTAAAGTTTTTATATATTCAGGATCCCATAAATTAATAGTTTATTGTTTAGCTCATGGGTAAATAATGTTTGAAAAGTATTTGTGAGACTAATATCATTGTGCTAGTGGTTTGCAGCAAATCTTTTTTTTACTAAGTATAAGTACTCAATACAAGGCCCAAGAGCCATTCATTGTAGATGGTTACTGAATGAGGTTGCTGTATGAACAAAAGTGTAGGAAGTAAATGCAGATTATGAGTATATATAGGATAAAGGTTTACTCTATACAAGAAGAGATTAAGATTGTAGTGACCAGGGAAGCATCCTCTTGGGAGTCTGCTTTACAAAGTAACAGGAAGACACTGTCTGAGTGGAACTTCCTTATCACCAATGGAATACAAAGAAAATGAGGATGATTCACTCCTGTGTACATGGCATGGAGGATCCGAGCTAGAATTTCTGAACTAAAGAATGTAGCTTGTTTGAATATTTGCTATAGCAATAATGCAGTGATAGGTTTGTGATATTATGGCTGTGGGAGAGGAGATGCAGGGGTTGAAAATAATTAATCACCCACAAGGTTGTGTAAATGCTTTTGAACTCTGTCAAGGCTTGGGGCAAAATAAAGAAGTTGGGCTGAATTTCTCTGAATTGTCCCTTTCAGAAATAAGCAGATGCCTCAAGTTCTAGAAAAGAAGCTGAGAAAAATATGGAAGGCATCAGTTTACAGATCACAAAGCCTTTTGATTGGTTGATTTTGTTTAGCAGCATATCAACTACTATTGGTTATTTAATATTATCTAAATATTTTGAAGACAATTTTATGGCATCAAGTACAGATAAAATATATTACACATTATGAAATGGACAAATTATTTTAAGACATTTTTATGTTTATACATTCTTTTTATAGATACAAATATTTAAGTAAAGATAAAAAGAATGTATAAACATAAAAATGTCTTAAAATAATTGTCAGACTTTGTCCATTTCATAATGTGTGATGTCATTTGTTTACATCTGATACGCCATGAGCAGATATGAATGTACGTGAGAGATTCATGGAAGATTGAAGTCTAAATACAGTAAATTCGACCTTGCTAACTGAACACGCATCTGTGTCCAAATTGGTAAATGCACGTCAAGCTAAATGACGGTTCTGTATAGGATACAGGTTCGAATCCTGTCGGAGGATGAATATTTTCTGTGAAAATTTTTCGGACATTCAGGCCGGTTAATGTTGTTTAATACTGTTTATTATAAACAGAGCATTTACTTAAATATTTGTATCTATAAAAAGAATGTATAAACATAAAAATGTCTTAAAATAAAATATATTGTTGGCCATTTTGTTATGAAATGTATTGTTGAAGGACACTAGCTGTCGTTTGACCTGAAGATGGAAGTGCTCTGCTAATTGTATTTGCACAAGACATGCTAAGGATGAATTTGAATTTTGTTTTTTACTTACCAATTCAACTGTAGAATAGGTTAAATATTTCAAATGACAATGTGCATATGTTTTAATAAACACATTTGTTTTTGTAAAGATGAAGTTGTACTATCAAAGACAGCAGGAAGGTGTCAGACAAAAAGATAATGGATGCTGGGAATTGTGCCATGATGTATGGACAAATGAAAATACAAATTACATTAGCAAAACAGAAATAAGAAAAAAAATGTTGTTCCGCCAAAAATAAGAAAAATAATTCTTAAACCAAAATAACAACACATTCAGTTCTGAGATATAACTAACTCTAAGTTTTGAATCAGAAAAACAATGTCATCTAACATGATATATTTTCATTATGCTACACATTTTTTAGGGGAGTGAGGTCTACCGAAAAGTAATATGAAAAAAGTAGAAATGAAAGCAGTGACAGGAGTTAGGGAAAAGAATCCCATGTGCTTATCAATAGCTCTTGTAGCCAACATAGTATAGACATTTCTACATGATAAAACACTATCCCCATGGTTTGGGATAGAGTCCAAGTCTTGCCTTAAGTAATTTCTTTGATTTAAATTTTCAGACTGAAGGCCAAAGAAAATATTAATAAAGAATTCAACTGGTCATAATGAGACATTGAAGGTACTGCGATTAAGTTTTTTTTATTTAATTTTTCTTGTGTTCTTATAATTTTTTTTTTCAAGGCTTAAATTATATAGAAATTGTCCAAACATTCTGCATTTCCGACCACTTTCAGCTCTACTTTTAGCCATTATCAAGGACAATTTTAATTTTTACTTTTAAATTAAGGTATGCATATATATATATATATATATATATATATATATATATATATATATATATATCATGAGTCCCTGCCTATTCATGTTTCAGCATTCGCTGCTTCATGCATTATATGTACTTGTTATTCACAGAAACCCCAAATATTCGTGTGTTTTTCTGAAGAACATATGTACAAATTATTTGTTTAGAACTCCCTCGATTCACATATTTAGAAAATTATTGAATTATTTTCTTGTTATTTAAGTGACTTAAAACATATAACAGTCCATTTTTATGGTAAAAGTTGGCAGAATTGTACATCTTCATAGTAAAAAACAAATGCATAAACATGCTTAGTGCTTAGGCTTTGTTCTTTGTTAGGGGCTGCAGCTGGGGTTTTAAAAGTGGCTTAAGTCTGGGGGCATCATGACAATTCTGTTTTTAGAAAATGTTTTAAACTTTATATTTTATGTCTTGTTACACATTTTATACAGTATTTTCAATGGCTGTATCGATCTATGTGTAGTTAAAAATGGTTATTGTACGTATGGAAGAAAATTTACACTAAGTGTATGGTCACGAATACTATTTTTCAAAAATGTTTTAAAAATTGTCTGAAATGTTTCTAAAGTGTGTCGGATGAAAGTTTAAGGCATATGGGATTTTAACAATCAAAATAGGTACTTGTAAGTACTTTTAAGAGGTTACAAGTATTTGCAGATTCTAACTATTTGCAGCCAGTTCTGATCCTTAACCCCCACGAATACAGGGGACTCTCTCTCTCTCTCTCTGTCTCCCTCTCTCTCTCTCTCTCTATATATATATATATATATTTTTTTTTTTTTTTCTCCTGATGATGGCCATGTTGGCTGAAACTAGTTGAGGAATCTAAATGAAATAATAATAATAATAAAACGAAAGAATATTAATCTACAACCCAGTGTATATGAAGATTTTAATTTTTAATATTTTTGTTGTTCAAAATATATATATATATATATATATATATATATATATATATATATATATATATATATATGTGTGTGTGTATATATATATATATATATATATATATAAAAAAAGAAAGAACAGTAAGATATAAAATCCGGTGTTCTTATAGATATTTTATTTTTACAAAATAGTGCTCAATGTAAATTTACAGAGCATTAATATTATAAATTAATTGATTTAAAATATGGTTATTTTCGCTACACAGTTCCAACCATGTTTCAAAAATAGAAGCTAAAAACCCCCTAATTTTATTTTTGCAAATAAATTAAAAAGCATTAGTTCTATTTCATCTTCAAGCGAATTTTGGAGTAACTTTTAAAATTTACCGGGTTTTAAATACACAGCTAAAATCACGTTTCCATGGTTACAGAATATTCTACTCAAATTGAACACGGGTGTCTAGATTTTCCTTATGACAGTATCATTGTATCAGTTATTAGCTACATTTTGGTAAGGGGTGAGGATGTATTTTACACTGAAACCTGACGTCGTTTGAATGGATGTCGTCTGAATTTTAAAAAAAAAAAAAAAAAAAATTGTTAACGGTAAAAAATTTTTCAACGTCATCTTTTAAAATTAAAGATTTTTTTTACAATACTTTTTTTATTTAACTACGATTTGAAATATTTTCCTTTTTAATTTTTTATTTTACTATATTCTTTTTAAGAACAGTTAAATGTATTAGAATCCATTATATTATGTAGGATTATTTTAACATTAAGTTTAAGTATGTATATGAGGTTACATTTTTTTTTTTTTTTTTTTTTTTTTTTTGTATATGACTATGACAGCAGAAATGGTTACTTAATTTCACTGATTCAGTAAACTTTTCTTTTATATATAAACCTATTATTATAATATTTCACATGTAAGTACTGAGGACATGGGTCATTCAAAAGCTTACATGTTATGGTATTTCATATTAATTTTATTTTACTATAGGTGTTATTTTTGGATTCTTTTTAATGCGTGTAGTATTATTTAAAAGAAATTTAGGTTAGAATTCATTCAATTTAACTACAATTTTAATTACAAATTCAAAATTACAACTTTAAAATTTTAAAATATTTGTACAGGGACGATGGGCTAATGGTCATTAGAAACTCAACGAACTTCAAAATAGAATTAGAAAGTTATTATATAAAGAATTTAAAAGCATGGGCTTAAAAATTACAGTTAGTACTAAATTAAAAAAAGTAGACTTCCTAGATATAACTTTAGATCTAAATAAAAATACATACACACCTTATAAAAAACCCAACACCAATCCTTTATATATACATCCTAAATCAAATCACCCCCATCTATAATTAAACATATACCGTTATCTATAAGTAAACGAATTAGTACAAATTCAGCTAATAACAAGATTTTTGATGAGCATATCAATGGCTATAATAAGGCTCTAAAAGATAGTGGCTACAAAAACCCAAAACTAGCGTATATAAAAAATGAAAATGGAAAACATAAAAAAAACAGATGTAGAAAAAATTATTTGGTATACTCCCCATATAACCAAATGGTAAAGAACAGATTAGGACATAAATTCCTCACATTAATAGTCAAGCATTTCCCTTGTGAAAATAAACTAAGTACTATTTTCAATAAAAACACTAAAATTAAGTTATAGCTGTACAAAGAACTTAGAAAAAATCATTAAGAACCATAATGCTAATATCTTAAATAAACACTTATACCAAAACCAAAAAATTTAGACAATAGAAAAATTAAGATAAAACTGATGTAAATAAACAAAAACTATGTAATTGTCGAAACCCTCAAAATTGCCCACTACAAAATAAATGTTGCACTGAATCATTAGTATACCAATGCAATATCTCTTCGATTGAAAATCCTGATAACATAAAAAATATATATAGGTTGCACTAGCCATGAATTCAAAAAAAAGATTCAACCAACATCAAACTTCATTTAGAATAAATAAATATAAAAATCAAACATCTCTCTCAAAATATTTCTGGCATCTAAAAAGAATCAAATAAAACACCTACAGTAAAATGGAAGTTAATAAGAAGAGCTAGAATTTGTAGATCATTAAACGACCCGTGTCCTCTATGTATACAAGAGAAACTATATATTACTAAGTTTATAAAAAATAAAAATTTACTGAATCAGAGAAATGAAATAGCTATTATATGCCGTCATTGTCAAAAATTTTCCTTAAATAATATATAAAAAAAACTGTTATTTAAAATTGTGGTTAAAACGTATTAAAACATAAACACCGTTTAAAAAATTGTAGTTAAATAAAATGTATCCTAACCGAAACACCTCTATAATAAATGTACTACAAACACTTGAATGAATCCGATAAAACACCTCCTGAAAATGAAATTATAACTAAAAAGCTAGATGATGTAAGGTAATGTATGACCCATTGTTCTTTGTACATACATATGAAACTTTATTACTCAGGTTACATATATTTAAAATAAATAATTTAATTAATTAATACATAAAGTTTACTAAATCTGAGAAATGACTTAGATAGTTTTGTAGTCTGTGCCATTTATATTACTTAAATATTTAAATATAATAGTTTAAAAATTGTAATTTACATATACTTTGTTATGGAAAATAATTATACTTACTATGAGTAATTATCCTTCTGTTATAAAAGTAATATAGTCAATTAAAACTAACCATGAAAATATTTTAAAATTTTAATGTGGTAATTTTAAAATTGTAATTAAAATTGTAGTTAAATAAAATGAATTCTAACCTGTTCTTGGTACATACATATGAAACTTTACTACTTAGGTTACATATATTTAAAATAAATAAATAAATTAAGTAATAAATAAAGTTTACTAAATCCGAGAAATGACTTGGCTAATTTTGTAGTAAGTTCCATTAATATTACTAAAATAATATTTTAAAATATAAAGGTTTAAAAATTGTAATTTACATATACTTGGATATTGAAAAATAATTTTACTTACTATGAGTAATATTCCTTCTGTTATAAAAGTAATATAGTCTAATATAACTAACAATGAAAATATTTCAAAAGTTTAAAGTTTGTAATTTTAAAATTGAAACTAAAATTAAAGTTAAATTGAATGAATTCTAACCTAAGTTTCTTTTAAATAATACTACACGCACTAAAAAGAATCCCAAAAAAGCAAATATAGTAAAATAAAATTAATATGAAATGCCATAAGATGTAAGCTTTTGAATGACCCATGTCCTTTGTACTTACATGAGAAACATTATATCACTAGGTTTATATATATATATCAAAAAAAAAAAAAAAAAAAAAAAAAAAAAAAATGTAACCTCATATACATACTTAAACTTGAATTAATACATAAAGTTTACTAATTCTGAGAAATGACTTAGATAGTTTTGTAGTCTGGGCCATTAATATTACTTAAATAATATCTAAATTAAAAGTTTAAAAATTGTAATTTACATATACTTTGATAGGAAAAAATTTTTTTACTTACTATGAGTAATTATCCTTCTGTTATAAAGTAATATAGTCTAAATTAAAACTAACAATGAAAATATTTTAAAATTTTAAAGTTATAATTTTAAAATTTTAAAATTGAAATTAAAATTGTAGTAAAATAAAATGAATTCTAACATGTTATTTATACATACATATGAAACTTTATTAATTAGGTTACATATATTTGAAATAAATAAATTAATTAATTAATAAATAAATAAAGTTTACTAAATCTGAGAAATGACTTAGCTAGTTTTGTAGTAAGTGCCATTAATATTACTTAAATAATATTTAAATTTAAAGAGAAGAAAAGGAAAAAAAAAAAAAAAAAAAAAAATTTACATATACTTTGATATGGAAAAATAATCTTACTTAATATGAGTAATTTTCCTTCTGTTATAAAGTAATATATTTTAAAATTTTAAAGTTGTAATTTTGAATTTGTAATTAAAATTGTAGTTAAATTGAATGAATTCTAACCTAAATTTCTTTTAAATAATACTACACGCATTAAAAAGAATCCAAAAATAACACCTATAGTAAAATAAAATTAATATGAAATACCATAACATGTAAGCTTTTGAATGACCCATGTCCTCAGTACTTACATGTGAAATATTATAATAATAGGTTTATATATAAAAGAAAAGTTTACTGAATCAGTGAAATTAAGTAACCATTTCTGCTGTCATAGTCATATACAAAAAAAAAAAAAAAAAAAAAATGTAACCTCATATACATACTTAAACTTAATGTTAAAATAATCCTACATAATATAATGGATTCTAATACATTTAACTGTTCTTAAAAAACATATAGTAAAATAAAAATTAAAAAGGAAAATATTTCAAATCGTAGTTAAATAAAAAGTATTGTAAAAAAATCTTTAATTTTAAAAGATGACGTTGAAAATTTTTTACCGTTAACAATTTTTTTTTTTTTTTTTTTTTTTAAATTCAGACGACATCCATTCAAACGACGTCAGGTTTCAGTGTAAAATACATCCTCACCCCTTACCAAAATGTAGCTAATAACTGATACAATGATACTGTCATAAGGAAAATCTAGACACCCGTGTTCAATTTGAGTAGAATATTCTGTAACCATGGAAACGTGATTTTAGCTGTGTATTTAAAACCCGTAAATTTTAAAAGTTACTCCAAAATTCGCTTGAAGATGAAATAGAACTAATGCTTTTAATTTATTTGCAAAAATAAAATTAGGGGTTTTTAGCTTCTATTTTTGAAACATGGTTGGAACTGTGTAGCGAAAATAACCATATTTTAAATCAATTAATTTATAATATATATATATATATATATATATATATAATAAAAAAACATCGTTTTTCATTTTTTCAGTGTATTTCTAAAAGATAATGCTTTTATGGCAAACAGCCTTTGTAATTAAAATGCTCAATATAAAGAGATAGAGCATTAACAGCATCAGTTTACTTATTTGTTGCTATATATATATATATATATATATATATATATATATATATATATATATGATTGTATTGTTTAAAATTTGCTATATCTATGATCGAAGAGTTCTCAATATAAAAGACAGTGAGTTTGTATTAGAAATAGGGTGGACATAGAAATCAGCACTGAATAGGGAGTCAATTTCACATTTCAAGTGATCATACATACATACAAACACAATTTAAAACCAAATATGAAATTGCTTTTCAGTCTACACCTAATTATAGAGAAAGCACTTAGATACATTTTCTCAAAAAAGCTTATTGAACTAACCAAAGGTGTGTCATGGAGGATGGTGTGTCTTCAATACAGGAAAATATTGGATATATTTATTAGTGTGTGTGTGTGTGTGTGTTTGCAGCCTATGCAAATTGAAACTTTTTAGATTACATATATTGAATATGAAATCTAGATAATATAATGAGGATGTTAATATGGATTATTTTGGGATATTCATTTCATTCAAGTGTTTTGGCTTTTTATATTTTTTTTTTTCTATTTAAAAAATAAAAAGAACTGGGAAATATATTTTTTGGCAAATTGCCAATCTGCTTTCAAGCAAGTTCCTAGAAACTTCTTTGATTCTTCCAGACATTGATAACATTAAGCATACCTTATGTCACCTTAAAATATTCTGGAGATTAAGAAATGTAGAAAAAAAGATCTTAAACTCTGTAAAAAAAAAAAAAAGTAAAGATTCTAGGTAAAGGGGGCACAAAATTCAGTTGATTAGAAAAAAAATATGAAGGGAGAATACAAAATGTAGAATTGAGAGTCAGATTGTGTATGTGTTATGGTGAAACACGCCTATTCTATAGTTAATAGACTCTGCCACCTAATATAAGTAGGAGTAGTAAGAGAAGCGAGGGTCAGTCGATGTCGGACGACCGGCTGAACGGTTGAACTCTCTGCCTTTGTGTCGGGAGGAACCCAAACGAGGCTATGCTGAAGGGCAGAGTCTCGTTCGGGGAGGTAAACCAACCCTGAACCCGTTTTTAAGGGTTCAAAGAGTATATATTTGGCCGAGCCCACGGGCTCAGAGATCCCACATTAATCCTCGTGGGGGGTGACTAAATACTAGTCAATGTCAGACGACAGTTAGTCGAATACGAAAGTATCAGCGACCACAACAAGATTACTCTGCGTAATACCTATTATATCAAGTTCCTAGCGTTTTGTACGTTGAACCTATTTTAGGACCGATTTAGTACAAATACAAGCCTCCACTGCGAAATCACCCCACAACAGTATGTGTGTGTGTGTGTGTGTGTGTGAGGGACAGAGTTTATATGTTTGTACCTGAGTTAGTAGGTGAGCCTATAAATTTATGCATGCGTAATCTAAAACTTAGTCCTTTTCATATAACAACCAGAAATTATGACAATAGTAATATTTATTCATTACTTTTTTGCCTTTCGAATTTTTGCACAAAATAAAACTGAAGAAACTTTACAACAGCAATACAAAATAATTATTTGATCATCTTTATGTGGCATTTTCAATATAACAATGTTCATAAAAATAATTAAAAGTAAAAATTGTGAATATAGACAAGTGAAAATGTTAGTAAAAAAATGTTTAAAATCAGATACAACTAAGTTAGATTTTAGCAAGCTAAAAAAAAACTGATAATGGGGAAGAAAAAATAAGTTTAACAATAAAATAGAGAAAATAATCACATGACCAATTTGGAAAATAAGGACTACATGACACATGCAATAGGGGCAGAGTGGTGATATGTTTTAATTCAAAATGTCCATACCTTATACTTATGGATAGATATTACACACAGATACACAACTGTATATATATATATATATATATATATATATATATATGATACATATGCACAAATATATACAAGATGGTACTGAAAAGTTCTTACTCCAATCTATCTTGCAAAATTTGACCAAGTGACAAAATAAAAGATTTTTCTTTAGGGATGTTTAAAAGTTCTCAGATCAACTAAGATATTTACTCATTTTCAAAACCATTCTCATGAATGTGTATGTATGTATGTACGTACGTACATACATACATACATACATACATACATACATACATACATACATACATACATACATACATACGCACGCATGGTGGAGTAATGAATAGCAGCTTGAATTGAGGAATGGGAGAGCTGAGTTCAAATTCCAGTCAAATCCATTGCATTCACTTACATGCTAATACCCTTGTAAAAGATATGAATCCTCCTCTTCTCCCTCCAGCTATGAGTAAATGGCAGAACAGACTGAGTTCTATAGTCTAAACTGGTCTAGGAGAAGGACAACTCTGACTTCAAAACCTGCGGAGGTCATTTGGGGACCTTGTGGTACAGGTCCTTGTATTCAGCCCTTCAAAAAGTGTTGATGATTCTGCACAAAACCTTCACCACTATAATCAAATCATGTGCTGGTGTTGGGCTGTCGGATTTCTTGGAACTGATCTGCTTGACCCTCATACATCAAATTCAACAGGAGAGTAGAATATATATATATATATATATATATATATATATATATATATATATATAGAGAGAGAGAGAGAGAGAGAGAGAAGACAGAGAGAGAGAGATTCTGTCTACTTATTTTTTATATTAATCCTTTCCAGTTGTCTAATCAATTGTAGTTATTAAATTTTTTACAAAACAAGCATTTCAGTATAAGAGAGCTGACCAGAATCGGTAGAATGTCTTTTTACATTTCTACCAATTCCTGGTCAGCTTCCTTATATTGAAATGCTTTTTTTTTTAAAATATCACTTAACTACAACAGATGAAATTTTAAAATTCTAAAATAACCATAACAGAGCACATTTGCAAATGTTTTTAAAATCACTATGATGTTAGAATGTAGATTTTATCACAGTTGCAGTAGCATGTTTGTCTTTGTAATTTACCACTGAACACAATCTTAGAAAAATCAAAATTACTTGGGTTAAAAAAAATTACAGCCCCTTCCTTAAGGAATTTCATCTTAACATCAAGAAAATGATTAGGCAACTGGAAAGGATCAGTATAAAAATAAGTACACACAATATGTCTATATTATTCAACAAAACTTGTTTGCATGAAAATATGCTACCATAATATATATATATATTTCACACACATCTTTATGCAAAAAAGTTAAAATGCCCCATAAAAACTTTTTCATCTTCATTTGAACATATTTTTAGAGATGGAGGTGTTATAAAATAAAATAAGACATATCTCGGCTGATTTGCAGGCAAATAAACTAACATACTCAAGAGCGAGAGCCAGATGTGAACGAGACAAGGCCCCGTCACAAAATAACTATTATCTTCGTTTATGCATGTTCTTGACGCACAAGTTCCGGTTGAAAAATAAAATAATATTTTAAAGTGTTTCTATTTTTCGATCAATAAAAATGCTTCCCTCCTAATTATACTCACGTTGTTTTTCGAGCCTGGTAAGCCATAAAAAAACGTCATAAAAGGGGTCACACAGAAGTACAACGGCAGTCAAGAGGAGGCCAGGGAAGAGACCTGTCACGGTCAGGCTGAGCGGTCAGCAGCAGCCAGCAGCAGTAGTGCCATGCCAACCAGTGAGAACTACTATGAGAGATCAACCCAGATCTTCAGCCGTCCTATGAACTATACCAGAAGGTAGCTGTCCCAAATCCACACATTCCTATTGAAATAAATCACGTAAATCTATTTCTGCTGTTGTATTTCTTTCTTGCAACCATATGCTTGTCTATAACAGAGGCAATATAACTAAATACATATAATTGAATGAATAATTGTGTTAAATTATTTGGAAGATTTTTGTAACAGAAATGCAATTTTCTTATGAGGAAATGTTAAGACACTTCCACATGTTTCTTAAAATGTCTTAAAATTGAATCACATCAGATGCATATGATTATAACATCATTAGAATTTTGGAGGAGAGTTTGTCATGTGAGTGGTATTACTATAAGTCAAAGGCAGTAGATACATATGAGTTTGGGAAGAGTTTTGGAAAGATATTCAAACAATTAGAAATCAGTATCTGGAAAATTTACAAATGGAAGCCATTTGAAAAAACTGCCAACATGCCAAGGTTTAGCTGTCCTAGTAAGTTCAATCCAAGTGAAGTCTATAAGATGCTTAAAGAAGTCTTCAAAATCTTAAAATATCATCACAGGACCTATAGGTACCTCTTGCCACTCACAGTAGATGTCAAAAGAGATAGATGATGATGATTGACATTGCATTTAATTTTTTTAAAATTAGTAGTTGGCAGGAAAGCAAGTAGCTGGAAGAAATTTCTCCAAGCAAGAAGTGCTGGAGAAAAAATTATTAACATAGAAAATTGTCTACAACTAGTAATTTCAACATTGAAATTATGAGATCTAGCTGTCAATCTAGTACTACACTTAAATTCGTGAATTTGAGATACCAACAAGTAAAGTTCATCAGAACAATTACCATGAAAATATTTATAAAGAAGGCTAAGTGACATTACATTATGGTAATGGGAAAATGACTGAAGCCAAGATACTAGTGCAGGACCAATTGCAGATTCTTCTTTGAATTTTGTCAAGAATCTCTAGAAATATAAAAGAAACATCAGACTAGATGTAGCAGCAATATTCAATGCATGGACAAATGGCAGACAAAAGCAAGATGGATTCTGGCAAGAAAAACTTTCTATCCACTAAGGAATGGCTCAAAAGAAATTGAGAGTTCTGGTATAGTCAAGTCAAAGCCTGGATTTTACAGGAAATGTCTGAGGTCATTTCAGCCAAAGTAGGTACAGATACAAGCTTAGAGCACAAACTTTCCTAAATTTTTCCTCATCAGGAACTGACATTTTTCTACATATTTTTTTTTAATAAAGGTTAAAAAAGTCAAAATTTAATTTTGTTTTGTTCCATGACACCACTTTTAACAATATATATATTATTTGAAAGATAAAATGTTGATATGTCCATACTGTTGAGTTAATTCCCCTTGGCAAAATTGCAGACTGGAAAAGTTTGATCTACATCAATGGCACTGCTAAGTTATTTTCATGGCAATAGTTATAAGATTATTATTGGCCAGTCATTGAGCTAGCCTCATGTTTATATACAGGGTGGTCAAAATGTTTTGCCTGATTTTTATTTTATTGTATTATTGCAGTTTGATCTTTGAGGCTTCAGGACCATGGCTTTTAGACTGAATCAGAAACCATGAATCATTGTTTGACATTACTGTCAGTGTGGCTCAAATGCAACTGAGGCAAGTTGTCGTCTCAGTGAAAAATTAAGCAAAACTTTTTGGACACCCTGTATATAGGCCACCCAGAGAGAAGAGAAGAGAAAAGCCATATTGCAGTGAAGGTGACCAGAGTAAAAAAAAAAAAAGGTTAATCCAGCAGGAATTTAACATATATTTCTTAAAACTAAGTACATATTTACTGGAGAATCTTAACTTTTTTACATTTGTACACAAATATATGTATAATGCATATACAAATGCTAATACACATTTTAAACACACAATTTTTTCTGTATACATTGCAAATTACAGTGAATATATTGTATACATCGGTGTTCATATATTCTTATAAATATACATACATATTTTATATATACATGAGACAGTTATAAACATTTGCATATTTATTTTAGGATTATGTAATTTTTATAATATTTGCTTATATCATAATTTTAATTTCCAAATATTTAAAAGAATATTAATTTTTAGTTTACTTTTTGTACATAGAAATTTCCCTTTTCTTGATAAATCTACAAAATTACTTGTTGATATAACAGGTGCATAATATTACCCAGAGTAGAGAAAGCAAAAATATTACAAATATAAAATAAAAATGGTAAGATATAAGCATTTCAAGAGGCATTATAGAAAACAAAGCAACTAAACAAAAAACAGCCAATGAGATAAGAATTGTCAAATACTATTTCTCCATTAGCTTCCACAAGAAGATTGAGATCAATATATACAACAAACTGTACCTACAAAAATATCTAATTCTGCCAAGGAAATTCTATCCTAATTTCAATATTTGCTAAGTTTATATATATATATATATATATATATATATATATATATATATATGTGTGTGTGTGTTGAAGATACAAACAAGCTTTAAAATAAAATGACTAATCCAGCAGATATATTTATCTACTCTTTTGACTTATAAAACTAAAATATTTTATATAGAAAAACTAAAATAAAGTAAAATATGTTACCATTCAACATTTAACTCACTGCATTATTTACTATTTTCATTTCCACTGCATTGTTTTTCAAAGCTCCTCTGCTGCACTACTTAATTTCAGTCATGGTCATTTTCTGTTGCCATAGCAGGATATGACAACACAACTGCAAAATTCAGACATGCTATCATTCATTCATATCTCTCACTTGTAGTGGCAGGATAAAGTTCTTCCTTTTTTTTTGCTGATTTTTGTTATTTTTAGTATATTTCATAGTGTGTGCTCTCTGGGTTATTTTGAGTGTAAAGCGGTATTTGGCAACACTTTCAAGTAGCTTTACATAAAAAGATGAGGATGTTAGTCTGAAAAAAAAGAATGTTTGCTTTTGAAATCCAGATTGACACACTAAAACTTGTTATACTTGAAAGTTTATTGAAAGGATGTGGCATAAAATATTAAAACTAATCATTCAGATGAAAGCAACAAAACCTCAGTTGTTAGGTTATTGACAGAATTTGGTGAGAGTAAAAGCTTAGCCTTCAGAAATACACTTCAAGATTTTATCAACCACAGAATATTATTCAATTTTAAAATACAAATGTATTCCTGTAGTTTTTGAAAATAATTCACAGGGAAAAATTTTCTGAAAGCCTTAGTAAAAACCTGCTTGTCATGAAAATTGGATACAGCTGTCTTTTTGCTGCATTTTTACATATGTTAGTTTTTAGTACATTTCTTTGAAAAAATATTGTCATGCAACGGAAATTAGTACAGACAGTTGGTAAGAAGAATTTCCAAATATCTTTTGGTTCCATTATTCAGTTATTTTTTTAATCACTTACCTTCTATGTACTTAGACTTGGTGTTTGCTTAACTAGCTTCAAGATGAGAGGAATGTTCACATTTTAGAATATCAAGCTTTGACATTTTGCAATTCTCAATTAAATATAGATTCTTTTCAAACTTAAATCACTTTTAAAGCAGCTTTATATTTAGGGGCTCTCTTTTAAATGTTGGATCTCTTTGGTACAATAGGTTAATAACTGACAAATTTTTGCTTGCACAAGAAGAAGTGTTAACCATGTGTTCACAATTAGTGATGCATCTTCGACAGCATGCTTTTCTGTGAGAAGAAATTGACATGCAAGACAAAGGCCACAACACTGAAAGCAAAATTCAAATTAAGCTTTCACCACAATAGAAAGGAATCTGTTTAATACATTACCACTGCGTTCTTGGAGAAATAAAAGTTTGGAGAATTTAAAGTCTTCTCCTTCATCAGAAAGAATGAAACTTACCTGAAAAAGAAAAGAAAATATGTTTATTAATATATCAAATATAAAAAAGGAACTCTTGTCAGTATTTAGTATTTTATTAGCAGTAAAATAGTGGATTAGTTCTCAATTGCACATCAAGTTATAAACCGATTCCTTTAAGTTCATACAACAATATGAAAAGATTGGCTTCTCAGTCTTATATGGTTCTTCAATATTCAACTAATCCTCCATTTTCAGCCATTGTAGATTCTATAGAATCTACATAACAGGAAAAGGATAAAGGTATCTTCAGCAAACAGGTTCAGAGAAATTCATTATTTGAAGAAAATGCAGCAGATCTTTTTTCTTGTTACTATTTCTGTTGTATTGCATTTTTCTATGACACATGATCAACAGTCAACTTCCAACTGTCTCTTACTTTACTATACACTTTATTTATCTTCTGTTTAATCTATGCAAATAGATACAATCCTATTTACCAATCTGCTACGCTTCTTTTAATTGAAGAGGTTTCATGCCTTTTGGTTGTTCTTGAACTTCTTTTACAACATCTTTCCTCCTCTCCCCCTTCAGGTTTATGTCCTGTCCTTTTTAATGGAGATCATGGTCTCATTTCATCTTTTTCATATGAAAAGATTGGCTTCTCAGTCTTATATGGTTCTTCAATATTAAACTAATCCACCATTTTCAGCCAGTGTAGACTCTAGAATTTCTATAACAGGAAAAGGATAAAAGAATCTTCAACAAACAGCTTCAGAGAAATTAACTATTTGGTTAAAATGCAGCAGATCTTTTTATTATTTTTTACTGATCATGTGTCATAGAACAATGCATTGTTCTATGACACATGATCAGTAGTTAACTTCAACCTGACTCTTACTTTACTATACACTTTATCTCACATCTACTTAACATATGCAAATAGGTACACTCCTATTTACCAATCCACTACAATTTCCTTATTTCTATTTTGTCTTGTTCAAACTAATTTGTCTTAGTTATATTGTGATTTAAAAACCTGAAAAGAAATAAAATACAATGGATACAAGATCTCAATTAAAATTAAACAAGAATTTCAACATTTATTCACATAATCTTTAAAACATCATCTACATAAATAAGAAATGAAAGTAACTCTAACAAAAAACTTTTAGGAAATTAATGTACATATAGTGTATAGTTCATAACCAGAAATACTAGAGGCTTCAATCAAATTTAATATATATCAGCATGGCTGATGCTAACCTTCAAGAGAGTGACACACTGTACTTTTTGGGGCTCACATTTTCCACTGACAAAGTTGAAAGATTATATTGAATCAATTTCTAGGTATGCTGCTAGGAAAGTTGGTTGACTCTGTTATGCTAGAAATTTTTTTAGAATTTTTCTTGCCAGAATCTGTCTTACACATAAGTCTACCATTTATCTATGCATTGCATATTGTCATGACAGTTGGTTTAGTGATTCTGCTATGTATTTAGAAATTCTTGATAAAATCCAAAGAATAATCAGCAATGTTATTGGTATAACTGGCATCTCAGCTTTAGTCACTTTCCCATAACCATAAAGTAGCTTTTTCTATAAATACTTTCATGGTAATTGTTCTGATGAACTTTCTTCTATGGTACTTAAACTTTACGAATTTAAGCAGAGTACTAGACTTTACAATGAAAAGGACTAAGCTGTAAGTGTAAGTTCTATGCTAACAGTTTCTTCTATCACATTTCAAATTTGTGGAACTCTCTTCCAGCTTCTTGCTTCTCAGTCAAATTTCATCTTCAAAAATTTAAATGCAATGTCAATTGCTATCTTCTGTTTTCTTAATTCCTGTTCTATTATTGTTCTTTCTCTTTAATAATGTCTTTTTTCTCATATTTTCTCACACTTAGTAACCCCTTGCATTTTAGGGACTTTATTGCTTTAGTTGGGGTGAAATGATTTAAAAAAAAAAATCAGATTTCAAAAACATTTTTATCATTATAAATAAATGATCAGGTGTAACCACCTCAGGTCAGGGCGAAGCTGGGAACAACAGCAATTAAGAGGTGGTTCCATGGCCCTGAAAATCTTCACTTTCTTGATCAGAGGCCTTGCCAGTGGAACTAGTTCATCATCAGACCCAAGACAGAACTCACAATTACTAAGTCACCAAACTCACAAACTAATGCTTTAATCCACTAGGTAATTTAGTAATTGTAAAGGGCTAAATTCTGCTTTATATTAAGAAAAAACATATGCAAGCACTGACTCATTAGATACTTAGATGCACAATGACTATGATCATACCCAGTAACTTGGGTGTTTTTGTTCAGTAGCATATCAAACATGATGGGTTATTTAATGCAGAAATCTAAATATTTTGTATGCACTTTTATTTTATTTTGGAAGATAATAATAGTAATGATAAAATTTTTACTGATTAACCCCTAACTGGGAGGGAGAAAATATGGATTTATACCTTTCTCAAGGGTATCTGCACATAAATGAATATAACAAGCCCAGCGAGACTGATGAAGAAAGATTAATTACTGGAAAATCCCTTTTCGCCTACACGTTCTGAAAGTTTTGATTCATCACAGAGATGGTATATCAACCCTTGGACTTGGCTGAGACTAGATGTTGAGAAAGTGGGAGAAGGAAAAGAGAGATTAGCACCACCTATATAGACCAATGGTGCGAGATGAGTCATGAAAGGAGTTGGAGTTAAGAGAAAATTTGATTCCTTTGACCACTCTCAAAAGGGGGCTGGAACAACCCCTAAATTTGGAAAATTATTCAAGTAAACATATTTTGAAAATATGGAATTTTAGAAAATGGTTGATGCTAAGGGTGGGAGGTAAGTGAACCCAGACCCTGGTTAACCTCACCCCTGCTGGACACAGGGCTCTATATAAGCTTGAGGTTTGGACAAATTGCTACTGGAATCCACATTGTTTGACAAGACTTCTTGACCGAGACATTGTGCTGGCCTTGAAGACCAGAACTTAGAAATTTAAATTACAAGCTGCAAACTCCAAAAAGGGATCCCAGTGTCATTTGATTATAACAGTAAGTGAAAAGGCTTAAACTACTGTATACAACAAATCATATATAAACCAAATTGTTGTTACATCTTTAACCTGAGTTAATTCTTTATTTCAAAGAATTCTTGTTTTTGTGTAGCTCCTTGCCATTGATCTGTCTTTCACTTCAGTTTGCTTCATCAGTGATTTTCTCACTCTCTGAGATAAAAAACACAATGTTGTAGAGAAATGAAGGATCATGAAGGAGACAAATGCCAGCTAAATCAAGTGGAACCATGCTTATTGACACAATACCAGTGACCAATCAGCAACACGTTAACGAGTGAGGGGTCAACAAGATGGTAACCACCATGGTTGGAATTAACTTGAGGACCAACACAGGGGATTGGGTTACATTATTAGTTGCCATTAACCAGGATTGACACAGGGTTACACTAGAAAGTGAAAAGTATAATGAAACTAAGACACGATCAACATATTTATTCTGAACCATAAACCTACCCAATGAATAAAACAAATCTTACTAATTGTTCAGATTGCTTGCGGCCTAAGGAGTAAACTACTTTGTTGTTTTTGGAAAACCTATGATCATGAGAATCTGTTATCAGCCTTCATCATGTACATGTTATATAATGCAATAGTCACCTGTTATCATTAACATCAATAAGTTAATATCTCTTTAGTAAACAGGAGAGATTAGGTTGCTAATATATTGCTTACATTATTTAAATGCAGATTTATCTTCATTTTGGTTGTTATCCTCATGTCCTCATTTTGGTTGTTAGGTTCTCATCTTCATCTTGATTGTTATCCTCTCTCCCTCATGTTCATTGTTATCCCCTTGTCTTCATCTTGGTTGTTATTCCTTCATCTTCATCTTGGTTGTTATATTCTAGGGTGTTCATGTGCTTGCTAATCCAGGGAATTTCAAAATTAACCCTTTATTTAATCTATAAGATTAGATTGTTCTCATTCCACTGAACATATCTAGGGTTATCTCATCTCCTTCTTATTTAGTACTGCTCAGTTATTGCTCACCTCATTCCTAAGTATACATTGAACTCACAATTATTATATTACCAAATTCAGGAACCAATGCTTTAATCTGTTACAATGGAGAATTTGAAGCCCTTAAATCTAACCCTAACCCTGCTGATACACTGATTTTGTATTTGTTTTGTTTTGTGTTAGTTTTCTTTGGATAGTTTTATTTTAATAATTTAAAAAGCAGAATTCTGTCTGATATATAATGAAGTAAATTGTATATGGAAAAAATACTTATGCAAAAGTATAATGAACACAATTGCAAAATCAGTTAAATTAGATGATGCCAGAATAGATTTGTCACTCAATATCACAGAATAACCATACATATTTCTGTCATTTTTTGACATTATGGGTAAATTAGTAGTAAAATGTTTGGCATTAAATAATAAAGTTTATAATTCAATTTAAATACTAACATATTCAATGAATATATTAAAAGATATACACCAGAAAAGGTTTGAAATTGTTGGCTAATATCTAGATAAGGTATTTTAGAAGCATAAACTACATACCCATTAGTAACTAAAAGTTATGCAGAACCTTCAGCAAATGAAACTGAATTTGTTGATCAGAAACTAGGTTCAATCTATGCATAAAACATATCAATGATTTATTGCCTCTAAACACAAGATTAGACTATGTAAAGGTATTTTAGGGTTTTTGAACTGTAATTTGCACAATTTACAAAACATTGCTGTTGTAATATTTTTACAACAGCAATGTTTTGTAAATTGTGCAGATATTATGCATAGTACAAAAAATTTTACTAAAGAGATGCTTTAGTAATGATTTTTCTTATAAAAATTCATATTCCATGGATTTTTCCAGTACAAATGCAGTCCAAAGTTTTTACTATAGGAAATCTTTAGCTAATGATTTTTCCTTATAGAAATACACATTTCAAGAATCTTTCCAGTACAAATGCAGTCCAAAGGTTTTACTATAAAAAATTAATTTTCCTTATAGAATGCACACACCAATGCTCTTTCCAATAGAAGTGCAATCCAAAGGTTTTTACTATAGTGGACCCTTGGATAAATATTTTTCCTTTAAAAATACATGAAATATGGTTTAATAAAGAATATTCTTTCAAAGTCATGAAAGATGATATTCCAATAACATGTCTGTAAAAATATATTTTTCAAAGAATTTACCTTCATATTTTTCTTTTATAAATGTTATGA
The DNA here is from genome assembly GCA_903632075.3 of Acanthosepion pharaonis. Lineage (NCBI taxonomy): Eukaryota > Metazoa > Mollusca > Cephalopoda > Sepiida > Sepiidae > Acanthosepion > Acanthosepion pharaonis. The sequence goes on along the minus strand of CAHIKZ030000902.1, from coordinate 3,632,726 downwards.
AAGAAGTATACTGTCTTTTTGGATTCAATTCTATTCTGATAATCTTTATAAGGTGGATTTTCCCAGTATTTCTGCTTCTTCATCTTTATCTCTGATAAACATAATAATCTAATCTCTTAAAGTGTGTGTGTTTGCTATGACAATGGAATCTGCTCATCTCCCCAGTGGCAGACTTTGTGTATAATTATCAATCTCCTCAATTAAGAATTTTTTTTTTATTCAAGCAGTTTCACTTATTATTTCTCAAAAATAAAATTATACATTGATAAGAAGAACAAAAGTATTTTCTTATTTAGTTTGATTTCTAGTTGATTTGTATTGATTACCAAATTGGAAATTGCTTCTAATGAAAGAAATCTGAACTGTTTAATGATAAATACTTAATATCTTTACAAGGCCCCAGTAACTGACTTTTTTTAAATAGATATGACCAAACGTAATAGTGTAATAATTTTTTTCCTATTATTTCTTCATTTCTATTCTTGTCAGAGTCTTCCCCCCCCCCAAATAACTTCTACCTATTTCTTTTATTCCTGGTGTCCATCTTATTTTGTCTTTTAACCCTTGCTTCAATGTGTGTGTGTGTGTGTGTGTGTGTGTGAGTATGAAGATACAGTGGAGTAATGGATAGTGGCTTGGATAAAGGAATCAGAGAGCTGAGTTTGAATTCCAGTCAAGTTCATTACATTCACTTGCATGCTAATACCCTTGGGAAAAGTATGAATCCATCTCTTTTTCCCCTAGCTATGGGTAAATAGCAGAACAGATTGGGTTCTATAGCCTTGGGTGGCAAATGGTCTAGGAGAAGAACAAGTCTGAATTCAAAACCTGCAGACAGTCGTTTGGGGACCTTGTGACATAACTGTGCACCAGTTTTCTGTATACATCTCCTCAAAAAACTGTGGTTGGTTCTGCACAAGTCTTCACCACTATAAACAAATCATATGTGTGGGTATTCTAGCTGTTGATTCTAAGAACTGAGCTGCTTGTCCCATATACATAAAAACAACAGGAGAGTTCAGTATATATATATATATATATATATATATATATATATAGTTAGTTAGTTAGTTTATGGAAAGCTCAATGTAAATCCAGAGCAAATAATTTAAATAAAAACAGACCTTAAAGTGGTCTGTTTTATTTAAAATATATATATATATATATATATATATATATATATATATATACACATTTGTATTGATTACTTATTAATTTAGTGTTAATTGTTGAGGTTATTACAGTTAATGGAAGTTTTCTTTGCTTGAGACTATGAATCTTCTGAGGCATTTTTAAAGAGTGGACATTCGGTCTTTTACATTTGTGAAAATGTAAAATCTGGAGAGAAAAAAGAAAAATCCGAGACAGCTAAAGGCTACATCTTCCATTTAGTTGGAGAGTGATGACCTACCCAGTGAAATTTAAATCCTACTCTGTAGTGACAATTGAAAATTCTAGCTATTCTTTACATATCGTCAAGAATTCCAGCAAGTAACTTCACCAGTTGTAAAAGTATATATCCTGATACTGTTGAATTTTTTAATATATTTTTCTTCTTGTGTATGCCTTCCTGAACAAAAAGGAAACTTATACTTAACATCAGGAAGAGATAGTTGAGGTTTCTAGGGCACATATTGAGGAAGGAGGGCTTGGAGAATATTCTTATATTAAATGCATGGTGGCAGAAGAAAAAGGAAACTTATACTTAACATCAGGAAGAGACAGTTTAGGTTTCTGGGGCACATATTGAGGAAGGAGGGCCTGGAGAATATTCTTATATTAAATGCATGGTGGCAGAACAAAGAAGAAACAACATAAAATTTTAAGAAATAAACAAACATATTAACATAAAAAATATAACAAATGATAAATCAGTGTAGATATCTCTCATTGAAAAAAAAGAGGTAAGTGGAGTTGTGAAAGGTGTCCAGTGTGGTATATGGAAAGAGAGGTAGAATGATTTGTGATTTACTGAGGTGATGGCCTTTGAAGAGCTGTCTCTTGGAGATGAGAGGTCACTTTCCAATGAAGTCTGTAAACCCGGGCCAAGATGCTATCCAACTGCCAAAAATATCCCTTTGATGGGCTTTTGTGTCCTTTCTTAGGTTCAAATCAACTACAGTTTTTATATTGTTTCTTTAGGCAGGAGTGGGAACTATTGGGTGGAAATTCTGGATTGGATTGCATATTTTTTTTTTAGTGTGTGAGTAAAAATGGAAGATACGTGTGGAGCCTTGCACAGTAGACTAATTTTAATTCAGTTTTGGCTATTTTGGAGTGTTCACATCTGGCCAGTGGTGGAAATTAGTGTAGCATGAATCAGAAGATCTGGTTTTAGAAAGAATATAACAATCTGATAGTCACAGGACAGCTTGAAGACAACAGGGACAGTTAAAAAAAAGAAACATAATATACTTAGTGATCTTGAGTAAATGGATGGCAGAAGAGAGTTTAGGAGAAATAATAGAAAGACAAAATTTATTAAGAGCTACAAGGGAGAGAAATGTTGTGAGGGGAAACAGCACATAAAGAAGATATACAGGTTTTTTACTGCCAACTGGGTAACCACCCTATCAATTAAAGAGAACTGTGAGGATTCCTCAACTTGTAAATGTTCAGCTTATTTCAAGAAAATTATTTTTTTAGTTGGTCTTGTGTAAGAAAGAGGATAATTTAATTGGAATTCCTTTGCAGAATTACTTCACTTTATAAGTTTTTATCATATGGAAAGGAAGAGATAGTAATGAAAGATGGTTGCTGAAATTAATTATAGAGTTCTTAAAGTGATGTACATTTTGTGACTTTTATATTAAAGAGTGCCATTTTTAGAAAGTTGGGGTAAAAAAGAAATTTGAGTTGATATTTTTGCGAAATGCAGATAAAAATAGATTTTAGATGAAGAAATAAAAATGTGAAAGAAAAAAGAATTTCTAAAGCAGAAAATGATGAAGGAAAATAAGGAAAGGGTACTGAAAATAAGTATAGGACATTTGAAAAAAAAAAAACAAGCTAGAAAAATCTGTTTGAAAAGTAAAGGTCAAAAATGGGTGGGGATAAAGAATCAAAATACAGAGGTAGTACTGGGAGAAGAAAGGAATAAAATAGGTGGGAAAGGGAAGAGAAAGGAAGAGGAAAGAGGAAAAATGAGAAGAAAAGAAAAAGAGGAAAAATGAGAAGAAAAGGAAAAGTGAGAAGAAAAGAAAAAGGGGAGAAGGAAGAAAAAAGAGGAGAAGGAAGAAGAAAAGAAAAGAAAAGGAGAAGGAAGAAGAAAAGAAAAGGAGAAGGAAGAAAAGAAAAAGAAGGGAAGGAAGAAAAGAAAAAGAGGAGAAGGAAGAAGAAAAGAAAAAGCAGAAGAAGAAAAAGAGAGACAAGAAAAAAGAGGGAAAATTGGATATAAATGATAGAAAATAGATACATTCTTTGAAAAGAAATGAAAATAAAAGAATGAAAGGACAAAAATAAAGAGTAAGTATTTTCTTCATTTCAGTTAATTAGCTAATAATATGATTAAAATGAAAAGAAAAAGTAGTGAATTAAAGTATTTTAAAAGCAGAGTATGAGAAACAAAGTCTTGTGGAACTGAAACCAGATTATTGCAAAGCCTTGATGGGTTTGGGCAGCCATGTTGTTATTTCACAAAAAATATTTTTTTTTATTTTGAAGCATTTTAGGGCTGTTATAATAACAGCAGACTGAAAATTGACAAACAAAATGAAATCACAGAAAAACCCAAATTCTAAAATGTTTCCATTGCATAGGTTACAAAAGATTATCAGCACTTAAAAGATTTAGCTTGAAAAAAGTTTTCAAACAATCTGCTTATGCAAAAACAGAGTCAGATAACAAAAAGCTTCTTTATCATAATCTTTGATTTTAAATTTCTGTATCCACAATCAGCAGTTTAAATTTCTGTAGCCACAATCAGCAGTTTTTTCTTTTGGACAAAGAGCACTATGACATTTTTCTGACTCAACAGAATATATTGCTTTTTTTGTTCTAAAAAACAAAATAGAGAACTGATAGCAGAGGTTTAATTCAACAAATCACATTACTGTGTTTCAATCTCTTTATATAAAATCAAAGAATTGTGTGTGTATGTATGTTAATTCAATTCTTTTTCTTTATGTGCCAATGTACTCTCAATTTTGCCTTTGTTATATTTGTAAATCCTTTTTTGCCATCCATTTACTCAGGCTCACTAAGTATGTTATGTGTTGTTTTTCCTTGTCGCTGACAATCTGTCCTGTGAGTATCAGATTTTCCAAGCCCTCTTTCCTCATTATGTGCCCTAGAAATTTCAACTGTTTTTTCCTGATGTTAGATATATGTTGTAATGTAAGCAAAGAGTGTGTTGAGATTGGGGGAAACAGCTTACTGATAGCAACTATTGGGGTGGGGGTAATAGGCAGAGAGGGGGAAAGAGATGGGAAGTAACAAAAATAACATTGCCTCAGAAACTACAGTAACTTTAAGAACAAAATATTCATGGAGCCAACTTCACAAGACATCATGTCTTGTCAACTGCCTACTGGTGGCTTTCCCTCTGCTTTTATTATTATGAGACCTAGATTTGAATATCTGACTTAGAGGTAACATGGTAAGTAGCATAACCACTATTATAGTGTTCTGCCTGTACACGATAGTAAAATTAACTTATGAATATCAATTATTTGCCATACATAAACAATCTTATCATTTATATATTAAGTATATCTATTCCTCTCTCTCTTATGTTTCATGAAAGTGATTGTTAAGCTTTAAAAAGAAGGTAAAAGTTACAGGAAAATCTCAGACAACCTGAATATTCAATTTACTACCATTAGTTCATTCATTGCAAAGTATAAAAAACTCAAAACTGTTGAAAACCAAAGAACAGGTGCTCCATGGAAGATTTCTTCAAGATCTTCAAGGAAATTAATGTGTCAAGTTAAACAAAATTCAATGGTTACTCGTCAAGAGTTGCAGGATGATTTGCTTTCATCAGATATCTGTATCACAGAAAATAAGCAATGAAATTCATTGGAAGAATCTAGTCATGCTCCCCTTGGAAAACTCTACTGTTATTGAAAAGACACAGAGATGCCAGGTTGAAATTCATTCATTAACACAAGAATAAGGAAAAATCATATTGGGAAAGAGTATTATGAACAGAGGAAACCAAAATTGAGTTGTTTGTACGTAATTCTAGAAATCATATATGCAGGAAAGATAGCAATGCCTTCAAAA
>CAHIKZ030000902.1:3550000-3625000 GCA_903632075.3 Acanthosepion pharaonis | reverse complement strand
ATTATATTATTCATTGTCTATTTATTTTTTTAGATACCCTAACATGTAAATATAACATATAATACTTGAAGGTTATGTATTATGAAGGAAAGACTCTAAAAATAATGATTAAAATATTTAAGTGGACATTAAGACTGTTAAAACATTGTATCTTCTTTAAGTAGACATTAAGACTGTTAAAGCATTGTATCTTCTGTGCCTTCTAATAATGTTTATAAAATAGACAGTACTTATAAGGCAATTCTATATATAGCTTCCATACAAAGTCCAACCCTACAAATCACTGGTTGTGTCCATCTTCTTCTACAGGTATGAGACTTGGATGCTCCTGGTTGAAGCAGGAAAAAGAATCCAGGAATTTGAGAGCAAATGCTTGAGATAACTCCTCTGCATTTGCAACTGGGAGCACAAAATCAATGACTATGTACAGAGCATGGTGAAAAGTCTCAAGAGCCAACAAGAATCTCTCCTTACCAATATTAAGCTTTGAAAGATGTCATGGTTTGGCAATGTCATATAGAATAACAGCCATTACAAGACCATCATGTAAGCCACAGCTGAAGACAGATACAAGCAAGGATCTACACAAGAAAACAACCAGCAGCAGATCATCCCGGAGGAGGTTGTGTGTTTCTTTTGCCCTTAGGTCCCCCCCCTGACAATTGAAGTAGTCAAGAGACTGATGATGATTATGATTAGGTGATTTAAGATCATACAAGACACAGTGATTCCATAAATAATTTAGACTCAGATATGTGCCATGCAGGATACACGCTTAGGTGAGCATGTATCTTTTGATACATGGCTGATGAGGCAGATTCTTTCCACAGTAAGTTGACATTTCTTTTTGCAGTAGACCAGTTGCCATGCAAGGCTATAGAACCTGGTCTGTCCTGCTATTTACCAAAATCTGGGGGGAGAAGAGGATTCATATCTTTCCCAAGGGTATTAGCACATAAGTGAATGTAATGAATTCGACTGGAATTCGAACTTGGCTCTCTGATTCCGCAATTCAAGCCACTATCCATTACTCCACCATGCCTCCTTTAGACTATTTTCCTCAAATACATTGTTCAGATGCCCAAATATTTTTTTTGTATATACCATATATACTTGTGTATCATGCAACCATTGAAGACCTAATTTTTAAGCTAATTTGACTACAGCAAATGGATATATAGTTTAGTCAACAGTGTAGCCAGGGCCAGCAATACATATGCTAATTTTATATCCTTTGTGTGATGCCACCCTCTTAAATTTAGTTTCAAAATTAGGTCTTCAAAAGTCACATGATACAGAAGTATATACAGTATACAGCTCTCTTAGACTCAAGTATGCAGTCACTTTATTTATACATGTACAGGATAAAAAAGAACTAATACATTTTTAAAGTTGTTGATGATGATAATATTAGCTGTTTCCTTATAAGGAAATATTCAGCATTCATGAGCAGCCAGCACTACTTTTGGTTGAAATTTATAAAAAATCTTTCTATCAAAACAATTTTCCAAAAAATAGGTTTCTCAAATCCAGTAACTGTCATTGCTTTTTCCACTATTGATGGAAGTTTCCTTGCTAACTTTTTGTTTGAAGTAGTGTGGAATAACAACATCTTCATTATTTTCTTTTCTAGTTACATGTGCAATCTTTTTTAGTTGTTACTGTTGAAAGTCCTCAAGTGATGTGGTTTCTGTTATTTGATACAGTTCATTGTTTGTGGAAAGAAGACTTAAGATGGTTTTAAAGATAAAAGATAGTTCAACCTGATACTAGAAGCATATAATAGTGACCAATGAGTGTAGTGTATGTGTGTGTATGTATATATGGTAACATTAGCTGTTTCCTTATAAGTAAACTTTTTGCATTCATTGACCAAGCTACCAGGGCTACTTTCAGTTAAAATTTATAAAATCTTTCTATCAGTAATATGCAAAGGTTTGATCAGGTTTAGCGATGCCTGGGGCCAACTCTTTCATTTTATTCCCATAAGACTGAAGAGGGGGTGCTATAGGGCCTATTACTGAGAAATGTGAGAAAGGAAGACATTTTAAATATGTAACAACAGATAAAACATAAAATAAACACTTTATACAAATTAAGTATAAACTAAATTTTTATTTCACACTTTGATTAGATGCCCTCCCGATATGGATTCCTGGGGCTGTTTCATCCTCTGTCACCCCATACTACTGATATCTAATAAAACAATTTTTCAGGAAAATTGGTTTCTCAAGTTCAGTAGGATTTTGTATATAAGATTTCAAAGCTTTTATTTTGGCCTGTATTGATCTTTCCAAGAAATTGTTCTTTTTTTGTTTCTCAGTATTGGATCCATACTCCAATAAACAAAAAAAATAGACTAACATCTTTTTTTCTGTTGCTAACAATCACTTGCATACAAATATGAAATTATCATCAATGAAATCAATCATTTCTGCAAAGATTGGATACTGTCCTTATTCCCTTTTATCAAGAAAATAATTAACCATGTAGTGAACTTACTGGAATTTTTATATCTGTTCACATGTAAACTGATGATTTTACTTAAACATTTTTATTCCTTTTGTAGTGCCTTAATAAACAAATCAGCAGTAGCCCAGAGGGTATAGAAGCAAGTGAATCTTTAAGTAATTCACTTTTTCCTGTTTTCCTCCCTTTTGAAGTATGCGCCATGAACTTTTCACACTGAAGCAAAAGGGGCTGTGCATGATTCACACACAAACACACCTACACAAGCAAGTCACACTCAAATACAGGGTGACTGAAAAGTAAATCCCTATTTTATGCATGAGTGGCTAACCAGGAGTCCTGACTTAACACCCTGTGACTTTTCTCTTTGGGGTTGATTAGAGGAGCAAGTCTACGATACCAAACTAAGACTTTGGGAGAACTTAAAGAATACTAGAAGTTATGCCTTCCATACCACAAGAGTTCCTGGTGAAATCAGCTGACGTGATTCCTGGGCGGATCAAGAAGCTGGTAGAGAAATCTGGTGTGTTTATCAAATTTTAAATAGAACCTCACACTAAACACTTTCCTCTCATATCCATTTCTTGTAAAAAATTATAGTTAATAAATAAATTATAAGTATTTTAAAATGGGGAGTTATTTTTCAATCATCCTGTACATTCATTAACAATTTTCATCATATATTCAATTTATTTCTAGGAAAAGAAACTTTTAAACTTTCCTTATGTGATTTTTGTTAAAAAAATTTTGTCTTGTGTTGCAGATCAATCAATCTTTTATTTTGTGCATGTACTATTTCACCACCATTATTTCATGTAAAATATTCTCACAGAAAACTTATACATTAATTATAGTTTAGAAGTAGCCAACACACTAAACTTTATAAAACAATCCAAAGCAAAATTTCAAGTGAAACTTAATTTTATATATGGCTCCATTTTTCAAACAGGTGAGCTGATATTTCAGAGTACAAATTAGATGAGAACACTTGATCACCTTTCAAGATTATTAGGTCTCCAAAATGGGTTCCGCATTTACCTTTATATATAGGTGTATATGGGAACTTTGATGCAATGTAATAGTTAGCAAGTTTGTTTCACTAGATCACTTATAACTGAGTAGTAAGTTTGCAAAGCACTTCATTCGAGTTATGTTTTAAGAACAACCACTTCATGTTGAAAACCATTTAAATCGTAATGATAAAATTGATAGAAGTAATTATAAACTGTGTTGTATAGGAGTTAGAATTAATACTATTTCTATACAACACAGCTTAGAATATAAATACAGAAAAATATGCTAACAACAAACCCTTTCAAAATAGCCAATGAATTGGCCAAAAGCACTTTGGATAATAACCACAATCAATTGCTTCTACACCTCTTTAGCCCTAATAAAATAAAAATTGTAAGAATTTGTCTGTTACATTCAATGAAAAATAAACAAAAGAAAGATTATGCACTATATAGGATGAAAATTGCCAGCATTTTATATTTTTAATTTCACGCATGTGTATTGTTAGTTTTTGATTTTGTTGACTGTACAGCAGGGTCAGTTGGACACCATCTGTGAGAAAAAATGCACCATTATACAATTCTCTCTGCCAGAAATTTGGAAATGGCATGTGATACTGCTTGGCATTCGTACCAGAGGCTCTAGTTACAGTGTGTTTGGGTTTCAATCTGAGGACAGTGCAAAAGATATGGAAAGGAAATGAGTCTGATTACAAAGTTATTTGGAGAGATCACTAGTGATGATGACTGTATGCCTCCATTAATCTTCGCACAGGGCCTCAGACTCAACAGGGAGGACTACATCATGCCTTGAGGAGGTAGTGCTGCCCTGGGTTAAGAAGGTGGCTGCTGAAAGACCCTATGTCTGACAACAGAACTCTGCACCATATCACAAACAGGAGAACCCAGTCATAGCTGTCAGACAATTTTTGCAACCACATCACCCCTTAAAATCTGGTCACCTAACTCCTCAGATTGCAACCTAAAGAGCCTAACAAAACTCCTGTTTCATTAAAGATAACTGACAAGGTACTGCGATTAAGCATTTTATTTAATTTTTCTTGTGTTCAAACAAATGTTTTCTTATCTGGATGCAAAGTGTGTAAAAACTGTCCAAAAATTTTGCATTTCTGAGTACTTTTAGTTATATTTTTAGACATTATCAAGGATGATTTTCATTTTACTTTGAATTGAATGCATGGGTTGTGTTATGTATGTATGTATGTATGTAGAGTTATAGGAATGTCTTATCTTCCAAAAACAGTCACTTTTAATGATGACATTGATTTGTTGAGCAGCAGCAACTCTGAATTACAAGATCTCACCAACAGATTGACAAACAGAGCAGGAGCAGTAAAGTCCTGGTCAACAGTACAACCAACATCAGGGCCCAGATCTTCATAAATGAAATGCTTCAGATGCTGTTTTGTGAGGCAGAAAATAGATCTGGTTGGCAGTGACTATCTGCATCACCATCACTCATTATCTCCTCTATGAACAGCTCAGTCATAAGATGAGAAGAGGAAGCTGTGAAGGTCTGAACTGGTAGCAGTAAGGAATGCAGCTCATTATTTATTAAACAAGGATTTCTAATGTCTTGTTGAAAACAATCTTTATGGTGGTTGTCAAATTCAAGTAATACGCTTCTATCAAATTTTACATCTATCTTAGAAAATCTTAGACCTTCAAAATGTTTCACCAGGCTTTTGGTGAACACAGATTTCTGTGTGGGATGTGCATTTTATGGCTGATCAAGTGTCATTTAAATGTAATGTGCATTCAAGGGAAATCACAAAATGCCAGAAAATATGGAAATAATTTATGAACTCATCCATGACAACCTTCACGAAACAATCTATCAGCTTTTTCACATGACTGGAATAAGTTATGGAATCTGCCAAGAATCTCATTCGAAGGACTTTCTCTATTATCCCATATATATACACACACACATGTGTGTGTGTGTCTGTGTGTGTGTGTATGTGTTAATGTTAGTGTTTTTGCCTATGTTAATTTTCACATGACTGGAATCAGTTATGGAACTTGTGAAGAATCCTATTTGAAGGACTTTCTCTATCATCTCATATATATACATACACAGAGGCTGCAATCATTCTTTTATACATGTTTCATTAAAGATGATTCACAAGGTACTGTGATTATGCTTTTTAGTTAATTTTTTCTTGTGTTTGTATAAGTGTTTTCTTATATGGTTACAAAGTGTATAAAAATTGTCCAAATGTTCTGCATTTCTGAACACTTTAGGCAATACTCTCAGCCATTATCAAGGATAAGTTCATTGTTAATGTTATTGAGTGTTGGCTTTTGCTTTTTTTTATTATTAGGACTTCTATTATTTTTAATCTTTTCTAGATGTGCATGAGGTTATAATGCTTGTATTTTCTACAAGTATGTTTTGGATGCTGTCTAGTAGGTTTTTGTTTGTGTTTAAATGAATTCTAATGGAGCTGTGGTTGGATAGGTGTAATGTAAAGTGTATGGATAGGCCTGTAGTAGTGTGACTGATGTAATAATTTATGAGTTAGGTTTGATCATGAACACACATCCTTAAGGGGCATTTGAACATTTGATTTGGCAGGTGTGTCATTATTTTTTATGATAATGTTAGCTGTTTTTAATTTTTTGTAACAGAGAATTTAATTTTCTTCTTTGGGTCAACTGGGGTAGTTATTTCTTATTTTATATTTTCTAAGGGAAGATTCATCTTGCCTATAGTTGACATGTATTTTGCTTTTGTGTATGTATTTAGTATCATTATTAGGTACTAGGTCGATAAGGTAGTTAAGAAAATTATTGTTAACTGGTATCTGTTTTACATTGTTGAGTTCTTTAAGGAAAAGTAGATGAAAGGATGAATTCATGTGTGGTCTCTTTAGAAAATCCTCTCTGCTGTTCCTCAAAAATATCATAAAAAATACACTATGAAAGTTGCCATGGATGAGTTCATAAATTATTTCCATATTTTCTGGTATTTTGTGATTGGTCCCCTTGAATACACATTATCTTTAAATGACACTCAATCAGCCATGAAATGCACACCCCACACAGAAATCTGTGTTCAACCTAAAGTATGTTCACCAAAAGCCTGATGAAACATTTTGATGGTCTCAGATTTTCTGAGTTAGATGCAAGATTTGACAGCGCATACTGATTGAATTTGACAACCACCATAAAAATCATTTTCAACAAGACATTAGAAATCCTTGTTTAATAAGTAGACATTAAATAGCATGATGTTTATTGGCAGACTGATAGGTAGATTACCTAACAATGAGGGCTGGCTGCAAATGCATTTCTTTTGAACAGTACTATCAAAGTACATACAGTCAAGAAACTTTTACATACCATAGAATATCCCCCTTACAGCACTGTCTGCACAGACAAAATGTTACTAACCTCTCACTACTTTATCGGTTTTCATGGCAGATATTCAGATGTGCTGCATTCCTTACTGGAACCAGTTCAAAACTTTACAGCTTCTTCTTATCTCATGATGAGCCAATGAGACTTGATAGATTGTGATGCAGCCAGCCACTGCCAACAAAATGTGTTTTCTGCATCACAAAACAGTGTCGGAATGTCCATCCTGATCCATTCTTTGATGTTGTCATTCTGGCTTTTGGATTGCCTCTCCCTAGATCTACCTGATTCCAAAGTACCTTGAAGGAGTGTCTTGTGTAGAGTATTGCAGTGTATGATATGTCCAAGCCACAATTTTCTCCTCTTTACTGTTGTCAAGAGGGGCTCCTGGGGGCTTGCCAGTTGTGTTACTTGGCTCTGTACAAAGTGATTTGTCTTGTGTTTTCTCCAGGAGATCCTTAGAAGGCACCTGAAGCACTTTGTTTCAAGTGTTTGGACTCTCTTGTTGGTTTCTGCTATCAGTCCAGCTTTCACAGTTATAGAGCAGTATGGACAACACCAAGACTTATAGAGCTCCATCTTGATTGGAAAGCTGATGTGTTTGCTCTTCCAAATGTTACTGAATTTTGTCATTGCCAATGTTGCCATAGCCAGTCTGCTCTTGATCTCTGTTATAGAGCATCTATCTTTGGTGAGGGTAACACCAAATTATTTAAAGGCGTCCACTTCTTCCAGTTGTTCTCTGTTCATAAGGATCTGGGCCCTGATGTTGGTTGTGCTGTTGACCAGGACTTTACTTTTCTTAGTGCTCACTTCCATTCCATACACTCCTGCTCTGTCTGTCAATCTGTTTGTGAAACCCTGCCCACCAAGTCATCAGTTAATTGTAAGTTGTTAACGATTCTTCTCTCTTCTATGGATATAGGGAACTGAAAGTCTTGAAGGGTTTCTCACATGATGTTCTCAAGAAAGAGACTGAACAATGTTGGGGAAAGCAAACAGCTCTGACAGATGCCAACTGTGGTCTTGAAATAGTCACCCATCTAATTGCTAAGGAGGACTTCACTGCTGGAGGTCTTGTACAGTGCTTTGATGGTTTCACAGTTAGGACCTACTTTACCACTTCATTCCCTTCATATTCCACTAGTAAGGAGGAAGTTCCACTTAGACAGCTTCTTCCCCCATAACTGTTGCAATGTGGAATAGACTCTTGAGAGGATGCTTCCCTGATCACTACAATCTTAATATCAAGTCTAGGGTCAATCATCATCTGGTCTACATATCCTCATAGCATACACTCTGTACTACATTTTTATGCCCTTAAACAACCTCTTAAAAACCAGTTCCCATACAATTATCAAAGTTAAGCAACTTTGAGCCTGGTCAGTACCTAGATGGCTGACTGCTTAGGAATACCAGGTGGTGTAATAGATAACGGTTTGAAATTGCTAATCAGAGAGATGAACTCCAATTCCAATTGGGTTTGTTATATTCACTTATATGCAAATACCCTTGAGAAAAGTATTAATCCCCCCAGCTATGGGTTAATTATTAAGACTTGTATCACTAAATTATTATCTCAACAAAAAACATTCTTACAATTTTAAATATATTTTCTGACTTTAAATAACTTGAAAACGGTTGATAAGCCATAGAAAATGAATGAATCAATCAGAACAAGGTTTAGGAGAAATAACAAAGACAAAATTTATTAAGAGCTACAAAGGACAGGAAGTTGTGAAGAGCCACGATCACCCGTATCCTGAATTATCACATAAATGAATGAATAAATGAATAAATCAATCAATCAATTCCAGTGACTTCATTAAGTAACCCTCTAACTTCAGTGGCTCTTGGGCCTTCTATTGGGGGAACAATAGTACAAATTTTTTTTTAATAAGAAAGTGTACATTTTACCATTTGTTACTTTATTTGACTTTGTATGTTATGTCATACTAAAATCTGACAAACATACAAAATTAACAAATAAATCCTTCCTGAATTTGAATATATTTTTGAATAAAATTATGGGCACAAGTGAGATATTAATCATACTAATGTCCTGCTGCTTGAACAGTATGGTAAAATTCAGTTTAGCTTTGTTTTTAACTATACGTAATTATTTGAATGAGACAATTATGTTGTTTCTTTCTTACCCCCATATAATATTGTGCATTAAAACTAATTTTGAACAACAAAAATTAATTACACTATTTAAATGCAAACTATTGTTCTAATCTTTATTGCTGTTATCACAATGTTTCAGGCCATTGTGTCCTCTGGGACAATACTCTAGTGGATTAAAGTGTTGTTTAGAACAAAGAAAAGAATACTGAATTGTTATATCAATCCTCCTATATGGCAGAATAATATAACAGAAATGTGATTGTACAGACGGTTGCTGAAGATCCCATGAACTGATTATATCAACAATGAAGTTTTAGAGAAAATGGAAACAAAAAACAAACTTATACTTCACATCAGGAAGAGACAGTTGAAATATCTAGGGCACATAATGAGAAAAGAGGACTTGGAAAACTTGATACTCACAAGAATGAGTGAAGGAAAGAGTGACAGAGGAATACAATGCATAACATACTTAGTGAGCTTGAGTAAATGGTGGATGGTGGAACAAGGTTTAGGAGAAATAAAAAGACAAAATTTATTGAGAGCTGCAAAGGACAGGAAATTGTGGAGAGCCATTATCATTAATATCCTGAGTGGACACAGCACATACAGGAAAAAGGAATTATAAGTTTAATCTCTAAACCAGACTTGTGAAAACAGGGAGAGTAATAACTGAGCAGTACTAAATAAAAATTAGATGAGATGACTTTAAGCATGGGCAGGGGAACGAGAACAGTCTACTACTGTTGATTAACTAAAGAGCACAGTTCAAAATTCCCTGTAGGTTATCTGGATCAATATATACAACATATACCAAGTCTAACTGCATAATTGTCAATCACACAAAATGTTTAATATGTAAAAACCCACTAAACTAATTGAGTTTCTTTTTCCCAGGTTTTCAGATACAATGTTTAGCCATCTTGACACCAGCTTAATCTAACAAATAGAAAATTTTGCTTTTACATGATTTGGACAATGATGACTAGAGGACACAACAGCCACATTGTGATGAAAACAACAAAGATGATGAAAATGGTTCACATGCAAGTAATGTAAAGAGAAAAACAGAAATTCAGACAGAAATATAAATTAAATTTAACATTTTCTTTGAATTTTTATTATTTTAACACATGACAGCTATGTAAATATTTTTCATGTAAAGTAAATATGAAAAATTAAATCAGTTCTTCTAATCCAAAAGTTTATACACTTTTCAAATTGTTATACTGAAACACACCTATTCTATTGTTAATAGACTCTCCCACATATAATAAGTAGTAGTAGTAGCAGTCGCCAGGGAGCTCACTGAGTTTCCCCATACTGGCCACCAACTCACGACTGTTACTACTTATTATATGTGGGAGAGTCTATTAACAATAGAATAGGTGTGTTTCAGTATAACACAAATTCAATGCAATTTAACTGATCAATAAAACAAACAATTTAGCTTTAACTGTTTCAATACAGAAAAATGGATTATTTATATAAAATGATCCCTTGATTTTGAGTTAGTCTTCTTCTACATAATGTGTCCCTTCAGGATGTGGGAGATCATCACTCTCTACAACTTCCTATCTTTTGTAGGTCTAAGCAATGATTACCTTTTTACTCTCCTTCCTTCTCCCAGTTCTTCCATCCATTTCCACAAGTTCTTTAGGTAGATTACTTTCTGTTTCTTTCTGCTTCTCTTATATTCAGTATATCCTATGTGTGTCAAATTCCCCAATCCTTCTTTCCTCATTATGTGTCCCAGAATTGTCAAATGCCATTATCTGATTGTAAGAATAAGTGCCCTTTCTGTGCCCTTTTTCCTTTAAACTTTGTTGTTTATATGCTCCATCTATAGTATTCTCAGAATCCTTTTGAAAAACCGCATCTTTGTTGCTTCAAGTCTTCTCTTCATTTGTGAGGAAACGCTCCAGTATTTACTAAGAGGATTGATATTACATAGCAGTTCAACACAGTTTTTCTTGTTTCTAATAAAATTTCCCTGTTTCATAATACTTTTAGTTTTTGGAAGGCATGTTATTATTTTCTAATGTGCCTTTGAATTTTGGTGTCAAAGGAACATTTTGTTTTTAAAAATGCATTCAGGAAATCTTAAATATTGCTAAATTATACACACTGCTAATTTTTTCATTGATAGTCATAAAAAAGGATTCAAGTTTTCAAACAATTAGAACATTTGCATCATAAGTAGTGTCAGAGAGTAAATATATTCATTAATTCACACATTATCTTAATTAGTATCTTCATCTTTGTCGTTTTTAATCATAACATTTTCGATGCTATATTCTTTAGTTTTTCTCAAGAAAATGCTATAGGCCATTTGGTAGTTGTATTATTTATCTTCTCAAAAAGAAACTTGTTAACTTGCTCTTAAAACTACCAAATTTATATCTAGATATACAAATATTCCAGTAAGAACCAAAAACAAATTCTCTTCAGCAATGGCTTTTCTCAAGCAGTTGCTTGTTACCTGAAACCTTGATTGGCTTTCTTTCTTTACTACATCAATAATCAAAGATGGCAGAAAACAAAGAAGAATTAATGACTTTGAAAATGAAGCTTTCAAAACCTAATTTGAATTCTGTATATAAAATTACTATCTATTTGTTTCAGAATCAGTGCTGGTAAAAAAGAAACTTACAAATTAAAAGAAAAAGATTAAATCATAATTTTCAGACTTTCACTTATCTGCAATCGCTAATTGCACACAATGCAAGAAGCCCCAAAATGCATTAACAATCAATAGGCAAGCCATCTATAGTTAACTGATGTGATTGCATGCTGAAAGAATATCAAGGGACATAATTGGGGCATTTCTAAAATAATAGGAATGACTAAATAACTTTCAAGATAACAGTCCTTGGCTTGCAATATGGGTGGGTCTAAGGGGTTTTTGGGTGCAAAATTTCTTTTCAGTTCTTTGAGATAAGGAACTGAGCATGTAAAACCAATTATTAATCATCTCTCATCTTGTCACATTCCAGAAAATAAATAAATATAATGTTTCAGTACTTGCAGCATGATTTTACTTGGCATTCATGTAATATTCAGTTTTTTTAAATAGTAGAATTCACCCTATACTGACTTGCATAGGGTGAATAATCATAACCCTCAAGGTAGAGGGTTACTGTTAAAAATGGTAATAAGGAATGAGATGTGTGATATGAAAGAAAGAGGAGGTGGTAAGAAATGGAGATTATGAGTATAAGGAGTATAGATAAGAATTAAGCATTGACTAAATAATAAATATTAGAGGATTGGTGGAGTTATGGCTTGGATGGAAGATTCTGAGAACCAAGTCTGAATTCCAGTCAAGTTCATTACATTCACTTTTTTTTTTTTTTTTTAAGCATTACGCCCCAAGCAAGGCATGAAGCCACTAGGATGCAGGGGGTTGCAGAAGATTTGGAACGAGAGCAGATAGGAGTGATAGAGGAAAGGATGAGGAGAAGGATAGTGGATAGATCAAGGCAACTGGAGATATCGATTGACATTACATTTGAATAGTTGGAAATTATAGCTCTCAAGGAAACAGTAATTAGGAAGGGTGTTCCACAGACGAGAGGTGTGAGGTATGAAGCTATTGGAGTAGAAGAGACGGCTACATTTAAAAGTTTCTACAGTGTAAGGGTGGGAGCGGGATGCCAGCCTCGTAGGGCGCTTGAATTCATGGAGTCTGGGAACCAGTGAAAGCAGCTCATCGGAGCAATTACCATGAAAGTATTTGTAGAAAAGACAGAGAGAGGCGACGGCGCGTCTGTGAGAGAGTGACTGCAGATGAGATGCCAGATCGGGGCCAATTATATTACATATCCGTCTCTGGATCTTGTCAAGAACTCCGAGCTAAACAGAAGGTGCCCCAGACCATATATGGCAGCAATACTCCATGCAAGGGTGAATGGTTGATTTGCATATTTGAAGTATTGATTCCGGGGAGAAAAATTTCCTGGCACAGCACAGAGAGCCAACTTTTCTCACAGTGCATGATGCAATTGACTCAATGTATTTGTTCCATCTCAGGTCAGCAGTCAACGTGAGACCGAGCAGACGCAGAGAGTTAAATACTCTTGGGAAATATATTAATCCATCTCTTTTCCCTCTAGTTATGGGTAAATAGCAGGGCCAACTGGTTCCTATAGTCTAGAAGTGTAACTAGTCTGGGAGAAGGAAAACCCTGAATTCAAAACCTCCAACAATGAGTTAAATAGCCTCACCAACCCAATTGGCCAAGTATACGGCTACACTTCTGAAGTTATGGTCAATCAGGGCAAGGTTTCTCCAAGAGAAGCGAGAAAACTCTGTTGAATTTGAAAACAAGGAATATAAAGAACTGACTGTAAACCTGTCAATTATAGATAAACATAACTTGTTCAATGCAAATTGGTAAAAAAATTATTACATTTTCCAACATATAAAATTCCTTTTTTTTTTTGTCATCCTGCATCCTATATAGAAAAGATCAAATTTGGGATTATATTTGTGATCTAAAATCTCTCTAGTTTAATGATTCAGCAACATTGAATATATATCGTCTATTACCAAAACGCTGACAGAAAGAAATCAAGTAAAAAGCACAGCTTCACTATCAGTTATAAATTACAAAGCATACTACATGCAACGGAGTGTAATAGCCGAGCAGGATTTGTGAATAGCAGATAGAGTAAAGGCAGCAGCTGAGACAGGCTCAAAAACATTTCCTCATTTTTAGATTTCCAACATATTTCATGCTAAATTTAGTATGCATTACAAATTCCAGTGTTTCTTATATGACACAAAGTACAATATTTTTTCTAATGTTCTGGGGTGAAGTGTTCTCATTATTTGATGAATACAGGAAAATTATACAGATGAAAAAAATTTCAGCAAAAATATATAATGAAACATACAAATAGAACACATTGTTATTTACATTAGGGCACCTTGGTGTGGTGTAATGATTAGCAAACTTGTCTCACTGGAACAATTATGACTGATTAGTGAGTTCGAACCTCACTGTATGCCCCATACTTTCAGCTTTGTGCCACATCTAAACCATTTTCCTTAGAAAAACACCATATTGTCATTTATATTATTTACAGCTTCACTAATATCCTCATCTTTGTTGTTATTATCATTAGGTTTTGGCTGTTATGCTCTTTGGCCTTCTTCAGGTGTCTGTCATAGTAATCTCCTCAGAATTTGTTAACCTAGTGGATTGATAAAGTAGATATACACGACACAGCAGAAATAGCTCCCATACATACCTCCTTCATAATGGTAAAACATTAACTAGATGAAGACACTATTGACACTAATGTCATACCATTATGTGGGAGGTATTTATAGAAGGTATTTCTGCCACACCCTGTAGTTATTTTATGGTTATAATAAATATCTGTGTCTGGTTGTGCAAGTCAAAAACTCTCTTTCAGTGAAAGGGGCAAGTAACAACAAAAAGATGAATTAACATGAAAAGATTAACTGATACGAAATATCCTTTAATATGGACAATGAAATGATGACAATTTACATTTTTGATTAAATAAAGTGTTTGGTTCAAAATAAAAATGAAATCTATACAATTGTAAGGATACAGAAGGCACTAATCTTGCTTTGGTGGAGATAAGTCATGTGGGTCATATGACAGTTGCTTCATGACTTCACTCCATACTGTGATGAAAAGTGACAGTCAAAATTCAGTTCATTTACAGCAGACACCACTTAAGGTTGCTTTCTTTTAGCCTGAGCCAAAGGGTCTAGGCTGCCTCCCCAGCAATGTACAAATCCATGGTGCTGTTTCCTTTTGAGAATATATCTTTCCTTATTATATAATGAAACTCCAACTTGTAGTCCTCAATTTGGGAATACATTAGCTAGATGAAGACACCATTACCACTAATGTTTCCAATTTGTGGAATATGTCCTTGATTGGGACATAGATGAATCTGGCCTGTTTGAATCTGTAGTCCTAAAAATGGCTTCTCCAGTTACAGGAGTATCTCTATATATGTAAAACTATTCCTTTTTTTTCTCCTTACATTCTGCTTTGTTGTGTAGATATATGTGATATATTATTCTCCATTCTGTTTCATTCATGAAATATCAGTGTTATTATATCTTGGATATAATAATGCCCATAACAGGAGAAATGAAAAAGAGAGAATAAATCATTCTCCTTAGCTCTCCTCTCATTACACAGTCAATGTAATACTCAATCAGTGATAAAAGATATTGAAAAAATTAGATTTCTTAAAATTGTAATATTAATCATACAAGCAAAACTTGAAAATTATGAAACTCAGGTAGATGTATAAATGTATAAACATATATTATTTGAAATATATGGATATTGTGCCTGAGGTATATCCTATTAGATTAGTGTACAGAAAAAGTTAACTACATTTTATCTTCAGAGAAATGTTCACTTTTCTTAATCATTTTTAATCATTTCACCCCAAGCAAGACAATAAAGACACTAAAACACAAAGGTTAACTGAGTTTTAGAGAATATAAAGAAAAAGAAAATATTATTAAGGAAAAAGAACACTAAAAGGACAGGAATTAAGATGACAGAAGCTAACATTGCATTTAAATCTTTGAAGATCAAATGTGATGGGAAAGCAAGAAGCCAAAAGTGAGTTTCACAAATGAAAAGTATGAGAAAAGAAACTGTTAGCATAGAACTTATGGTTACATCTAGCAGCCATTTCAAGTTTAAAATGATGAGAATGTTCCACCAATCTAGTATTGTGCTTAGATTCATGAAGTCTAGATATCAGTTTGTTCTAAGGTCATGAAATTTATATTTAATCTTGAACTAATTTAAGTGACTTAATGAATTAATCTACGTTTGTGATATTTAATCAATAAAGAATGGCTCAGGTGCATCAAAGAAATAATTTAGTTATTTCTGCTTAAAAACTTTGTTCAGTAGTCAATTGTGTTTTCTACAGTGTATCTTAAGACAACTTTTATTTTATGTAGGTTTGTTAGTTTATTTGGTGAATTCAAACAAGAATTTGAAGAAAATTCCATTGTATTATTTTCTGATAAAAGGCAAATCAACATTTTTAAATGAGTTTAAAAATGTCTAACAGTTTTTATTTTAATCATTTCACCCCAAGCAAAACAATAAATTCATTAAAACACAAGGTGTTACTGAGTGTGAAAGAATAAGTAAAAAAAAACATTATTAAAAAGTAAGAACAATAAAAGAACAAGACTAAAGACAGTCAATAACAATTTATATTGCATTTAAATTTTTGAAGATCAAAGTTGGTTGGAAAGCAAGAAGCTAGAAGAAAAAAAACTATTAGCAAAGAACATCCGGTTACATCTAGCCAATTCAATTGTAAAATGATGAAACCTTGTTGCCAATCTAGTACTGAACTTAAATACCTGAAGTCTAGGTACCATAGATCAATGTTCATCAGGACAATTACAAATTATTCCATGGAAGTATATATAGAAAAGGCACAGGGAAGCTATGTTATGGTGGTGGGAAAGGGAGTGAAGCTGAGATGCCTGGTCAGGATTAATAACATTGCAGTTTCTTTGGAATTTATCAAGAATCTCTAAATATAAACAGGAGCAGCAGACCATATGTGGTGGCAATGTTCAAAACATAGATGAATGGTAGACTTATAAATATGTAAAACAGATTCTGAGAAAAATGTCTAGCATGACACAGTGAACCACCTTTCCTAGCAGCAGACCTTGCAATTGGTTCAATATAATCTTTCCACTTCATGTCAGCAGAGAGCGTTAGCCCAATGAATTCAAACAAGAATTTAAAGAAAATTTTATCTTATTTTTTTATCAAAATAAAACAACATTTTTAAATGAGTTCAAAAATGTTTGAAAATTATTTTTTTGCAGTAAACATTCCTGGATAAATTTTTTATGAAATTAATAGTTAATCAAAGAAATTAGTCTAGAGCAATATTTAAGGTTTGGATGATGAGGTGATTGAAAAATATTTAGTGAAGGAAGTTTTGTTTATTGAAATTGTTTTCATTAATCTTGTTGGGTTTGATCTCTAAAGTCAGTATTTATTTCACAATCAAAAAAAGATGTCCACCAGATCATCCTTTCTGATAAATGTCAATTGTTATCTTCTGTCTTCTTAATTTCTGTTCTTTTATTGTTCTCAATCCTTGATCTTTTTCTTATATTCCCTAACACTCAGTTACCCTTTGTGTCTTAGTGGCTTTATTGTTGCTAGAACTGAAAAAAAAAAAACAGAAGTCTTTAGATGAAGGAACCAGAAAATCAATCCTAAACTGTAAACAAGGGATAAACCTCTACTCCTGTTCAAAATTATTTTGCAATCAGTAACACCCTGCATCTTAGTGGTTTATTGCATTGCTTGGAGTGAAATTAATAAAAAAAAGTGATAAAAGGGATTTGCAGCCTTGACAGGTATTTCAGAAATGTTGGTTTCCATAACAAGAGAGAAACAGTTTTCAAGGTGGCTGAGTCAGAAATAAATGGGAATAATATTTTCTTCATCTATGTTCACTTCTTTAAAAAAAAAAAAATTAAAATATATTTTCTGTCTGAATTTCTAGGATATTATATTTGGACTATTGTCTTCATCTTTGTTGTTGTTATCACTACATTTGAGGTATTATGCCATTCAGCCTTCATTAGGTTTATACCAACCTGGGTAACCTACAGAGAATTTTGAACTGAACCCTTTATTTAATCTACAGGGGTAGGCTGTTCTCATTCCATTGCCCATGTTTAGGGGATATCACCTTATTTTTAGTACTAAGCAGTACAAAAAACAAGAACTATTGATTGCCTATTTTCACTACACACTGCCCAGCTCAGGTATTGAACTCATAAATACTATGACACCAAATTCATAAACCAATGCTTTAATCTACTAGGCCAAGGGTTGACAACTTACAGCATGCATACCACATGTGGCACACCAAGCAATTTCCAATGGCATGCAGATGCAAATGACATCATGAAGTCTGAATCAATAACTACTACAATGCAAAGAAGATATTTAACTGTTTCAATTTTAATATATACTAAAGTATATATATGCTATATATTACTATATAAAATATATTGTAGAACAGGCATATTGACCTTGACTTGTATAAATATATGTATGCTGTTGGCACACTGAATGATTTTAAAACCCTAAATCGGCACATTGTTAGCAAAAGGTTGCCAACCCCTGCACTAGGCTATTGTTTCATACGACAATTATCTGTGGTGAACTTGGAGTTTTAAACCTAACCTGATTACTGATTAGTGCTGCTGTTGAAGACTTGCTGTCATTTATCTGTCTGTCTGTCTTTATTACTGGATCCTATATTGTATCTATGCTAGGCCTTCTAATGAAGTCTTCATCACCTAGCATATGCACAGATTCTTTTAGATGTTTAACTCTTCAGAGTTTTTCTTTGTCCAGTGTTTTCACTTAAAAAATCATAATCTTAAAAATTTGAAAAGCAGTAAATTAAAATAATATCTCACCCAAGAGAAAATAAACATGCTCAATAACTTTCCTCCTCAACAAATTTTTAATTATTATTTTTCATGTGTTATTGACATGTAGCAGTTTAGAATATGATAATATTTGGCAGGGAAGAGAATGAGAGAGAGAGAGAGAGCATGAAGGAGATATTAATGTAAACTGAAAAGTTTTGCTTTTCTTTCTATTTCTTTCATTGTAATAATTTCCCGTTTGTCTTTTTCTTTCCTTTTCCATTGTTCTTCTCATTTTCAGTCAGTTAATTTTTCTTCACTTTCTTCTATTCTTTTTTTCTTTTCTACACTTTTCACCTCTTTATCTTTCCCTTTTTTTTAAAACATTCTTTCTTTTGCTCCTTCTTTCTTCCTTTCACTTTCTTTCCTTTTTCCTATTTTTCTCCTTTCCTCTCTTATTTATACACTTTTATTTTTAATGTTCTAGTTTTACACTTCCAAAGATTTGACATGTTTGCCAATAACAATCACTGTTAAAAGATGTGAAGTACCTTATGGTCAAGAGATATTTCCTCTTTTTCAGTTTATTTCTATGCAATGATCTTTTCTCATGTGAACAATAACAACTGGCGCTAGATTTGCGCCTTTAGACTTCCATATTTATTAAAAAGCAAACAGTTTTTCTCTTATTCTCTCTGAGATACTTTTTTAATCTCCTGTCTAGTGACAACTGCACTCAGCCAAGTTTCATATATATCTTAATGGCATTAAATCATCAAATCAACACAATAAATAAGTGATAGAAAGCTTCTATCTAATCAAAATTATATGAATCTTAATATTCATAAAATAATATTAATTGGGCTTCATTGCATCTTCTTGGAATAACATTTTCTGCAGACATAATGTGGAAAGTTTATATTGTATCAATTGCTAGGTCTGCTGCTAGGAAAGTTGGTTCACTGTGTAATGCCAGACAATTTTTCTTGCCAGTATCTTACATATTTATAAGGCTACCATTCATCCATGTTTTGACTGCCACATATGGTTTTGTGCTCCTGCTATATATTTAGAGATTCTGGATAAGATCCAAAGAAGAATCTGGAATGTTATTGATCCTGACCTGGCATTTCAGCTTCAGTCAATCTCCCATTGCCATAACATAGCTTCCGCTCTGTCTTTTCTATAAATACTTTCATGGTAATTGTTCTGGTGAACTTTACACTATGGAACATAGATGTTATGAATTTAAGAACAGTCAGGGAAGTGTTCTAACGGAGGATGGTAAGTGCAACGCTGAGATCCAAAGATGTATTGGGATGGGCAAAGATGCATTCTAAAAGATAAGCAGAGTATCACAAGACAGGAGGATTTCATTGGTAACAAAGAAAAGAGTACTGAACCACTACATGATATCTGTTCTCTTTTATGGCAGCGAATGTTGGATGACCTCCTCAAAGATGAAGAAGAGACTTGAGGCAACAGAGGTATGGTTCTACAGAAGAATGCTAAGGATACCATGGACTGAATGTGTGAGCAATGATAAAGTTTTGGAGAGGATGCAAACAAAGAGGAAAATTATACTTAACATCAAAAAGAGGCAGCGGAAATTTCTGAGACACATAATGAGAAAGGAAGGTTTGGAAAATCTGATACTCACAAGGCAAACAGAGGGAAAGAGGGACAAAGGAAAGTAATGTGTGATATACCTAGTGGGTTTAAGTAAGTGGATGCCAGAACAGAGCCTGAGAGAAGTAGCAAAAAGGCAAAACTTATTGACAACTACAATCTCTGACAAAGCCTTTAAAAAAAGTGAAATATGTTAGATTGATATATGCTTCTTATCTGTTCTTTACCTTATCATCCTGTTGGATTCTGATCTGCATTTGATATATATATATGTAATGTATTTATGTATATGTAGAGTAATATAAGTTT
Organism: Acanthosepion pharaonis; assembly: GCA_903632075.3. NCBI lineage: Eukaryota > Metazoa > Mollusca > Cephalopoda > Sepiida > Sepiidae > Acanthosepion > Acanthosepion pharaonis. The sequence goes on along the minus strand of CAHIKZ030000902.1, from coordinate 3,604,631 downwards.
TCATACAAAGAAACATTTGGTATTTATTGACCAAGCAACCAGTACTGTTTTCAGTTGAAATTTATAGAATCTTTCTGTTAAAACAACTTTTCAGGAAAATAGGTTTAAATCCACTAGCTGTTCTCGCTCTCTCCAGTATTGATGGAAGTTTCCTCTCTAACTTTTTAGTTGAGGTAGTGTGGAATGTCAAATATCATTATTTTCTCTTCAAGTTAGATGTACCATCCATTTTTGTTGTTTCCACTGTTGTTAGTCCTCAAGTGATGTGGTCTCTGTTATTTGGTACAGTTCTTTGTTTAGCATTCTGTAGCACTAGTCAACAAAGTTCAAAGAAGTATGCTAAGACCTTCAGGCTTCACTTGCTCAAAGCCATTTTTTTATCCATTGATCTCATAAAGTAATTGTATACAGCTTGTAGAAGTCAAATAACTTACCTTCTAACATGGCCGCCTCCTTGTAGAAAGGCAAGCCATCTAATCTACCTCATTTATAGGGTATTACCTAGTACAGCAGGTGGGTTAGTCCAGTTTACTATAATGGACCTGCCCAACACATTTGCATGAGTGGACTCTATTCACTTATATATCTCTCTATTAAATCACTCAGGGGATGTATTTTCATTTGAGTGACTACGCCAGTCTCACCTTGCAATTAACCAAAATTCAACACAGCTGACAGTTTAGATATTTTTAATGGTTTTGGTTCTATGCATGATATCCATATTACACACACATACACACACACACAGAGGCTGCAACAGATAAATTGTCATCTAAATTACACAAAAATGAAAATAACACTAACATCACATTGTAACAATGTTTACCAAAAATTACACAAAAATATCTTGAAATTCTAAAGAGTAAATTTATTTGATAAAATCAGGATTGGCTTCAACCAGAACTCTTCTAGACAGTTTCTTTAAGTTGGTAAATGCTGCTATAATCTTTGCTTTCAGTTCTTTGGTGTTTCAAGGACTTTTGTTGCTTTCTCATTCAATTGCAACATTCACATAATCATCAAGGTAGTTGTAATCTGGGGAGTTAGGTGGCCAGATGTAAAGGATGATGTGGTCACAGAAATTGTCTGACAGTCATAACTGGGTTCTCCTGCTTGTGTGGCATGGTGCAGAGTCCTGTTGCCAGACATAGGGTCTTCCAGCAGCCACCCTTTCGACTCAGGATAGCACTACCTCCATAAGGTACATGATTTAGGCCTCCAAGTTGAGTCCGAGGCACTCACCAACAAATTCGGGAGTTCATTTCTTATCAGAACAGAGTGAGTTTTCCAAGTTGCTGTACCTTCATAATCACCATTAAACTCATCCAACTCTTTCTGAATTCTCTGCACTCTCCTTAGACTGACACCAAAACACTCGGAAATGTTTGTATTGGAGCTTCTGGTGTGAATGCCAAGCAGCACAGCATGCCATTTCCAAACTTCTGTCATGGTGCTCTTTTTCTCCAATTGCCCCTACTATACTGTACAGACAACAAAATCAAAAACAAACAAGGTGTGTGTGTGCAAAATTAAAAATATAAAATGGCGACAATTTATCCATTGTTTGAAAGTTTTCATGTTGAGATGCAATATAATGAAAGTTTTGAAACAATGTATTGAGAGTCAATAAAGTGGAGATAATGAATTGACAACTAAAATAGAGACCAATGAACTGTTTAATTGATCTGTTCCTTTTATATTTTTTAAACATCCTATGGTATCTATGATTCATTAATTACTCCTGGTATTATAAAAATTCCTTTTCACTCAATATTGTTTTATGCTAAACATTTCACGTGTTTAATAAATAATGAAATGGAAATATATCTTGGAAGAAAAATATTGGCAGCAGAACAATAAAGACCATGGCAAAGTCTATTTCAAGACCAAATCACTTAATAAACAAAGGTATCTGAGTATCTCACATGAAAAGCTTGAATAAATAAGACTGCAACCTATAAAACATAGAAGTAAAGGAAGTAATTAATTAAACTTGGGAACTAATTTTGTCTTAATGTAGATAAATATTTTATTTGTATAGATTATTAAATGATTAAGGGAAGTAATCAATCATAAATTTACTAACTTAATTTATCCCGCTTCCCACTACAGATAGGATAAGAAATATGTAAATGAATATACACTGATAATTATTATATGATTTGATGTAATTAAAGTGATGATGAAATATCTTAAAATCTATACATAAGATACGAATTTGTCCAAATATTCAATAATTGTGAAATCACCAAATTTTCTTTCTTTTAATAAGCATATGCTGCCATAATGTGAAAGATTAACACATTATTATAAAATGAGTTATCTTGTCTATGGCATGAAAAAGATTGAATCAAGATCTATTTTTTCTGTTAGTATTGGCAATTTTGCTTACAGCACAATGTTTAATCAAATTACAGACCTTTTGCCACATTTATAATGCATCAAGATTACACCTTAAGGAGTTTAGCTGAAAAATTGGGATGTAAACAACAAAGATTGATTTGTTTACTGGCATATCAACGCCTTACTGCCAAAACATAATTTCTTGGGAGCTTTGAAGTAGCAAATATGTTATTCTGCTTTCACAGTAGAATATATGGTTGATGATACTCAGTTTTTTTGCATATACATGTTTGTCTGGACATAAATACTAGAGTTGGTGAGAAGTCTGTTTTATGTTGTAGTTTTTTTTAAAGTTATATTTTGGAATACAGTTTGATTTAAGAAATTGTTGGATATTATATGGATTAATGTCATGAAAGAATTTTCATGTTAGTTGGTTGATTTTATTTAGTGGTATATTAACCTCTATGGGTTATTTAATGCTGAAATTTAATGATTTTGAATGTAATTGTATTTCTTACACCACAGATGTATTTGTCATTTTACTATAAATAGGTATTGTTGTTCATTTTTTTAAATATATATGGAAAAAGTTTATTTCTTACAATTTCCTCAATACTGTTCTTGATATATAAATATATATATTGTTATCTCAGATATATCGGTTAGGTTTTGATCCCAGCTTGAAACAGTCAGATGTCTAGCCACACTGATGAGCTGTGATACAGCAAAACAGTCTGTTTCTGGATGACTATTTATGCACTCAAAATAATTCGATTGAGCTCTTCAAGAGGAGGGGGCGATTTTATAAACAGTGGTTGCTGCTGCTAATGCAATGATCTTCAACTAGAATCGAGCTCTCCTAGCCACTGAAGTCTTTTGTATAGTAAAAACATTAAAATTTCTCTCTCTCTCTCTCTGCCATGTGACAATAGCATGGGAGTAGAATCTCTGACTGATACCAAGTCAGTTAGGTTTCGATTCTGGCTTGAAACAATCAGACATCTAGCCACACTGATGGACTGTGATACAGCAAAACAGTCTATCTAGATGACTATATATATATATATATATATATATATATATATATATATATATATATATATATATGTATGTATGTATTGCTGGTATTTTTACTGTAAAAATATATTTTATACTTTCATAGTGTTTTGTTTTTGTCTGTTGGGGTCACTATTTGCTCATAGATGGAACCCTAACAGGTCCTACCACCCCAGGTTAGGGTTGATCTGGAAACAACAGCAATTCAGAGATGGTTCCAGGCTTCTCAAAACCTCCAATATTCTGATCAGTGGCCTTGCTGCTGAATGTAGTTTATCATCATACCCAGGACTTAAACAACAAAGACCGGGAAACCTACTGAATGATGACCTTTGTTAAGCAAATTGTCAACAAAATATTTTCTATACTCTTCTCACAGATAATTTTTAAAAAAATTCCAAACCTTAAGCAAAGACAAAAAGCAGGTAATACATTGGGGAAAAAGGATGGTTTCTATATATAAATTTATGTTTTATGATTGATTAACAAAAGTTTATCCTTAATATAATTCCTTTATACATGTTATACCTTATGTCGTGGCCTTGTTAGGTTCAGAAATAAAGACACAAGAGAGGAATTGAGTTAAACAAATATATTAAGAGAAACAATAATACAAACATATACAAACAAGAGTGTTACAGCAAGAATGTCTGGTCTGTCAGAGCTAACTGCTGGAAACTTCCCTCTCCAAAAGGCAGTGGGTAAATTACCATAATACCTTATACACACACAGATGTACACAACTAGTTATATTTTAGAAGATAATATATTCGTTTTGTATCCTCATTAAAATTTCTCATTATCAATGTTTTAATTTTTTAATGAAGTCTGTTTCTAATTTCTGTTATTTTATCATCATAAAAGAAAATGAGATATTTAAACACATACACAGCATGTGTGCATATACTCCAGCCATGTGTATTTGTTAATAGCAGTAAATGGATTGGAAATCTATCTCAGAATCTAACATCCCAGAATACAATTAGACAAAGACAGCCAATGGCAAATTGTCTGAATTCATTATAACCAGGAGGGAAAAAAATACAGTAGAATTTTGGGCAGACATTTTGAATATCGAAAAAAAGAGAATTGACAAAAAGCAATTATAGAAATCCTAACTGAAGATTCAAAACTTGTTAGCCATAACAGACCAGAAGAAATCTGCAGATTGCAGTAGATGAAATGTAGTTAAAAAGACAAATAAAAAACAATATGAGGGTTATGTTTGATTTTTTCTGTTTAATGACACATCAACAGCAGGACATTATATCAGGTCATGAAAGATTCATCACCATTTTGAAAACTGCTTTTATATACATATACATATATACATGGATAATGTATGTACTCAGAGATATGTGCATACTAATCTAAACTGTTGGATGTGCAGGATCAAAGTAACCTTTCCTCTTGAAGCAACGTTTGATACTGCAAGTTGTATGTGCAAGGCTGGGTGTGAGGAAGTACTTCTTTAGAAACTGGGGCATTAAAAACTGGAATGTGCTTCTTCATGATATTGTGCTGGCTGAAACTGACAATAAGTTCAAACATCAAATTGTCAAAGTATTTCTGAAGAAAAGAGGAACTTTCATAAGTCCTAAGGGACTTCCTTTCCTGGTGGTGTAATCCATTTTATCTAAATTTTTACAGGATAAATATTTTGTTTGAATGTAATCTCTTATCATTGTAGAACTTTTGATACAAGTAATGTAACTTATCTGCATGGAAAATTGAAATTATTGAGCCAATTCCAAATTCTGACCAAGTCAATTGTGTTTGCTTTTGCCCTTTGGAAAAACATGAATTTATCTCATCTCATCTCCCTCCGGAAATGGGTTAAATAACAGGATAAGCTTATAGAGAATGAAGACTCTGAATTTCAAACTGTGGATAAGGTAATAAGAAACTACTCCAAAATATTTCTCCAAAAATTATGCTAATACACAAATAAAAAGCTCTGTGGAGAACCATGACTGCCTCCATCTTGAAAGGTCATTAACATCTTGAAAGGTTATGCCATTTAAAGGAAATTTTAACAATTCACAAAACAATAATAATTCTTTATTAAAAATTTCTGAAAGCCTAAATATCCAATTATTAAGTAAAACAATTTTTTAATTGATTTCACTCCAAGCAATGCAGTAAAGTCACTAAGACACAAGGGATTACTGGGTGTGGAAGAATTAGAAACAGAAACATTACTAATGAGTGGGAAGAGAAAAGAGTAATCAGGAGGGCAATAAATTAAATTTTTGGAGATTAAAGTTTTCTGGAAAGCATGGAGCTGGAAGAGAGTTACACAAGCGAGAAGTGTGAGAAAAGAAACTATTAACATAACATTTACAGTTACATCTAACCAGCTCAACTCTAAATTGATGAGATCTTGCCAGTCTAGTACTGCACTTTAATTGAAAAAGTCTAGGTATCTGAATAATTACCATGAAAGTATTTATGGAAAAATACTAAGGAAGTGGGAAAGTGACTGAAACCAAGATACCTGATTAGGACTGATAATATTGCTGATTCTGCTTTGGATTTTATTAAGGAGCTCAAGATAAACAGCAGGGGTACCAAACCATATGTTTCATAATTGACTTTAAAACAAGAAAACCTAAAGTATTCATAAATTCTTACAAACTTACTGAGAAGAGTGCCATTAGTGCTGATGCAAAATTATCAATTCCTTCTTTCCAATATGTAGCCACAAGAATCAGAAGCAGTCAATCTTGATGACACTACCAAACTGTCGGGAAAAATTTCTTCTGTGCTAATAAGATCGTTTGTTGTCGTCACTTGTTCAAAGTCTTGGGCAATCTCCAGGAGAGCATTTCAGGAACACGTAGAGATTTATATCAGCCTAATTGTTTGATGTACTTAATTTCTTGTAGCTTTTTGGTCATTCTTGTTAAAAAGCCATTCTAGTCAATGTCAAAGCCCAAAGACAGTGGCCAGCTGGAGGAAAAACGATATAACCATGCTGAGGTACAATCATTGTGTGATGAAGATTTTAGGCTAAACAAAGCCTATTAAATATTTCAAAATCACATCACAGATGCACAAAATACAGTTCAACTCAAATTAAATGCACAGTTGTTTTATGATTGTTGTTTTTAATGCCTGCTTAGTTTGTTTTTTGCTCAGCTGTTTTACATCAGATCTTTTTTCAGGTCTGGATCAGTTTTACTATTTCAGAAGCTCATCATTATTCACTTACATTATTTACATTATTCAGACTGTTATCCTCATCTTCATTGCTGTATTTACAACATTTTGTCCATTGTACTCTGGCCTCCTTCAGGTGATTGGAATTTTGAACTGAACCCTTTATTTCATCCACCTGGGTAGATTGTTCTAGTTGCATGTGCCATGCCTGTTCCAGATGTCTCAGTTATCTCCTTTTAACTCAACTCTCCAAATTTTTGTTCACCACTATTAAACTCACAACTCTTTGGGTCTAGTCACTGGATCTAACCAACACCTTTATTCACTGAGCCATGTGTCCTCAAGGAAACATTGTGAATTTGGCAATGAAGATGAGGATAATGGTCTAAATAATGTAAATAATCATAATACCTCATCTCAGAGATATAGACAGATATGATTATCCACATTTGCCAGATTGATTGATTGATATGATTTTTATGGCTTATCACCCCTTTGACATTTGCTAGAATCTATGATGATGATCACCAGTTTTATTAATTTTGTTATTCATAGAAGTAGGTCTATTTTATCATTCATTAGTTTTATTATACAACAAATAATTATATACTTTTCTTAATTTTATTTCTTTTATTGTTCTCTTTCTTTAATGATGCTTTTTATTCTCTTAAATTCTTTCACACTCAGAAAACCTCTGTGTCTTAGTGGCTTTGTTGCCCTGCTTAGGGGGGAAATGATTATTAAAAACTACTGCATTACTTGTTAGAACGATTAGTTTGCTACTTATAAATGTAAATGCTTGTAAATGTAAAAACAGTCTTAGCTGGCAATAATAAGCAACAAATGGTTATAAAAAGGCAACAGTTGGTTATTTACAGGTAATTTGTTTAAATAATACAGTGACTATTGTTTGTGTCACTCTAAAAATAAATATATTTTATATAAAAATGGCCAACAATACATATATATATCAAAATGACTAACAATACATTTTATCTATAGTTGAAGGCATACAATTACATTCAAAATATATTTAGTTGAAGCCATAAACTAGTGTTCAAAATATTTAAATTTTGGCATTAAATCAACCATAGATGTTGATATGCTGCTAAACAAAATCAACCAACCAATTAATAGAGATAAATATAACTTGTCATCATAATATAGTATTACTATACCTGTGACAACTTATGTAGATGGGTGAAAATAAAATAAGTACAAGAGTGTAATATGTCAGAGAAATAAACTTTAGTTACATATTTACAGAAACTGAAATTAGGTAATGTAATAATTTATGCAGCAAACCAAATATATAATAGAAGATATAGAAAAGGAAAGTGAAATGAGGTTTTACTAGTGAGCTGACTTGGTCATACATTATATCAGTGATATAGCTTTGATCATAAAAAGTGAGAAAAAATAGGTTCTGAGAAATTGGCACCAACTGGCAACGTGACTTGTATTTTGTACCTCTAATCACACTGTCATCTGATTCATTTCTTACCTTTTTTTACAGTGATGTTCACCATGTACAAAGCCTGGGAGCACTCATAGTAGAGAGTTACAGAATAAGAAGCACAGTTTATGCAAATATGTTGGAAGATAATGATTAACCCTGGACTTGAACAGATTAAGAGTGTAGTGATCAAGAAAGCATCCTCTTGGATGTCAGTTCTGTAAAGCAGAGGTTTGTGAGAAGCTGCTGCTTAAGTGGAAATTATATCACATCAGTGGAACATTTGCATAAATTATAGCCAGTTTTTGTAATGCTACAATTTCATCCAATCTTGAATTATCAATGCAGTTCACATAATGATCAACTTGATTTTAACACCAGCTTTTCTATAAATGGCAGAACATGTTTTGGAAATCTCCCAACATGGCATCTATGTCATTGCCTCATTTTTTTTTTCTTGATTTCCTCCAATATTCAGGAACTCTAAATCTTCATTTTCTAATGCCATATTTTTTTTTATCTTTCTTTGTTGGGTCTGGTAGTTTTCATTTTTTTTTCCAACAATACCTGCAGTTCTGTCACATTGCACTACAAAATTAATTATTGTGAGAGATTTTTGTTTCATTTTCTGCATCTGCTGTACAATCTATCATAATGGAAATGAGTTAACAATTTTATTTCTTAGATTTTACTGTACAGTGATTTTTGCTAACAATCTCAACACATTTTTTTCTTTAAATCAAAGGTGATACAATTTGTCTAAAGTTCTTGGATGATGTGTAGGTAAAATACAATAACATCCTTAAGCAAGCATCCAGATTAGTGATTTTTTTAAAAGTTTAAACTCCATTTTCTTTTCAATATCTCTTATATTGATCGGGCTTACAGACATACCCCATTATTTTTTCTATGATCACCAAAGTTAAGCAATGTCAAGTCTGTTCAGTATCTAGATAGGTGACTACTTGGGAATACCAGGTGCTGTAAGCTTGGATGTGTGAATGGTGTAATGAATAATAGCTAGGAATTCAAAATCAGAGAATCAAGTTCCAATTCTGGTCAGGATCATTATATTTACTTACACACAAATACACTTGGCCCTAAGATATAAAATCAACTCTTTATCCTTCCCACCTATGGTTTAATTAGTAGGACTTGTATTATTATCTCCAAAAATATTCTTACAGTGTAAAAATATTTTCTGTCTTTAAATAAACTGGCAAATGGTTGATAAGTCATATAAAATAAATAAATCATGTTATTGTATAAAAAATAGAGTGAGTTTTATTGTTTTATAGCATGACCAATGCTATCAGTGAAGGTTGGTGAAAAATTCTTGGCTTGACCCTCTTCCAAAAATCAGTATTTTAAAGATGTTAGAATATTTTGGTAGTGTAGAAGTGATGAGCCAAATGTGTTGAACTCCAAAGGGGATATATGGAATTGCCTGTATGTTTCTTAAGAATGTTTCAGCACCCCTTTATAATATTTTGTTTTAGCTATATTAATTTCCGTGTTTGGCTACCCATACAATTTATTGGGTTATTCAATGGATGTCATTTCTGAAGAAGTCCCAGGAACAGACCAGCTGAGATGAAACAAATGGAAAAGATGAGAATAACAGTCTTCTCTTTAATTATCATCCTCATTGCTTCTTTTTTTTCTATCTCAGCTTCTTTGTTCTTGGGACTTCTTCAAAAATGGCATCCATTAAATAATCTGAGATTTATTTCATTCATCTTTTCCTTTTATGAAAAGAAAAAATTTAATGCAATCACCTTTTGTCTTTCTGAATCCTGTTCTTTTATTGTCCTTTCTCCTTACTCAAGTATTCTCTTTCTCTCCAAGTAACCCCTTGCATCTTGCATTGTTGTTTTGCTTGAGGTGAAATGATTAAAAAAAATTTGCAGCAAACAGCCACAATAATATAATAACATATAGCCTAACTGTACTTCAATGTGGTGTAATGGTTAACAAGCTTGTCTCACTAGATCAATTATGACTGAGTAGTGAATTGAATCCTCACTGGGGATCCATACTTTTAGCATTGTGCCATATCTAAACTACACTTAGTAAATCATTATATAGCCTAACTTTTTAGAGAGGTTAAAAATTTACTGTCTGAAAATTATTTTTCTTATCTTGATTCCAGCTGAACAGGTTTTAACTTCTTTTATGTGCCATGTCTCTTCAGGACATTGGTGATCATGACTCGCCACAACGTCCTATCCTCAGTATCTCTAAGTAATATTTGTCTCCTTATCAGCCTATTAGGTAGGTTACTGATTGCTTTCCTCTGTCCCACTTGCCTTCAAAGTCCTTTGAGAGCCAAAGTTAACATCTCTCTTTTCTACTTCTGTGTCCCAAAAATTTCAACTATCTTTAAGTACAAATGTCCTTTTTGTTTCACTTTACCTGCAAATTGGTACAAAACCTAAACATTAACCTAAAAACTCAAGTCATGTTCTCAGATTCAAACATTGATATGGATTCCATACATGGCACCAGATCAATTCATAAAGATCTAAACTGTCAGCTGTTTACAACCGTTTTCTCAGATCAATAGTTAAAAATGTTTTTGAGCAAATGAAGCTTGTAGGTCTTAGTGGGGACCATCTTTCTTTGAACCTTCTGTACTGGTATTACAGAATCATAAACAAAGAATCATACCAAATAATAGAAATCACATTATTTGATGATATTCAACAACAACTAAAATGAATAACACATGTAACTTAAAGAGAAAACAATAACATAATCAAGATGTTCCACACTACTTCAGACAAAAAGCTAGGAAGGAAACCTCTGTCAATGAAAGAAAGAGCATTAGCAAATACTGGACTTGAGAAAACTATTTTCCTGAAAAATTGTTTTAAGAAAAAGATTTTATAATTTTTTCCAAAAAAGGTCCTCGCTGCTTGGTCAATGAATATCAAATGTTTCCTTATAAGGAAACTGTTGGTTCTAGTTCTATTTAGGAATGACTTCCTTTCCTCAATTAATAGTCAGAAGCAAACAAATATATGCTGGAATTTCTTCGTAGTCAACAAAACAGGCCTATTCTTTGTTTCATATGACACAGTCTCAATCTGTCTTGCCTTGAAGTAAGAATGCTGCATGCGTTCATCCGAATTTGCTCTTGTGCATCAACCCCAATTCTTAGTTTGTGGACTTTTTCGTATATTCCTGTGGCTTTGCCTTATTATTGTTAATTTTCCTTGCATATATTGTTTGCTTGCTTTATATTAGTCTTTTGCCCTGTTCTTTTTTCTTTTCTTTTTCTTGCAATCATTTTGTTAGGCCATTCATTTTATTCTGCCATTTATTTATATTTTATTTATTTTGTTCTGCCATTTATTTATATTTAAACCATGGCTACTCACTCTACAAAATGGATAATATTACCAAAGGTTTTTGCATTTTGTATTGACATTTTTACCTCGGTCATTTTTAATTGTATGGTATTATATTACAACTTTATTCAGGCCTTCAATTTGTGACAGTAAGTAGACAATGTTGATTGGAATTAACAGATAAGCTATTAGTGAAACTTAAACCAGCCTTCATTGAGACAAAACAAGCAGGCATTCAATTTTTGCCAAGAGCTTATGTTTTATTACTGATCCTATACTGCCTACCTACTGACATAGATTGGCAGCCTGAGTGAACCTGCAATAAAAAGCAAGATTTAAAAGGAAAAAGTAATAGTCAAAAATTGATAATTATATTTAGTTGTTTTGTGTTTGAAAAGTTTCAAGGTAAAAGGTAAGCAAGATTTAATTCCTATTATTATTGATAAATTAAAATTAAAAAGAAAATGGCAACAACTGAAACAAATTCTACACTGTCATCATTTGCTCTCCAACTTATGAAACATAAAATGAAGAAAAAAAAACATTTATTCAGCAAACTGAATCAATTCTTCATTGCCCAAAGCATCAACATTAAATGGACTAACATTTTCTTCTGGAAATGAACTTTGTTATGTTATTAGAATTGTAAATTTATTTGAATTCTTTGGCTTGAGGTTAGTTGGCGTTTTGTTTCTTCAGGGTTTAAATAGCTTTTTCCAATAACCTCATCATTTTTAGAAGCAAAGCCATTCAAGATCAATGTGTCTTCATTAGCACATTTCTTTTGTTGGAGGTTACATAAAAGTTTTAATATTACTTTATTTTTTAATAGATATTATAAGGGAGGTTAAATATTATTTTATATTTATAAATACATACCTAAACACATCCATTCTCCATATATATATATATACACACACACACACACACACATACATACATACATACATGCTCCTGAAAAAAATTATTTCAGTTGATCTCTCATGGAGGAAAATTGAGTTTGTAAACAGTGACTATTTCTGTTACTAATGCAAGACACTACGATAAAACAAATCAAGTTCTCCCAGTCAATGGCATGTTTATCTAAAAATAAATACATTTAAATTCACCTTCATTGCTGCCATGCAGCAATGGCTTAGGGGTAGATTCTTCAACTGATACCAATCAGATGTCTAGACACACTGATGAGCTGTGAAACAATGAAACAGTCTGTCTGTGGATGACATATACATGTAATTTTTTAGGGGGCAGCAACCTTTCTTTTAAAATATGTTTCATTGACTATGATAGACAAGGAATATTTAATTAATTTTTTATTTAGTTTTTCCAGTATTCCTACATTTTTCCATTTGGTGGGAATAAGGGAGTGCAATATATATATATATATATATATATATATATATATATATATGTGTGTGTGTATGTATATTCTGTGTATTTATGCAGAAAATGTTCTTTAAGGTAAATGTTATTAAAAATGACAGATGTTTTGTGTTGATTAATTTTATTGATCAACTTTTACAAATTACAAACAATCCTTCTCAGATAAGGAGGAAATTCCATCAGAAATTCTCCAAAGTTTATTTTGGAAGAAATATGGTCCAACTCATCCTCACTAGGTCTATGAAACTCACTATTTGTCTCTATCTACCCTGACGACTTAAGAAACCATAATTCTTGAGTCTAATGCATTTTCCAGCTTTCTCCACCATGCTTCTATATACTGCTGGAAAGATCCTTCTTGGATGTCCCCTCAGCTCCATTATTAAGGCCTTATTGGTGGCAACCTCTCCTTCAAAACTGGTCCCTTTTATGATGCCCTTGAAAGAAGAAAAATGTCACACACAGCAAGATCAGATGAATAAGGCAGTAGCTCCAGTACAGTGATTTTTTTAGCCAGAAACTGCTGAATGCTCAGGCCATTGTGAGCAGGTGCATTGTGAAGATGAAGCAGCTATGATTTGTCCTGCCGCAACTTTCATCTCATCCTGCACACTGAATCAAGCAAAATACTGTGTGTCAGGTTCAGTGTAACCCAAGGACCTATATTTCACTCACAAGGCTTGGGTCAACCCATGGTGTGATTTTCAGGCATTTTCCAAAAGTGCTGCACACTGGGATTGACCCCTCCAGCCAATAACATCCCGAAGTCTCCTTTCTTACAAATAAACCATGGTGAGATTTGAACTCGGGTCTCATGGTCAGAATTTGAATGCTTCAACCACTTGTCCAAATGCCCATATATATATATATATATATATACACACGCGCGCACACACACACACACACTAAAAAACACACAAAAAAGAGAATGTCTAACATCAAGAATGTTTAACATCAAAAAACATAAGAAAAATTAATTCCTTTTAATAATATGTGGAAATATCCACTCTTTGACTGATGAAGGTTGCCAGACTGGAAATGCATGTAGCAAAATTATGGAAAATAAAGCATAATATATTTTTTTAAAAATCTACATTACAACCAAAAACGTTTGCGGTTTCTCTCTTCTTCTTAATATATACACTTTTCTCTCATTGGAACAACTATAACCTCTTCCCTATATGTATATGTATATATATATATATATATATATATATATATATATGCGTATGCATACACACACACACACATACACACACACACACACAGTCAAAAAGTTCGAGGCCACCCCTGGTAATTCTTTAAATTGGCTCCAAAAGTAGTTGTTTTGTATTTTAAATAAGAGAAAATTATTAGACATGCTTAAAAAAAAAAAGTGAAACATGATTTTATTTGATATTTTATTATCACAAAAAGAAAATAGCATTTTATGATTAAATTTTGTAATCATTAAAATATCCAGATAAAGCCATTTTTAAAACAGACAAGAGTTTGCCAGTATGGAAAATAGTGAAATGACCTGGCATCTTGACCTCTGTCATTTTCCCACCACTCTGATGTAGCCTCCCTGTTTTTTCTACAAATATATTTATGGTAGTTGTTCTGATGAACTTCCTCAACTGCATGAATTTAATCATATTACTCAATTAGATACAAGGTATCTACTGTTTCTACTATTGAATTAGCCAGGTGTATCCATGAATTCTATTCTTCCTGTGTTTGCTTCCCTGCTACCTACAATCTTTAAAAGTTTAAGTGCAACATCAATCACCATATTCTGTCTTCTTGAATCCTGTTCTTTTATTGTCCTTTCTCCTCACTCATTCTCTTTCACTCCCAGTAACCCCTTATGTCTTAGTGGTGTTACCACCTTGCTTTTAATCACTTCACCATTGATTAAAAGAATCATTTAAAATCAAAATAAATTTTGGAATGTAAGAATTGTTTTTTGGGGAGTGGGGATAGGGGAGTGAATACTCCAATAACAATTTTTTTTGATTAACAATAATTTTTCCTCATTCAAATCCCACTATTTAACCTATAGCTGGTGGAGAGAAGAGATGGAGTTATACCTTTCCCAAGTGTATTTGCACCTAAGTGATTGTAACTAACCCAAACTGAATTTGAACTCTGCTCTCTGGTAATCTCATTCTAAGCCAATTACACCACCTGCATATTCACTGTCTGTAACCAGGTATCTCAGCTTCAGTCACTTTCTCACCATAGTGATGTGGCTTCCCTTTGTCCTTTCTAAAAATATTTCCTTGGCAGTTGTTCTAATGAGGAGTTCTCCTTGGTACTTTGATCACATATATTTAATTGTATTTCTCGATTGGCTACTAGGTCTCATCATTTTACTGTTAAATTACCTAGATGTAACTGTACATACTATTCTAATAGTTTCTTTTCTCACCTGTGAAACTCTCTTCCAATTTCTTGTTTCACTACCAACTATAATCTTCAAAAAGTTAAAATGCAACATCAACTGAAACCATCTTTCTTCCTGAATCCTGTTCTTATATTGTCCTCTCTCCTCACTAAAGTCTTTTCATTTTATTTCATTCCAAGTAACCCCTTGCATCATAGTGCCATTATCATCACCCTGCCTGGATTGAAATGATTAAAAAAAAAAAATGATCTTCCTCTGCCAATTTCCACTCATTTGTGCTAAACTTAGACAAGTTTAGTAAATATATATTTTGTTTTATACTTGGGTAGCAGATTTGGTCTGAAACACATTTATTCAGTTTTGACTCTTATCCAAAGATCATATAAAAATTCTCAGAAGGGTTAAGTGTTTGGCAGGCTTTTCTTATTTAAGAATTGGAATTTTTTCTTAGTTAAAAATTGTAACTGGTCGAATTCCAGCTTTGATTATCAACAATATCAAAAAAGGTTAATCAGGTTTAATCATGTGCTTCATATCTTTAAAAAATATTTTTATTTTACTGTCAATTTAGTTGCAATTTATATAATTCATAATGCCATTCTTTATTAATACAAAAAGGAAACAAAATAATATATACATAAGCAGTAACAGTAGCCCAGAATAAAGCAAACTTTTATACAACTAGTTAAAAAAGCAATACAAACTTAAAAAATTTTAAAGCAATAATTTTAATAGGAGTAGAGGTTTGCCTATCGCCTCATTTACACTCCTCTCTGGTCTGTTGAACAGGAGTAGAGGTCTATCCTTGTTTCATATTTAGATTTGGGTTTCCAAATCCTTTTGAAAGTCTACTTCAACTCTATACTTTTAATGTCTCTGCCTGAACTCTGAAATTTTATTTACTAATTATTTATTTATCTTTTTCGACAATAAGAGTAAACAGGTTCACCTATAACCCAGTTTACACTCCTCTATGGTCTTTTGAACAGGAATAGTGGTCTATCTCTTGTTTTCTGTTTAGGATTGGGTTTCCAGTTCTTTCTAAAGTCTGATTCAACCTTGAACTCTGAAATTTTACTTACTAATTATTTATTTTTTCTTTCTTCTCAATTAAGAACAGATTGGTTTGCCTATTATCCAGTTCACACTCCTCCCTGCTCTTTTGAACAGAAATAGAGGTTTGTCTCTTGTTCCCTGTTTAGGAGCATGTTCTGGTTCCTTCTAAAGTCTTTTCATTTTCTTTCATTCCCAGTAGACTTCTGATTTCTTGCATCCCTGCCACTTATAATCTAAAAAAAATTAAATGCAACATCAATCGCCATCTTCTGTCTTCCTGAATCCTGTTCCTTTGTTGTCCTTTTTTTTACTTCACCTCACTAAAAGTCTTTTCTTTCTATTTCACTCCCTGTAACCTGCTGCATCCTAGTGGCATTATCACCTTGATTTGGGGCAAATTGATTAAAAAAAATAATGTTTTCTTTACACATCTGGTTGGGTACAAATACATAGTGAATAAATTGGTGAAGCATTTAACACAAGCCTATATATTTACAGAGACAATCATTGAGTGTTAAAAGAAAAGAAAGTAGAAACTTGGGCTGAAAAATATCATATTCTGCAATTAGAATGTAGAAAATATTGCCTCAAAATGAACATATTTCCTCCTGAAATTTTCTAAGCAAATCAATCTATGTAAATCTAATATTAGAAAAGAGGAAATATGTTAAACAGCTCCAGGAACAATTTTTTTTTTGTTTTTTATCATATCACTCTATGCCAGGCAGTAAAGCCACAAAGACAAAAAGAGTTACTAAGTATGAAAGAATAAGAAAGAAAGAGAAACATTAAGGAACAAAAAGAATAGAAGAGTAATCAAGAAGACAGTAGATAATGATTGACATTGCATTTAAATTTTTGAAGATCAAAAGAGTGTTTCACAAGCGAGACGTGTAAGAAAAGAAACTCTTAGTATAAAACTTATGGTTACATTTAGCCAATTCAAATATGGACTGATGAGACCTTTCCATCAATCTAGTACTGTGCTCAAATTTATAAAATCCAGGTACAATAGCAAAGAGTTAATCTGAACAATTACCATGAAAGAATCTGGTGTTTCAACATGATATGTCTGTAAATCCCTCAAGCAAAGGTGATATCTAAAGCAAGCAAAGGGAACAAGGGTGCAAGACAAGTGGGTTTTCACAAAAAAGCCATGAGGTAAGATAATGAAATCAGGTATAGCAGACTATATATGGTGAGCATAGCATTTCATTTGAAATGAGGTAAAACTAATAGCCAAAGGATGACACTAAGAAGTGAATAAAGTGAAGAAAATTTTATGTATTAATGTCTGTTTAACCCATTAATTGCAGCTGACAGAAATTTGTGTCACTATAGTGCTATGTCTGGAAAAATGATACATAAATTTTTATATATCAAGAACAATTTTAGGAAAATTTATGACAAAGTGGAAAATATTTTTGTGTAATACATTTAAGCACTTCCAATAATCTAATTATTTCATATTTAACATGAAACAAATGGCTCCTAAAATATTTCAAAATAGAAGAGTGAACCATTCAAACAAACCCAATGAATCAAAATGTATTATTCTACCAACCAACTCTCACACAACTACAATTGAAAAGAATTTATCTAAGCTTAGCATAAACTTTGTTAAAATTACTGCTAAAAAAAAAAGGCTTAATACAAAAATACCAACTTGAAGGATGAATTTACTCTATCACCTATAATAATTGTTACAAGAATTGTCCAAGAATACATAGGAGAAACCTTGAGCAATTTAAATAAAATTTTATATGAACATAAAAGGGATCTTTTACAAAACAATACTCTCAAGGCATTTGTTATTCACCATAATGAGTCTGACCATAATTTTGATTTAAAAAATGCTACTTCTATTCAAAAGAGAAAGTAATTTAGTAAGATGAAAATGTATAGAAGTTGCTTTAATTGCTAGTTCATCCACAATAAATTTACATCCAGAATCTTATATTTCACCTTTCTTGACCAACCTTATTTTATCACAATGCAGGATGTTTAATAACGAAAGTGATGGAAACATAAACAAAAAGAAACTAAATGAAATCAGCCAGACTATAAACTCAAAACACATATTTTAAAAAAAAACATTAAATTTCAGTGTCTCCTGTCTTTTATTCAGATATATGATCAACGTAAACATCACTTTAGTCCAATGAAGTCCTAAAGGACTAAATGTGTCATAGGAATATTTTTCTCTACCTTGTTATAGATTTTCTTAAAGATGTTGTCTTAAATGCAAATGATATCGAACTCTACTGTAGTTCATAGGTCAGATAAGAAAAGTGTGGATTTTAATACCATCTTAGAATGAATGATCAAGAGAATTTAAGATTGGATAAATGTTCATTAGAACTGTAAAGAATTAGTCTAAATGTGTTTTTGTTTTGTACTATTTTTTTCCAATCTGTTCTGAGGATTTCCCATTTTAGAACAAAACTAATTTTTTTGACTGAGCTGGTGATAAAGTTATTAATAAAAAAAGTTGGAAAATATTTTAAAATTATTTGATGCAAGGAAGTCTAAGAATCAAAACATTGTCAGGAAGAACGAACAATTTTAGGGTTGAAAACCCCTCATCAGAAATGGAGCAGAATAAAGAAATAATAAGATGAAAATAAATAATATATAAAAATATAGAAATGATCTTCTCTAAATATTGGTTTGCTTTAACCTTGTAATGTTTTTCTTTCTTTTTTTCATGTGTAAAAAAAAATTGATTCCATTTTAAAATAAATCCAAACATTAACTTTGAACTTGCTCAGGAAAAATGATAACAGAATCACGATCACAAGTCCCGTAAGCCATTAGGGTCATAGGTGCACCACATGCACTGCAGTCCCAGTAGCATTAGTATTTTTTTGGCAAGATAGCCTGATAGATCCCAACACTCTCCAGTCTGGTTTGAATTCAGAGTATCCATTTCTTGGACCGGTTGTCAACCAAGGCTATAGGACCCAGTCTGTTCTGTTATTTTCCTGTAGCTAGGGTGAGAAGAGATGGATTCGTACCTTTTCCAAAGGTATTAGCACATAGGTGAATGTAATGAACTCAACTGGAATTTGAACTTGGCTCTCCCATTCCTCAGTCCAAGCCGCTATTCATTACATGCCTCTAAACAAAATAGCCTTCCTAATTCTTTCTCTGAAAATGATGACTGGTTTGGACATGTTTGTCACAACAATAAACAATATCCCACTTTGGTTATTTATGCAAAAGTAAGTTTCCTTTCTGAACATTTTTGTACTGGAAATGGTTCTACTTTCCACTTGTCAGGATTTCCCAAGATGGCATTATATTTTAATGCAAACAGGATCTTTCTAAAAACAAACGGTTATGACTCCTTTGCTTTGTCTCAAAATTCTTTACTATTGAGAACCACTTCCATTTTTTTCTATACTAATGTTCACCCGATATAAAGCCCAAGAGCCATTCAAGTTAAAGGGTTACTGAATAAGATATATAAACATAAGAGGAAGAAACGGAAAGTGAGGATTATAAGAATATGGTGTTTAGATAATGACTTGAAGGGGTTAAGATTTGAGGAAGCATCTATTCAATATCCTGTTCAAAAGGAAATAATGGTTTTTGAGGAGAAGCTGTCTAAGTGGAATATCTTTTATTTGTAATTAATGTTGATATAACAAGGTGAGTCTTTGCTGTAAAGGTCTGAACTAGTAGCACTAAAGAATAGACCTCATCTGAACATTTGCTATGAAAGTAAAATGATAGAATATCAAGACTGGCAATATTAAATGTGGGAAAGGGGCTGTAGAGTAGAAAGTAAACCATCCCCCACAAGGTCACATAAAATGGTTTTGAACCCTGTCAAGGGTGAGAAGTGGGGATAGAGCTGCCCAGACATGGTAGTAATATTTTATTTTTGGTCAGATCTGACTCTTGTAAAGATAAAGGAAGAAGTCAAATGTGAAGGTGCCTAGTGGTTAATACAACAGTGGGTTCATATTCTCTTGGTGACTCAAAACACTCAAAAACAAGAAATAGTTACTCATTTTAATATAAATGATTATGAGGATGGCAATAGAGCTAATTTTATTATTCTTGTATAAAGTAAGCTGATGGCATTTTTTCCTTTCATAGACATTGAAAGGAAGCAATTTGTTTAGATGCTTCAATCAGTTATATGAACTTTTTTATGTCTTTCTAATCCATTAGATTGATACAACTTGAGGTTATGACCAATACAAACTGACACACAACTGCATCAAATGTTTGGCTATTTAGATATGATTCTAAACTGATGTGGTTGACTGATACAGATATAAAGTTGTGTATGGACACCCATTTATAGCAGGCCAGTAGGTGAAAATACATAAATATACTGTTTAACAAATAAACAGAGTCTCTACTAAAATAAAAGTATCTACTAAAATAATGTTTAAAGTGATACAGAAATATATGAAGATATTAATATATTAATAATATAAGCACCTAAAAGAGTCCTTGAAAAGAAGCTGCTATATATGCAAAAGAGCAAACATGGTCTGTCTGGAAAGCATCCCACCATTCTGACTATCTTGCAAACCAATTACATCATCTCCAATCAGGGAGAGCCTCATTGCATGTCTGGAAGATTTGGGTTTTTTTTTGGCAAAACATATTATGCAAATATGTCATCCATACTAAAGTTCAGATTTGGTTAATTGCATCTTCTGGCTTTTTCCAGAAAGGAAACTTTAGACCATGGACGAGATTAAGGAGAATACAACAGCTAATGAGAATCCAAGAAGATGATTTTGTTGACTGTTCTGAAAAAGGGAAAGAATGCTGAGATAAATTTTTGAGATTGAAAGTGACTAATGTTTTATTATCTAATCTTTTCATTAATATAATAATATATATATATATATAAGCAAAGCAGTACACTGCTATATGTACTATAAATTCTATATAGATATATATAAATTCTAACATTCACATCATTAATTCAAAAGAGGGCTCAATACCAATAGTAGAGCAATAATTATTTATTATAATTTTTTCATATAGACAAAAACATTTTACTCACTACAAAGATGCAACCTTGTTTTGGTGCATTTAGTTGCACCTCAACTGGTGAGAACCAAAATGTTTATGGACAATTCTGTTAGTCTTCTGTTTGAATTTAGGAAAACAGATGGTACAACAGAGAGTGGGAGTGATAGTAAGAACACAAACATTGCTTAGAACTACAAAGGATAGAAGGTTGTGGAGAGCCATAATCATCCATGTCTTGAAGAGATAGAGAGAAACAACAAGTAACCTACCTAATGAGCCTATTTAAATAGATGGCAGAACTGAAATGAGCAGTGATAGTAAGAACACAAACATTGCTTAGAACTATAAAGGATAGGAAATTGTAGAGAGCTATGTTCACCTATGTCGTGAAAGGACATCACAGATAAAGTAAAAAAAGGAGCCCGTAAAAGTCAGCGCAGATGTATTAATGGTCTATGCCAACAATTAGGTTTCTAATTAAGCTTAAGCAGATTAAATAAATTCATAAGGACAGTTTTGACTTGTTTAATATTTACATCTATATAAAATAAACAAATTTTATAAACAAATTACGAAATAAATCTTTTAATTTCTTAAAAATCAGTTTGTGCGTTATCATTCAGGTAAGACTACAATTTCTTATTAGAATATCTAATATTTAGATTAAATAAATTCTTGGTATTCACTGCTTCAAGAAACAAGGTAATGTTAATTGCAATGTCTTGTTAAAATATTTGATATTTTAATGAAATACAGCTCTGCTGATAATGATCATCAAATATCCATTGGTTACCATAAATAGAAGTCTTTATATACAGAGACGCTGAAACTTTCAATCATTAAAAAGAAAGAAAATCTCAGAATTTGATAAAAATCAATAGTTTTTTTACCTTTCATCTTTTTCATTGTGTTGTGAGGGGGTGGGAGTTTCATTTTATTCAGTTCGTTCCACGCCCACAAATGCCATTTTCATAACGAACCTCTCTGTTATCTTTTTCTGACTTTATAATTTCAAGTTGAATAATTATAAGCCTGGGACTTAAAGAAAGACTGTTTTTAGTAGCAAGATTTTTTTTTTTTTTTTTTTATTCTTCCCTGATTGAAGATTATCAGTGTCACTTCCACCCTCACAGATATCGAAGATGATTATATATATATATATATATATATATATATATATATATTCAGAATGAATGAATAAAATAACTATCCAATAATGATAACAAAATATGCAATTATATATTTAACAAATTTATATATAAGCTGAATATAATATCAAACAGCTAAATGACAAATTTTATTTGTTTGTATTAATCATTATATATATATATATATATATATATATATATATATATGTAATGAAAAGTGTATATAAATATAAATAAATATATATATGTATAATTATTTATATATTATATGCACGGTACTTATTAGAAAGCGCTCAATATCAGAGATAGAGCTAACATATTTGCGTTAGTACGATGAATGACAAAACGACAAAATTTTCCCCACCACTTCCACAATAACACCAATACACGCAATCTACATAAACCCAAATTTTTTAAAACATTAATCAGTTTGTCTGACGATCGCTAAAGCGTGAAACCCAGGGTCACAAACTCACATCTATCCAACCAAATATATATATATATAGCTTATGGTTATATCATGTTAAAACAGTGGTTCTTGTATGATCGCCAAATCTAATCAATATCAAGCCTGATCTATACCTA
This sequence comes from Acanthosepion pharaonis, assembly GCA_903632075.3. Lineage (NCBI taxonomy): Eukaryota > Metazoa > Mollusca > Cephalopoda > Sepiida > Sepiidae > Acanthosepion > Acanthosepion pharaonis. The sequence continues at coordinate 3,581,693 of CAHIKZ030000902.1, read as the reverse complement.
GATGGGTGTCCACATAGGAATAACAAGTGCTGTAAGTTGAGATATGTGGGTGGTGTAATAGGTAACAGCTCGGAATTGAAAATTGGAGAGATAAGTTCCAATTCCAGGTACATTTGTTATATGCACAAATACCCTTTGGAAAGCTATGAATCCACCTCCTCCCTCCAGCTAGGGGTTAATTAGTAATACTTATATCAGTAATAAATATTTTATCTCAAAAATCTTACAATCAAAAAATATTTTCTGGTTTTAAATGACCTGCAAAAGGTTGATAAGCCATTAAAAACTAGTCAGTTAATCAATCAATATATATATATTGATAGATAGATATATAGATATAGATATATGTGTGTGTGTGTATATATTTCTTCATACCTATTTCTGTTGCTGGCTTTCTTTAAACCTAACATTTCTGCTTTTTTTTAACCATATCCAAAATTAAATGTATTAGATAATTCATAATTAACCATCAAAAATATCTTGGGCTTATGGTTTGACAAAATAAAAATACAAAATGTGGAAGATTGACTAGAAAAATCTGTATTCATTTCCTTCATACCATGTAGTCATTTTTTTTATATGATTTGACCATTTTTGACGTGATGTGATCATCATTTACTTTTTGACATGCTGCGACCATCATTTTTCATATTATATAACCATTATATAGAAGTTGAGTTTAATAAATAAACCAGTTGTTTATTTCAGTGCAAATTTGCACCAGATTATTCATATTTTTGTTATTTCTTTTTGGAATGAAATAGAAATACTCACCGAACTGCAGAAATAAAATTGCTACATTTGTCAGGAATTTATAATCCTTTAATATAAAACAGATGCATATCTGTGTGTGTATGTGTTTATATATATATATCATCATCACCTGCACCATTGTCACATCTGAGTATCGAGTCAAGATCATCATGGCTGTCAATCAAAGAGTTTGAAAAGACCATTCATGGGAATTTGATTTTTTGGTGGACAACTCTGCATGATGGAGAAGCCCACGCCCTTGGCTAGAAGCACCTCCCTCATGGCTCAAAGTATACATATATATACTTTAACTGTATATATATATATATATATATATATATATATATATATATATATATATATATATATGTATACATAGATAAAATGATTTGAGTTACATTTCTTTACCTTTAATCTAAAGAGATTTTTCAGAATATCAATGATTTTTTAAAAATGCTTAAATATATTTCACTATTTGATCCAATTCAATACTTTGGTGTAAATAATCATACTTATAAAACTCAGATTGTGTGTGTGTGTGTGTGTGTCTGTACGTTTATATATTGGATCGCATTTCCTACATTTTTCAACCGATTTCAACAAAACTTCACAGGACTACGTAAAATTACCTTGTGGTGGTTCTGACAGTGCCAAAAATTGGAAAAACACAATTGTTTTTGCACAAAATCAATTTGAAAACACAATTAAGAGGCATCACTGTCGCGAGAATGAAAGGGGGACAACTCATATCGAGTTATACTTATAAAACCCAGTTTGTTTGTGTGTGTGTGTTTGTTTATATATGGGATCAGATTTCCTACATTTTTCAACTGATTTCAACAAAACTTCACTTTTTTTTTGGAAGGTAGTGTTTCTTATTGTCTTGCACTTTTTCTTTATTTTTATTTTAGAATGCTTTAAAAATTCCCATTACCAAGACAATTTTTTTAATAAAATTCTATTCAATCGGTAGACTCATAATGATTGAAAACAATGTTTTTGTTTGGGTTTGACCAATTTGTAAAAAAAAACAAAAAACAAAAAAAAAAACTAATCAAGACATTTACCTTAAACAATAATCTTTGTCAATTTTATTTTTCAGTCTTTATGATGGTTGATACTTGATCTATCTCTTACTGTTACTCTACTGCTAGTCATTTAATAAAACCCACATGCATTTGTATGTTTTATTAACTTTTACAGATCATAACTAATACTTATTATATGTGTGCATGCACAGATAGCATTATACTGCTATTTGGTATGGCAGATTGTATAACTACTTGAATATGTTGTATATTGTTATACAATGAAAGAACATGTCTTCCTTTAAAATCTTTGTTTTCCTTCAATTGTCATGCCCTTAGTGATAGCAGTAAAATTTAATAAGATATATTACTCTGTTGATATTTAAATGATAATTTATCTCCGGGAATTGACTGAACTAAAAAGAAAGAACACTTGATGATAGCTGGCCTGCAATTCAAACACTGAATTTGGGAATCAGTCCTGATTTATATCTGATAATATCATAGAGAAGTAGAGGGAAAAATGATAAAATGTGACCCAAATCCCCGACTGCTCAAAAAAGACAAAAATGATTTTGAATTTCTGCAGTTTATATAGAAGGAATCATGAATAATTGAACATGTCAAATGTAGATAACAATCAAAGCCATTACTTGAGAATGATCAATGTTATACAATATGGAAGATAGCCAACAGAATGAAAATATCCAAGTCAAACATTTAAAATCATTTATACAATCTTAGTTGCTTTGATGAGCTGTCTTCCACTAAAATTAAGTAAAATAAAACACAAATAAAAAAAACAATTGCTGGATCATATTTCTATATTTTCTGTACAATCTGTGATGAAAAGTGGATAATTTTCAACATCATGAAATGCAAGAAATCAGAGGATCGCCACTAATAAGACCAAAGGTTGATTCCTAGATAAAAATTATTTATATAATTATAAAATTTATTTTTATTTTTTTCTTACATAATAAAGTGCTTTAACAACACCCAACATCCATTAAGCTTCAGTAATAACACAAAAAGAAACAAAAATGAACACCAATAATTCATATTATAGAGATAGACCTAGTCAAATTTTTTTTTTACAATGGTGTTCACCTTGTACAAGGCCCAAGAGCCACTTGGGGTAGAAGGTTACAGAGTAAGAGGTATGATTTATGGGGATATATGTGGAGAAGATAAGTTATCCCTTGACTTGAACAGGTTAAGATTGTAGTGATTGGTGAAGCATCCTCTTGAGAGTTGATTCCATAAAGCAGCAGTTTGTGGTAAGTAGTTTGGTTTGTAGTTTGACTGACAACTTTTCATGCAATAGAGCAGCAATAGGTTTGCAATGTTTCCTCTGTGGGGAAAGAGTGGAAAATAATTCATCACCCACAATGATGCAGAGACACTTTTTGCAGCTCCTGCCCATACATGGAAGCAGTACTCCATTTTCAGTCTGATCTGGTTCTTGTAAAGTTAGAAAATAGCAGGAGAAGTTAGATACTTACTGGAGCTATACAGGGAACCAACCATTTTTACATTATCTTTAGCGATGTTTCTTATATACAAGTTCCACTTGATGTCAGGGCTGAGTCCCAATAGGCACTCAAGACATAATGCCTCCCAGAGAGAACACTCTTTTATTGCAATAAGTGAAAAATCTTGGTCCACTTGGTGATGATGGAACATCAGCAGTTTAGTTTTCAAGTCATTGAAGGTGACCAGCAAGTTTTTCCTCCACTAAACTGTTAAAGCTAGCTCAGAGCAGAGATCAACAGCCAAGTGCTGCTCATCTTAGAGGTGCACCTGTATACTGCTCTGCATATAGTGGAATTGGAAAATAATCCTGTACTTTAGGCTCCTTGTGGAGAAACAAATAATTCAAACAAGTACTACGTGTTGATGAGCATGACAATTTTCATATTTATGGCTTTCAAAGCCAAAACTGGAATTATTAGTAACGTAATCTGAAGGAACTTTGTTTTCAAGTGATTGGATACGGGAGCTAGAAAAAAGTAAGTCATTAAAAGTAATATAAGCCAAATTAGTTTTTTACCTATCTTCTCCTTCCACACTAGAAGAACTAGAAGGTACTAATTATACAGTCTCAAGTACTTAGTATAAACTACAAGAAGACATAATGCATGGTTATCAGCAAAAGGGTGAGTCCAAAATGCAAATTACAAATCAAGGATACTAAAATGAAACAAGTACAAAAATTTAAATATCTGGGAAGTGTTCTAACAGTGGATGGAAAGTGCAACACTGAAATCTAAATATATTTTGGGATGGCCAAAGATGCATTCCAAAAGCTAAGCAGAGTATTAAGAGACAGAAAATTTCATTAGAAAGACTACTGAACTCTTAAAAGATATCTATCCTTCTGTTTGGCAGTAAATGCTGGACAATCTTCACAAAGAGGAGACTTGAAGCAACAGAAATGCAGTTCTACAGAAAGATGCTGAGGATACCATGGACCGAACATATAAGCAATGACAAGGTTTTGGAGAAAATGGAAACAAAAAGGAAACTTATGCTTAACATCAGGAAGAGGCCATTGAAATTTCTGGGGTATGTAATGGGGAAGGAGGCCTTGGAAAATCTGATACTCACAGGGCAGATTGAGAGAAAGAGGAAAGCAACATGTAACATATTTAATGAGCATGAGTAAATGGATGGTAGAACAGGATTTGGGATCAAAATTATTATTTGAGAAATAACAAAAGGACGAAACTTATTAAGAGTTACAAAAAACAGGAAGATGTGGAGGACCATAATCGCCAACACCCTGAAGGGACACAGCACATAAAAGAAGAAGAATCTAGTTTACCAAACATAAAACAGCTTATTGAAATATATTGTTACAATACTAACTCTTTTTGTTTCACATTTGATCTTAAATATGTGAATATCTTTCACCATTGTTTACATTTGAGTTTTCTTTAACCATTCCACCCCAAGAAAGACGAGAATGTCATTAGTATGCAAGGAGGTTACAGAGAGTGAAAGTGAGAGAAAAGACTGAGTATAGGGAGGATTGAAGAAAGGATAAAAGATGAACAGGATTCAAGAAGTTTGAAGATGGCAATTGACATTGCATTTAAATTTTTGAAGATAGTAGTTATCAGAGAAGTGAGTGAACAGAAGGGAGTTCTACAAGTGGGAAGTGTGAGAAAAGAAGCTGTTGGAGTAGAATTGGCAGTTACATTTAATTATTTCAAGAGTATACAAGGTGGAACCTAGATGTCAATCTATTAGCACACTTAAATTCATGTAGTTGGAGGACCAGGGAAAACTTCATGTCGGAGAAGTTGCCATGAAAATATTTGTAGAAAAGATAGAGAGAAGCCACATTATGTCAGTGAGAAAGTGACTGAAGTCAAGTTAATCTTAATTCTAGCATTAGCAAAAATATTTTAATCATATAAAATTAGTTTAATCAATTTTCATTAAAGTCATATAATAAAAAGAAGAGAAAATAAAAAATTCAAATAAATATAAATTTTTATCTAAAAATACTGCAACAAGGGAGAATTACTGCTCTGAATGTGAGAATTTAAACATGCAATAAAAACTAAAATGCTTCTTTAATTAGCAACATTTTACTTTCGTGAAAATATAGATGATATGATATGTAAAATACAAAAAGTATTCACATTAAGTTTTTTAAAACCTGTTTAAAGTACACAGTTATACAGTTTCAGGATAGTAAAAGGTGAAAAAAAACATTGATCTAGTTATTAATATATTTTTTGTCTTTGCATCAATTACTTGAGGATATGTATTTGACAAAATTATTTATTTTTTCCTGCATGTTAGACTTAAGATTTTGGGGCAAAGAAAATGTATTGATTTAAAAAACTACAGAGGAATTTCATAAGATGGGTGCCCTTTGGGATTGAACAGTTCTGAAAGACATAGATGAAGGGCTATAGGTATGGTTAAACAGCTTTAGACAGGTGGAGATAGTGAGAAATCTAATCTGTAAAGAAGTTTTTTTTTCCTTAAATTATTTACTTAGCTTTTGTCTTATTTATTTATTTATTTATTCATTTTGCAAAATAGATTTTCAAAATTTATCCTCTTAAAAAAATTTACACTACTTTGACTTTTGAAGATATTAATTTATTTTAATATTGAAGAAAATATATTTTCTGACGGAACTGATTTTAAAATGACAGGAAATGAAATAATTATTTGTAAGTAACCCATAAAAACATATGTATTCAAAGAAAATATATCATGTCAGTGAAAACTACAGGCAAACAGAAACATGATGTACAGTAATGTATACGTGTATCAAAAGCAATGACAATGGTGCTTATGAAGTGAGACAAGTTTATTAAAGTTGTTTTTCTCAATAAAACTCAAAATGGTGGTGAGCAATTCATTTTACATAAGAAAAACAACAAAAGTTCAAAGACATTGTGAAAAGTTGAAGGGATGAAAATTATACCTTGTAAAATATTCACATATAAAAAAGAAAAGAAAAAGAAGCAGTTCAAATGTAAATCCCAAATTTTTATATTCCAGAAATAGTTGAATTGATTTACATAAATAATTTTTTCTCTTTAGTCCAGGTTCTTCTTAGGAAAACATGAAATAGACTAGACATAAGAAGATTTCTTCATGACTACATTTATTACTTCAACTCTGATTACTACAGAGTCTGACTGTTACTCTGACCTCTACAGAGTCCGACTGTTACTGTTACTCTGACCTCTACAGAGTCCAACTGTTACTCTCACCACTACAGAAACTGTTTTGCCTTCCAAAATCTAAGCAAAGTATTAAATAAAAGAAAACTTTTGGTCCATGTTCTTATAAATAGTTTTCATATAACAAGAAATACAGTAGACTCAGGAAAATCTCTTAATGGTTCCTCTTGCTACTTTGATTGGTACTTTTAATCTACCTGTTACTCTGCTACTCAAACTATCATCCTGATATATTGATACATTGTACTTTTATTTATGTGCCATGCAAACATAGTAGTAGATGCATGAATACTTGCAAATATTAAACTGAGAATTGCTCAGATCTATTTGAATGTATGTTACTTGAAGAGTTTAAAAATTTTAATAATTTAATAACTATACAGGCTTAAAGGCAGAAACTTTGCAGATTAATTGATATATGTTTTAAATGCTGTGTAAATGTTATCTTTCTCTGTGAATTATAATTTAATGTTATTTTAAGGTGGAATCTCCTGAGTAGTAATATCTTATTAATACTTTTCAATAAAAAGAAGTTTTTATTTTGCCTGAAACTGATTAACAAAATATGTTTTAATAATATATCCACTATAATTCAAATCAGTCTAATTTCTTAAATTTACCAAATTTTAATTTATATAGATTTTTAATTTTTTCTTCACAACCACTACAAGATAAAGCAAAGATGAGAAGAATGAGAGAAAAAGGAAGGCAAATTTATAAATTTATGGTAAGAATTGTAAATGTCTGTGCTTCATTATTATTTTTCAGAATATTATTTTCGTTTAAAAATCAAGATTATTAGAGCCTGACAGCTGATGTCACTTCTGGCTGAACTCAAACAGCTCAATAAGGTGGGGGGGGGATGATTTGTAACCTTTAAAACCTCCAAAACCAAGCCAGTAACATTTCATCATCACAGAGCAGACCCATAACACACTATTTGAATGTCTATCATCTCAAGTTCATCTCAGGCATCAAATGTAACTTATATATACAGTCCATCAAGAAAAATGCTGGAGAAATGGTTGACCACCTCATATCACTCCACAAAGTACTTGACTCCTCCTGCCATGGTCTATCTTTATACATCAGACCACTTCTACTCTAACAGTTTCTTTTCTTTCCCTTCCCACCTGTGGAAATCCTTTCCAATTTCTTGCTTCCCTGATAACTACAATCTTCAAAAATTTAAATGCAATGTCAATTGCCATTTTCTGTCTTTTTGAACCCTGTTCCATTTTTGTCCTTTCGTCAATCCTCCCCATTCTCAGTTTTTTTCTGTTCTCTTTCACGTTCATTTCCTGTAACTCCCTGCAATCTAGTGGCAGCATTGCCTTGCTTGAGGTGAAACAATTAAAAAAAAAGAAGTTTGCTGTGAGGATTATACAGCTCCAGGCGAGATATGTCTTGGAGTTGTACAATCCTTACTTTCCAACAGAATCATTTACGTGGCCTTGGAAAATGTTCAGATGCACATTATTTTATAGTGCCACTAGCTAAGACCCACCTTGCTACACCCACAGGATTGAATCATTCTCATTCCCTTTGTATTCTTTTTGTAAGATGAGCATCCCACTTTGAAACCTTCTTCCCAAGAACTGCTACTTTTTGGAACAGATCCTTCATGAATATTTCCATGAACACTACCTCTTCAGGTCTAGGGTCAGTAGTTATCTATCTGCTATATCCATTTAATCTTCACTTCTTCCTTACATTCACATTGCACACCTCATTCAGTAACACTCTACCTTGAATGGCTCTTGGGCCTTGGGTGAATATTAGTTTTTTTTTTAAAAAATTAGCTAAAAAAATGACTACAACTAAATGTTAGATTAGTAATGTAGAGGTAGATCCAGTAAGCAGAGATAAGAGAAGCTAAAAGCTTGCCCACATCTACTGGATTTAAATGCATTTGGTATTAAAATATAACTAGAATTAGTGTTTCATTTGTTTCATTCTTCTGCTATAATTTCATGTGTCACTATATAATCATCAAAGTAAATGAAAGCTTTAAAGAATTTGTTTTATAACCTATAGTAATATATAAATGAATATAAAATATACAACTATATCATCTAGATATATAAATAATCAATAATAAATAGTACAATATAAACAATAATTGAACAAATAATAAGTTTATTTTTCTGATGAGCTTTTTTCTTGGTACCTTGACTTTACAAATTTAAGTGCAAAACTAGATTGGCAGCTAGGTCTCATCATTTTACAGTTGAAATGGCTAAATGTAATCATAAGTTGTATGCTAATAGATTCTTCTCTCAAATTTCTCACTTGTTGAACTCTTCTCCAGCTTCTTGTTTTCTAGTCAACTTTGATCTTCGAAAATTTAAGCGTAATGTGAATCATCAACTTAATTCCTTCTCTTTTATTAGCCTTTCTCCTTAATAATGTTTTTTTCTTAGATTCTTCCTCACTCAGTAACCTTGTGTTTTAGTGGCTTTTTCACCTTGCTTAAGGTGAAATGATTAAAAGAGAAAAATAAAGAAAAGTAAAATAAAATAAATTCTATCTGTGGTATTACAGGTTATACAGGGTGTGGCAGAAATACCACCCACATAATGGTAAGACATTAACTAAAAAAACACCATTTCTAGTAATGTCTTATCATTATGTGGGAGGTATTTCTGCCATTCTTTTATAAAGAAACATAAAAACTGACCACAATAAAAACAATGTGATTCCAGTTTAATTCTAGTGGCTGTGAGCAAAGTAGGAGAAAAAAGTTTCAAAGTCAGTAGAATTCATCTGGAATCACATTGTTTTTTTTTTCTATGGGTAATGGTACTTTTTTTACTTTTCTAGAATTGACAACAGTAGAAATTTGTTCTTTTTAGCTCCTGAGAGAAAGACTAGAAATACTGTATATCAAGTGTGATAGAAACTGAGAAAGATTATGTATTGCAAAAAACAAAGCGTCATATAAATAAATGGAATGAAAGATGCATTTTTTTTTCAAAGAATAAAAGACAATGTTGTAATCAATATGGTAAAAAGTTCTTGATTAGAAAGAATTCACATTTATTAATTATGCCAATTATCTGTAAAAAAATAATTTTTTTTCTGTAAGAAATTATAAAACTAGAAGTTAATTTTAGTTTTTGTATTCATTTATGTTGAGGTTTTTGTAAGTTTTTATAAAGATAAAATAGAATTATTTTCTTAATTGCTTCAGTGAGACAATTCTGATTGCATCAACCTTTTCCAATGAAATGAAAATTTCAACATCTTTTTAAATCAATTCAAAGTATTGTAAACTGTAATTGGAATTATTTTAGTTATTTATAAACCTAAACAAAATGTGAGTGAATGTAGATATTTCCATATTTATCCACATGCATAAATATGTAGGGAGACCACAGTGTTTTCTCTTTGCATTAGCCCATGAGAGTTGTGGCCCCTTTTAGTGAGTAGAACTCTTCCGCCTTTTTTTGTCGTCACTTCCATTCTGGAAGGAACGACCTCTTTTCCTTCCTGACCACCAGAGCGTCCACACACATGGAAACTGGTCAACCTGGGTACGGCCTAACGCAACGAACTCTTTCACTCATCTGGGGACGACCAAAGGCCATGAAGTTGGTAGGTGATATCTTTGTACTAATCCTGTTTAACCTCCTCGTTCCTTTGGGACAATATGGACATTTATTTGTTTTGGGACATGTATAAATCTTGTGTGTATATTTACGAAGGCTGCTCGCCACATTAAATGTTTCGTTGGTTATGCTCGCGTATTTCGTCTTTTCATATTTGCATTCAGTGTTAGTGTAGCAATGGCTACGCTAATGCTAATATTGGTATCGGTGTGCTACTGAAGGCTAGAACGTGTTATTCTACCTAACATAGAATAGTTAGTAAACTCTGTGTGGCAAATACACCCCATATACTAATAAATATATAACAATATGTACATTTGTGCATCCATACATCCTCTTCTAATTCTTTTATGCACAGTGTCCCTTCAGGATGTGGGAAATTATGGTTATTCTCAGTTTATTGTCCTTTGTAACTCTTAGTAAATTTTATCTTTTTTTTTTCACTATTTCTCCTAATTGCTGTTCAGCCAATAATTTACACAAGCTCATTAGGTAAGTAATGTGATACTTTCCCATGGCCCTCTTGCTTTCAATATGTCATGTGACTATCAAAGTTTCCAAAGCCGTCCTTCCTCATTATGCACCTAAGAAATTTCAACTATTCTCTTTCTGTTTTTAAGTATAAGTGTCCTTTTTGTTTCCATCTTTTCTAAAACTTTGTCATTACTCACATGTTCAGTCCATGGTATTCTCAGCATTGTTCAATCAAAGTACATTTCTGTTGCCTCAAGTCTCTTCTTCATCTGTGAAGAGATTGTTCAGCATTCACTGCCATAGAGGAGGACTGATATTACATAATTGTTAAGTACTCTTCTCTTTGTTTCTAAAAAAAATTCTGTTTAATACTTTGCTTAGCTTTTGGAAAGTATTTTTTGATATCCCAATTTCCGTCCTCAGTTAAAACACTTCCCAGATATTTAAATTTTTGTACTTGCTTCATTTTGGCGTCTCCAATTTGTAATTTACACGTTAGGCTCTTCTTATTGCTTACCACCATATATTCTATCTTTTTACAAGTGGTGCTTAGTCTTTTCTTCTCACTTTCTTTTACTACCTTCTGTAGGAGTTTCTGTATTTTCCTTTCTATGTCTGCTACCAACAATGTGTGATCTGAATATCTAATGTTTTTAAGATTATGGCCAGTTATAATGAATCCTGATAGGGCTTCTAATTTTCTCAGGATCACATCACTGTAAAGGTTAAATAAGTCTGGTGAGAAGACACATCCATGTCTCACACCCCTTTATATTTTTGTATATTTACTGAATTCATTTTCTATTTGTATGCAGGTCGTTTGCTGCCAGTATAGGTTCTGGATTATTCTAATATCCTTACCAAATATAAAATATATCAAGCTTGCCTTTTTACTTTTTTTTTTTTTAATTCAAGTTCATCCCGGCCAAAGCAGTAAAGCAACTAATACACAAAGGGCTACTCTGCATGAAAGGATTAGAAACATTACTAAGGAGCAAGAACAAAAAAAGAGTAATCAGGAGAAAATTAGATAGCAATTGACATTGCATTTAAATTTTTGAAGATTAAAGTTGACTGAAAAGGATGGAGCTGGAAGGAAGTTCTACAAGCGAGAAGTGTGAGAAAAGCTGTTAGTATAGAACTTACAGTTACATCTAGCCAACTCAAATTGTAAACTGATGAGAACAAATACCACGAAAGCATTTATAGAAAAGGCACAGGGAGGCAACTTTATGGTGGTGGAGATTAAAGCTAAAACACTAGATCAGAACCAATAATACTGTTGATTCTTCTTTTGGATTTTGTCAAGTATCTCTACATATATAGCAGGAGCAACAGGCCATGTGGTTCCAATTTAAAATAAATAAAAAAAACATGCAGCTAATAAATAATTGGGCAATAATATTTGAATTTAAACCTGCCTTTTTTTTTCTTTGGAAGTTTGCCTGTTTGAGGCAGCTGTCTTATGAATTAGGCTACAAAGACTAAACAAAAATATTTGAATCTCACCATAAAGCTTTTATTTTTTATCTGTATATTGTTGGAAGATTCTTTTTTTTCTGGTTCATGAAACTTATAAGCAACTCTACTTTAAGTACACAGAAATAAGATGAAAGAAATATGAATTAAAAATTCTGAAACTATTCTGTTAAAGCTCAAGCTCAATCCAGACATTAAGTAAAACTCCTACATATGATCTATTGCTAAAGATGCTAGAAAAATGTTTGGTTCCTACGACTCCTCCTGTCACTCTCTGACTCCCCCTGCCAAAAAATAGTGTATTGATGTTTGTTCTTCATTTACCTATCTTGATAGTGTTCAGTGGTGTCTGCATGGCTTTGTAAGTGATTAATTATTTTCCACCCTACAACTCCTTTTTACAGACTAAAGTCTGCAATCCAGTCACTATTCTCACTATTTCTATGGCAAGTGTTTTGATGAGCTACCTTCCTAGATTCCACTAGTCCTGACTTTTGTAAATGGAACTCACCATGCCACATACATGAGGATGAATCATCTTGATTCCCTTCATATCCCACTAAGAAGCAAGACCCACTCAGACAGCTTCTTCCCAAGAATCACTGCTTTATGGTACAGACTCCCAGAAGGAGGATTTCCAAATCACTACAATCTTAATGTCTCCAAGTTTAAGGTTATCTATTCTTGTCTTCTCTTAGACTCATACAACATCATTGAATAACAATCTACTTTAAGTTGCACTTGGGCCTTGTATTGCATGAATGTTACTATAAAATGTGTTTGAAAATGTGGTTTATGCTGAGATATTCCATCAACTTTAATATAAAAAAATTACTAATAAAATTAGTGTATGTATACGAAGATAGTGGTGTATTAGGCATTTAGAGAAAATGAATTAGATTTGTGCTTTTGTTGCCAACCAATCTTTATGGGTTTTTTAAGATCAGACATGTAGTTGATTGATTGATTTGTTTGTTTTTTATGGTTTATCAATCTTTTGTAAGTTATTTAAAACCAGTCTGTGGAGTTTCATTGCCAGACTTTAGGGATGATGTTGTCACAGAAATTGTCTGACAGCCATAACTGGGTTCTCCTACTTATATGGCATGGTTCAGAGAACTGTTGCTAAACATAGTGTCTTTCAGCAGCCACCCTCTTGACTCAGGGCAGCACTTCAAATCACTTGATGTAGGCCTCCATGTTGAGTCTTAGGCTTTGTGGGAAGATAAGTGGAGGCATAACACTTTAAATCCCATGATGTTCATTGGATATATCATCCAACTTTTTCCAAATGCTCTGCACTGTCCTCAGATTGACACCCAAACTCTTTGAAATGTTTGTATTGGAGCTTCTGGCATGAATGCCAAGCAGTACAGTATGCCCTTTCCAAATTTCTAGCAGAGTGAATTCTATCATGGTGCATTTTTTCTCAAAGATGGTGCCCAACTGACTGTACTATACTGTGCAGTTGACAAAATAAAAAGCAAACAATGCACATGCATGAAATTAAAAATATAAAATGGTGACAATTTACCCATCACACTCTGTATATATGTCTACGTGTGTCTATCTCTCTTTTTATATATATATATATATATATATATATATATATATATAGAGAGAGAGAGAGAGAGAGCTTAGTCAATTGAATCACAATGTGTTTGTTAAGCCAACAAGTCCTGGCCATAAGTAAAACATTGTTTTCTTGTATTTGTTATCAGAGATGTTGCAGTCAGTAAACATTGGTAATTTACTTCTGACTGAATCAACATCATTCTGTAACTTTTCTCTGCATCATTTTATTTCAGTCTCTTTCAATACAAATTCCTTGTTCAAGTTAGTGTTTTTTTCTCCACAGTTTTCCCAGTCAAAGTCACTACTGGTCTAGAATCAACATTCATTAATTACTCCCATCTTTCATACACACACACTCTCTCTCTCTCTCTCTCTCTATATATATATATATATATATATAATGCATTTATCTAATCTAAATTATATATATATATATATATATATATATATATATATTCTGTGACATAATCTGAGATTAATGACTATGTTTTCTTGTCTTTTAAGCAATTGGCCAGAAAAGCAGTTGATAACGACAACATTGGTCTAATTTTGTGGTACTGTTTCTCAACATCTTTATCCACACTTTTGGTAAAAGCCATCCAGTACCGTCAAGATCTTATAGATTTTTGTAGGTCACCAATTTCTGTGAGAAATGATAGTAAAGGAAAAAGTTTGATATTTAGAAAATTAGAAGATCATTGGTGAACAAACACACACACACATATATATATATATATATATATATATATATATATGAAGAAATTTTGAAAAAACAAACAAAAATCCTTAAATGTAGTTAAATGAAAGAAATGTCGACGTCTGACGTTTCGGTTTATTAAACCTTTTTCAAGACAATATTCATCAAAATACAATTCAGTTCAATATGACAAATACGATGGACATAAAAACACAAGTCTTATTCAGAACAGATAACTGAAAATTTTTAAAATGATCAGCCTTCCGTCTAACATGGTCACACTGTCGTCACATGGGCGACGCTTTCATAACGTATTCCTAAAAGTTTGTGATTATTTTGAAATGAAAAAAAAAAAGAAAATGAAAAGAATTCTATTAGGTTCCAAAATTCTTATGTGTATGCTTGTCGAGCATCAATCTCGCTAAAAAAGGGGAAATATTTTTTGTTTGTTTTTTCAAAATTTCTTCATTCTGTCGGATTTATATCCATTTACACTTGCTTATATATATATATATATATATATATATATATATATATATATATGGAACTGTGTATGTTAGCAACAATCCCTCTTTTATACAAGTTTAATTAAAAACAATTGACAACATACTCTTTGATAATATAAATATAATAGCCTCATCCACATGAAAAAAGGCTAAAATAATGGAAGCATTATTAATAAAAAAAAAGCCAACATTCAATAATATCAACTATGAACACAGCCACAATGTGCTGAGCATGTTTAGAAAATAAAACATTCCTATACATCTAGATACATACATAAAACAATCCATGCATTCAGTTAAAAGTAAAAATAAAATCATCCATAATAATGGCTAAAAGTATAGCCGAAAACAGTTGAACATACAAAATATTTGAACATTTTCTACATAATTTATGCCCCAAAAGGACGAAAATTATAACACAGGTAAAAATTAAATGAAATACTTAACTGCAGTACCTTATCAGTCTTTTTTAATTAAACTTATGTAAATATATATACACATATATATAATAATAATCGACTCTCCCATCGAGATTCGATGTATGAGGGTCAAGCAGATCAGTTTCCAGGAAACCGACAGCCCGACACCGGCACATGAGATTCGATTATAGTGGTGAAGGCCTCGTGCAGGACCATCCACACTTTTTGAAGGGACGAATACAGAGACCTGGTGCATCGAGTGCCACAAGGTTCCCAAACGACCCTCCGCGGGTTTTGAATTCAGAGTTGTCCTTCTCCTAGACCAGTTGCCATCCAAGGCTACAGAACCCAGTCTCTCCTGCTATTTCACTCATAGCTGGAGGGAGAGGAAGAGGATTCATACCTTTTCCAAGGGTATTAGCACGTAAGTGAATGTAACGGATTTGACCGGAATTCGAACTCGGCTCTCCGATTCCTCAATCCAAGCCGCTATCCATTACTCCACCGTGCATCCATTCACATACATATACATACATACATATGAAAATTTCATTAGTGGTACAAAACTTAATAACCACCATAGGCAGACAAAATTTATTTTTAGCATTACCACACATGATAACAATTAAAAGAAAAAAATGGAAAAAAGCCTTCAGAGCTCTGGTAAAAACATGCAATGATAACAGCAAAATTGCAATATGAGCACTGGTAAAAATGGTTGCTGAAGACATTAGGTTTATAATACCCAGAAATTCATAACCAGATGTCCTCAAGTGGATAAAGGCATTGGTTAGATCCAGTGACAAGACCCAAAGAGTGTGAGTTCAATACCCGGTTAAGGCAGTGGAGAACTTTCAGAAGGAAAATTAACAGGAGATAATTGATAACTGACATCCATTAAACATGGCATGTGGAACTAGAACAGTTTACCCCAGTGAGTGAAATAAAGGGTTCAGTTTGACATTCCAACCACCTGAAGAAGGCCGGAGCATACATAAATATGGTGACAAAGATGAGGACAATAGTCCGAATAATGTAAATAATGGAAAACAGCCTAGTTGACCAGTTTCGAACCTCTCTCAACAGCTAAATTGAGGTTAATATATAGGTATACATTATCAATAAAAGGGAATGGAGATTGTATAGAAAGAAAAATTTAAATGGAAATCGCTTGAAGGCCAAAGACAAAATCTTTCTGTTTGCAGAGAGAAGGTTTTATAGATAGAATGTAATTTTTTTTCTCCAATTAATAACTGGAAGCCATTATCCATTACACCATCAGCACATTTACGAATAATGTAAATAATGGAAAACAGCCTAGTTGACCAGTTTCGAACCTCTCTCAACAGCTAAATTGAGGTTAATATATAGGTATACATTATCAATAAAAGGGAATGGAGATTGTATAGAAAGAAAAATTTAAATGGAAATCGCTTGAAGGCCAAAGACAAAATCTTTCTGTTTGCAGAGAGAAGGTTTTATAGATAGAATGTAAACAGCCTAGTTGACCAGTTTCGAACCTCTCTCAACAGCTAAATTGAGGTTAATATATAGGTATACATTATCAATAAAAGGGAATGGAGATTGTATAGAAAGAAAAATTTAAATGGAAATCGCTTGAAGGCCAAAGACAAAATCTTTCTGTTTGCAGAGAGAAGGTTTTATAGATAGAATGTAATTTTTTTTCTCCAATTAATAACTGGAAGCCATTATCCATTACACCATCAGCACATCCAAGCTTACAGCACCTGGTCTTCCCAAGTGGTCACCCATATAGTTACTAACTAGACTTGATGTTGCTTAACTTCAGTAGTCGTTCATATCATTTAAACAGATTTAATAATAACAACATATGTATTTGATGTTTACTTCAAAGTGCGGTAGAAAAAAATGTTTTGTGTGATGTGTGTTTGTATGTCCCCAGCAGTAAAGGGAAAGAAATAAAAACTTCTCCCTCACCAGCTCGTTACTGTCTATCTTCATTAACTGATTACTTACTCCTAGTCAAAATTCAATCCCCAGATTTGGAAATGACAGTAAATCAAATTTATTAAGCAAATTGTTTTATGAGTGTCTCTAATATTCTTGGGTTTTATTTCTTATATATTTTTCTTACTATGTCAGGTAAGCAAATGAAGAAACCCTCACAGGCATTTTTGTGATTGATCAAGTCAAAAATAAACCAAACAAACACTGAAAATAAGTGAACATGATGCTAAGCTAGATTAAACAAATTTCAAGAATGAAAGGGAAATTGGTAGAAAAAATAAAAATGCTAAGAGAAATTATGTGTACATGATTTAAAAATAGAAAATTAAAATTTGTAAGGTATTAATTAAGAAAATTATTTTAGAATGTTAATTAAAAGAGTCAAACTTTAAACATTTTTTTCATTAACTTTTGAAAATCTAAAAATGGTCAATTTTGTTTCTTCCTTTTTTTTTGCAATTAATTTATGTTACAGACTTGGATATTTACTGAAAGAATTTTTGGCATAATTCTTTGGCACAGTTTCTATTTGTCTTCAGTATTGATAGCTAAAAAAAACAACCCAAAATTACATGCAGAAAATTTCATTGCTTTTGAATATTTTTCCATTTGCCAAAAGGATTTTTGTGATTTTTTAAAATTATTTCACCCCAAGCAAGGTGATAATGTCACTAGGACACACAGGAGGTTACAGGGTGTGAAAGAGATTGGGAAGATTTTAGTGAAGAAAAGTGAAGATAAGGACAATAAAGAAATAGGATTCAAGAAAACAAAAGATGGCAATTGATGTTGCATTTAAATTTTTGAAGATTGTAGGTGACAGGGAAGCAAGAAATTAGAAGGCATTTGAAAAACTGATTTTCATAAATTGTAAAACCACTATTTTTTTCTGTTTCAATCAAGTACAAAATAATTTGATGAATCAAATATTTGTTTTAATAATAATAATAATAATAATAATAATATACAGGATTAATACAAATATGAAATTAGTCACTGAGCTGATTGATGTTATCTTCAGCATCCTGACTCAAGAGTTTTGTAGATAAACCCTCCAGCAATCGCTCCGTCCACTCGTCAGGGGATATTAGTAATTGACTTTTTATTTACTTGTTTCTCTTATATTATGTTGAAAAATAATTTATGTGCTTTTCATTGGTGCAAGGTTGATTGTGTGTGCATGTGTATGTGTAGGGATGTGCATTTGCCTGAATGTGTGTATGTGCATACATGTAGAATGTCATGGTTATTTCTACTTTTTATTCATTATTCTTGTCTCTTTGTACTCTCTCCTTATTGGTTTTATATTGTTTTCTCTTTGAAATTTAAGTGTCAAAGAAAAATGTAGCAATCCAGCATCCAGTTTGGCAGACAATCACTGCCCTTATTAATTCTTAAGCATTCTAGGGGTTTCTTGAGTTTGGAAAACATAAGTGTATTTCATTTTTTTTATTAGTAATGCTTAAATGGGAATGTAAATATTCATATATGTCTTCACTTGACCACTGTTTTGTCTTTCTTATTTGCTTTGGTAGTATTGTAAATATTAGGGTGTTAATTACAGGAGGTTCAGTTTATAATTAAATATATATAACTGCATGAATTTAAGCATGCTACTAGGTTGGCATCTTGATCCCATCCTTTCACTGTCAAAATGGTTAAATGTAGCTGTCTCTTCTACTCCAACAGCTTCTTCTCTCCCACTTCCTGACTGTGGAACTCTCTTCTGCCTACTTGCTTCCCTGATGGCTATAATCTTCAAATATTCAAATATAATGTCAATCGACATCTTCTGATGCCTTGATCCTGATCACCATCCTTCTCTATATCTTTTCCTCAAACACCCCCCTCTTTACTCTTGCTCTCACTGTCTGTAACCCCTTGCATGCTAGTGGGTCTCCTTGCTTGGGGTGAAATGCTTGAAAAAAAAAAAAATTAAAAATTGAAAAATATATGGATGTCTCTCTTCTCTTCTTTTATATATATATATATATATATATATATATATATATATATATATATAAACATTCAACTGAAATACACTTCAAGCAAATGCAGACATACATTGATTTTTTTTTTTTTAATACAGTGCTCAACATTCTTTAGACAGAGCCACATACATTTTTCTGGATCTTATTAAAAATGTACCAAGCATATTAAGTTACTAAATTTTCTGAACCATTATTCTGAGCCTCTTTTAGTAACATGTGAAACTTTTATTCATGTGTGTGTTTGGTACATTTTTAATAATATCCAGAAAAACACATTATTTACACTGTATGTATAGTTACATAGATATTATACCATGTTGATATAAGTTATTGAAAGAAATGTTTAGCAAACTCTAGTGATGTAGCACTTTGAACATTTTATTCTCCATCTGTTTAATTGTAGCTTTTTTTTTTATTGTTAATCTGATCAAAAGAAAAATAATTGCAGGATATTTATCAGGGTAAACAATTACTTACAAGGCAAAACATAGTTGCATGATTCAGCACAGCAGTCCTATAAGCAAGGAAGCTCAAACAACATCTGAGCAAAAGATAATTGCTCTCAAAAGACATGAATATCAAGAGACATTTATATTTTTCCTAATGATTACATGCAAATTTGTGTGTATATATCTCTGTATGGAAATGTTTATGGACGTATGCATTGTCTATAATGATTCCTAGTTCGAGGTATTCAAATATATCTATATTAACATATATTGTATATGTGGGCAAGGATACAATCAAACTCACAAGTATATATATATGTGTGTGTATATATATATATATATATATATATATATATATAATAAAAGCCTTTCTTTCTAAAGTTTATTAAAACATTCTTATAAGTCTTTCAAGTACAGGCTATATATATATATATATATATATATATATATATATATATATATATATATAATGCATGTGTTTCATAAACAGATAAAAAATGAAATCCTTGACAATGTATGTAGTGACATTTGAAAATACTTGGTTAAAAAACAAAAATGTACTTTAAGTTTAGTGATTGTATTAAACAACTTATTCAGAAATTTGAAAAACATAAAAAATGGAGAGAGAGACTTTGTCAACATTATTCAACAAAACTTATTTAAGAGAATTCTTGCAACATAAATATGCTTTATTTAAACACACACACACACACAGAATGTGTCAAAAATGTATACACACTTCAAGAAAGGAAAAACTTCTGTAGATATTATAATATTAATTTTATTCACACATCATGAGATTAATCCAAGTTGCCTTATGACTGACTACAACCACAAGAGATGATCAAAATAGTAGCCTTTAGCATTGCAGACATTTATTATTATAGTGTACTACTGCCTGGGCAATGTTGGTCAAAGTGTTCAGTGGGATTGCTGTACATTCATTTTCAATTTGTTGTCCAAGGGCCACCTATCTAATGCCATCTGTCAATGAAACACTGTACTACAGTAAACAATTTGATAAAACTATGAAAGACAAGTTCTTCTTTTCCTGAAGTGTGTATACATGTTTGAGATGGACTGTGTGTGTGTGTGTGTATATATATATATATATATATATATATATATATATATATAAATGAATAAAATAAGACGCTCCTAAGAGAATCTGCTATAGAGGCACATCGAAGAAAGATAGCTTAATGCCATATTAACTGGCAGAACCTTAATATATTTTAATTAAATTTCCAGTGAAGAGTGGCTGACTACAACTTTTTTGTTTCATCTTTTGGAAGTGCTATCTGATGAACCGGCATCCTTTAAAATAAATTATTATAATGGAACCTGAAAGTGGTCTGTTTTTCTTTAATAAATATATATATATATATATATATATATATAAAATGTTAATTTGAAATACTGTTTTTGAAGCCAAATTTGCCGGTTTCTCAGTGGTTTGCTGATAAGGAGGCATTTAAGGCAAGCATATTTTGTGGTAGAGTGCTCAATATTGGAGACCGGGAAAGAGTTTTTTTGTTTTTTTTCTTTTTAAGCATTTCACCCCAAGCAAGGCAGGAAGCCACTAGGACGCAAGGGGTTACAGGAAATAGCAAGATCAGACAGGAGTGATAGAAGAAAGGATGAGGGTAGTGGATAGATTAAGGCAACTGGAGATGTCTATTGACATTACACTTGAATAGCTGGAGATTATAGCTCACAGGGAAACAGGAGAAGGGAAGAGAGTTCCACAGGCGAGGGTGCGAGACATGAAGCTATTAGAGTAGAAGAGACGGCTACATTTAGGAGTTTCGACAGTGAAGGGGTGAGACGGGATGCCAGCCTCGTAGAGCGGCTTGAACTCATGAAGTCTGGGAACCAGCGAATGCAGCTCCTCGGAGCAATTTCCATGAAAGTATTTGTAGAACAGACAGAGGGAGGCGACGGTGCATCTGTGAGAAAGTGACTGTAGATGAGACGCCAGGGCAGGGCCAACCATATTGCATATCCGCCTCTGGAGCCTATCAAGAACCCCGAGGCAAACAGAAGGGGCGCCAGACCATATATGGCAGCAATACTCCATGCAAGGGCGAATTGTGGATTTGTATATCTGGAGGATCGACTCAGGGGAGAAAAACTTCCTAGCGTGGCTCAGGGAGCCAACTTTCCTCGCAGTGGACGAGGCAATTGACTCGATGTATTTATTCCATCTCAGGTCAGCAGTCAACGTGAGACCAAGAAGCCGTAGAGAGTTGCTCTCGAGAAGTTGAGTGTCAGACATTCTAATGGAGGGAAGGGAAGGCTCTCTGTGGTGAGAGCAGTTTCGTTTTCGAAGCGTTGAAGTTGACCAGCCAATTCATGCCCCAATTCACAATCGATTGGAGGTCCTTTTTGAGACGCACGGCAAGGTGAGTTTTGTCAGTGAGACTAGATTTGTTTTTGAGGCAGGAATAAATTGTGGTGTCATCTGCGTAGATGCCTACTTGTGAAGTTACAGCGTCAGGAAGGTCATTTATGTAGATAAGGAATAGAGTGGGGCCTAGGATGGAGCCTTGAGGGACACCTGTGTTCATGGGATAGGAACTGGAGGAGAATCCATTGAGAACGACCTTCAATTCACGGTTTGACAGGAATGATTGTATTAGGTTATATAATCGACCCGTAATGCCATAACCCTGGAGCTTGCACAGAAGGCCGACATGCCAAACCCTATCAAATGCTTTAGAGATGTCTAGTGCCACGGCTCGGGCTTCCCCATTATTTTGGAGAGCTTGGTAGACTGTTTCAGTGATGGCTGTGAGCACATCAGCTGTAGATCGGGCAAAGCGGAAACCATATTGCTTGTTTGAGAGCAGATTATGGGATGTGAGGTGGTTAACCACCCCGGTATTGATTAGAGCTTTGAAGACTATGCCGAAGAGGGGAAGGAGACTGATAGGATGGTAGTTGGAAGGGTCAGAGGGGTCGCCGGAGTTCTTGAAGACAGGAAAGATCGAAGAGGACTTCCAGCAGTCAGGAAAACAAGATTCCTTGAGGCAGTAGTTGTATAGTTTCGAAAGGACGGGCGCCAGTTCAGGCGCACATTTCTTCAAGACAATGGCTGGTATCCCATCACCACCACTAGCTTTGTTGGGATCTAAATTAGAGATAACGCCCAGTACCAAAGATGGGGTTATGTTTAACCCACTCAATATGGCCTAAGTTCTAAGAGGGAAGTCGGGTATGGGTACGCTGGAAGAGTCAAGCGTCGAGCTGAATGAAAATTTCCGAGCAAAGCATTCAACCTTGTTGGTAGAGAAGGTCAGGACTTCGAACTGGTTGAATAAAGGAGGTATATAGGGTTTGCAATTGTTCAATACGCTCTTGCAGAGACGCCAATATTCTTTGGAGCCAAATTTGCGAGATGCAATACGTTCCTTCATTCGAGCCACAAATAGTGACTTAGCATCATTGAGGACACGCTTACATTCGTTATGGGCAGAGGCAAAGAGACGTCTATTGCAGTCAGACATGTCGCTATGGTATAGGTGGAAGTAGTAGTTCCTATGGGCGATGGCGGCTGAGCAAGCAGCCGAGAACCAGGGGGAGGAGCACGACTTGACCCTATATTTCCTTGAGGGGATGAAAGCGTTGATTCCAGCTTTAACCCAGGAAGAGACCTCAGAAGCACATTCTTGAACGGGGAGCTTAAAGACTCCATTCCAGGGGACATTGCGGAGGAAATCACGGAACGCGTCCCAGTCAGCTCGTTGATAATAGAACGAAGTGTTAAGAGAATTAATATGGAAAAGTTTTGCTGTTTAACTCTGTTCCAAGTGGTTGGACACATAGTTCCAAAACTTTGAAGCAAACATGAGTTCAGCGAAAAAAAAAAATTCCATACTAATTGTATGTATATATATATATATATATATATATATATATATATATATATATATTATATATTTATGTGTGTGTGTGTGTGTGCCTGAACCTTTTTTCTAAAAATGTTTTAGTTTTTAATAAATCTTACAAAAAAGCTTTTAATATCTGTTGAAATGATGCCATATATATATATATATATATATATATATATATATATATATATATCAGTGATACCAACATGTGTAAACAAAAGACTATGCCTTGTCATAAAAAATAAGGAGTTCTCAAGGTTGTGAAAAAAAAATTCTAAAAATGAGTTAAAACAAAAATTTCAAACTTACATAATTATATATAAATTATAATTTCAACTTAATGTAATTCTGATTAAAAAGCAAAGAAATTTATAAAGTCAAAAACATATTGAAAGTGTAGTCATTTCTGACTTTTCTAAGGTAAATTTACATCAAGGTTCATGCAATATATTTTCTTTCTTTACAAAATTAGTATCAATATAATATGGCCTAATTATTTAAACAACAACAAAAATAAAAGTGATAAGCTGAATTAGATAAGTGTTGTGTAAAACTGACATACATTGGGTGACAAAATTTAAATAGAAATGTTGTAGAATACCTGGCAAATCTTATATGTGTTGTTCTTGTACAAAGTATTATTGTTTATTACCAACTTTTGTATGATTATACTATTCAGCAACTTTCCCTAGGTTACAACAAGAAACATTGAGCATCTCTGAATATATAACATTTTGATGTAAATGGTAGTCAGTGTTTATTGTATTTTCTCTTTTTTTTTTATACAGGATTGATTTCATCAACAAAACTTGTCTGAAGACATGTTTTTCTGGATTAAATGTATCACAAAACAGTCTTACATCTGGTCATTTATTTACTTACTATTATTCAGATATATATATTTTTTGGTGCTCAGTAAAAATGGCAGCGGTAAAAATGGCAGTGGGAAAAATGGCAACAGTAAAAATGGCAAAAGTGGATAAATAGGAAAAAATGGCAAAAGTGGATAAATAGGAAAAAATGGCAATTCGACAACAGGAAATTATGACCGTTCAAGAAGGATGGGTCTAAGCTCCCACCCCTCTAGTTTAAAATAGGGCTAAGTCCCCCCCCTCAATATTTTAAATTAAATATTTTTAAATAGATATTTACTCTAGTGGGGGGTGGGGGAGCAAGGCTCCTTCTCCTCTTGTTTTAAATAGGGGCTAAGTTCCAGCTTTTAGTATTAAAACCATTTTTTAAAAATTTTCAATGTCGATTTTTAGAAGTTTTATTGAGTGAGGGCACTAGTATCCTACTCCTAATTGCAGTAAAAGCACAAATCGTAGCGTGTTTAAGTGAATTTGATGATTATAATTAATTTTATAATTAATAGCTGACACTAGGATTAGATGTGTGTGTGTGTGTGTCTGTGTATATATATATATATATATAAAATAAGTAATTAGTGTATATATATATATATATATATATATATATATATATATATATATATATATATATATATATATATATATATATATATATATATATATATATATATATATATATATATATATATATAGTGTATTAGTGTATATATATTAGAGTTGGGATGATTAATCGGAATTGGGGAATCGGAAAAATCGCAAAGGCGAAGGTTAGAATCCCATTCGAATAAAACATTTTTTTTAATTTGAATGTTTTTTTCTTACAAATAATCAAATAAAACTTTTTTTATAATAGGAATGTTTTCTTTGAAAATATTTTTTAAATAGTTTATTTATTATTTTTTATAATTGTTATGTTTTCTTTTTGTGTGAAAATACTTTTTAAATAGTTTATATTGAAAACATTTTTAAATACTATTCTATTTTATAAATAGTCTAATAGTTTTTTTATAAATAGAAATGAAAAAAATTTAAATATATTAAACGTCATCGTAATAATGTATCCAATATATTGTTTTTTTATTCAACTGCATTACTGATTCCCACGTGTTCAAACTAGTGAAATTAAAAAAAAAACACTCTAAATGTACAAAACTGACGAGGAACTGTTTTCCGATAAACACTGCTTAATGTCGGTTTCTGATTTCAATACCGGAAGCCGTCATCAAGTGGACCTATAATTGTTTTGCCCAAGTTTTTCAGTGTGTTCAGACGTAATCGCCTAAAAAGTAAAATCTCATGGGAGGGGGGAGCTTTAGCTGAATATTCTTTTTAATTTGACAAACTTCTCATGTTTTTCCATTATGTATTGTATCCAAGATTTTAATAAACTCATTGTGAGATATTCATCTATATTTTTTTTCCTTTTGCCATTTTTATCCATTTTTGCCATTTTTACCGTTGCCATTTTTACCTAAATTCATATTTTTTATGTTGTATATAAGTTTGGTTAAAAACCAATGAAAATTCATTGTTAAGGACCATATTTATTTTTTTCTATATTTTGGATCATTTTCTTTCTTTCTAGCATATATTTAGATATAAATTGTCCACTGAGTACTTTTGGTCATCATTAACAATTATCAAAGAATTTTGTTTTTGTGTGCTATGTCCCTTTGCATTTTTTTTTTTAATCATTTCACTCCAAGCAAGATGATAATGCCACTAAGACAAAAAAACTACAACATTAGGCCATGGCATGCAAACACTTGGTTTAAAGGTTGAAGTCATTCACATACATGCCACACATTGTATATTGTTTATTTTAACATAAAAATTAATTAATTAAAAATTATAACCAAGGAGAATTCATGGCCTAAGTTTCAGTTTATGCAGGTCTGCTATATGCTTGGAAAATTCTTTCAAAGAGGAGATGGGCCTCAACAAATAAATTTGTCAACAGAAAGACTACAACCTTGTGACTTTAATGGGCCATAGCATACAAAACCTTGGTTTAAAGAGTGGAGTCACTCACATATATACCACATTTGATCTAAAGACTTCAATAGTATAGGCCTGAGGGCTAAACCACACTCCTGTGAATTCTCTAAGTCAATGATGATTTAATCTAGTTTTTTTCATGGTGGATGTCATATGCAGTGGCATAGCTAGTGTTTTTAACCCCTCTCCAGAAGGAAAACAATATTACAATGCACATTAACCCCTTAAAGTTTATATGTGTCATATTTTTGTTGGTAAATTTTCACTTCAATGCACTTAACAAGACATAAATATTTTATTTGTGGTCCAATTGTTAAAAAAATTACATCTATAGAAAGAGAATAAAAGAAGCATTCTAAATTATATTAATATTTTGTGCCTTCAGACATTGAATATTTTATGACAGCTTCTGCGGTATTTTCACACATGCTACATATGGGATAATTCTGTGTTTCTTTTAATGTGGTATTTATAACTCCTCACTGATAAATTATGAAATAAAAGTACAATTGTGTTTATTCATTTATTTTTTTAAAATAAAACTGGTGATGTTATATCGTTTTTTCTAAAATGGGAAACTTTAACAACGTTTTACAATATTAAAAGAAAGATAACTTGTTTTTGTTTCTATACCCTGTTTTATTTAAAAAAAAAAAGAACAAAAAACACATTGTACTTTAATTCATAATTATTAGTTTTTTTATATTTATTTCAATTCTAACAATTGAGGAGTCATAAATTAAATGCCATGTTAACAGAAACATGGTTTGTTTTTCTTTTAACAATGTAAAAAATGCAATGTTTTTTTTAAGTTATTTTGTTTTTATGTAGTTGACATTATTATTAGCAAAGTAGTAGACTAAGAATTAAAGGTCCAATAAAATTAATTTCACTTCTAAAACTGAAACAAAAATGTTATCCTACTTTTAATTCTTAGTCTATTTTGCTTAATAAAATTTCAACTATCTAAACAAAAAAAATAAAACATTGCATTGTTTTACTATCATGAAAACTTGCAAATTGAAAAAATGACCATTTTTGGACTTTAAATAAAGTTACTGCACTTAAAAATATATATTAATTTTTAATTTTCTTTTAAATTTGTGTTCAATATTTCCAGACAAAATTGGAATGCATGTGATATCCTTAAAGTATTGGAATTATTTCGATTTATTTATTTATTTTATAATATATGAAAAGTAACGATTTTATATCCATATTAAAGCTTGGCCTATGATAAGATAAAAAAGTGATTGGTTCATATATTTAATTTTCTTTTACAGACTCAAAAAATCAAAATCAAAGAACTGACACCAAAGTCTAGACTTCTCACATAGGTGTGAAAAAGCTGTGGATTCCACTAAATTCACTTAATCCAACACCATAAATTCACTAAATTCACTTAATCCAACCCTTTAAAAACCTTTTGTTTATGTCTTGTAAGTGGGATTTATCTTCACCAGCTGACAACACATTTTGGAGACAATGTTTTTTTTATTGATCAAAGTCTCTTCTTCCTTTTCTGAAAACTCACTGTGGACCAAAAGTGCTGCCCAGAGTGGCCTGCCTAGCTATGGCACTGGGCATAAGACTCAAAGGAACAGGGCCTCCAAGAGAAATTCTAAAAGGTAGTACAAAAGACCTTTTGTGGCCTCAAAATTGAGAATTTGACATCCAGTAAATCTACATATAAATCTGTGGGAGGTAACGCAACAACTCAACTGATGATAGCAGGTAGGAATAACGAAAACTGGTGTCACACATCCAACCTTCTCACGAGCCGAAAGCTCTCTGATCTGAAACAGCAAAACAAGTCTGCTTTATACAGCCGAGGACCGGCCACGATTTGCATGCAAATGACGAGACAATGAGATTTCACGTTAACTAACCGAGACCGCCCAGCATAAAATATGGGCGCCGCCATTTTGGTTCCTTTTGCCGTTGGGAGGACCAGAGTTTGCACACTGCACAGATTCGCACGCGTTTCCGAGGTAAGCCATTTTCACAATTTTCACCACAAAATCATATATAAACCCTCATAAATGCTTTAATTCCATGATCAGGTATAACATAATGTAACAAACACATTCAATTTGTGCAGCAACATAAATCAGTACTAATGGTTACAGTCACCAATCGCTTTTTAGGTTTTGTCAGAGAAATGCTTTTTAAATATTCATAATAAGATCTTGAACTCTCTAACAATTACAATACATAAAGTCCTTGTGAAATAAAGTACATACAGGTACATAATGACACAAAAATTCTGGCAGTGCTAATCACATCATTATACTAATTTATCTATACATCTACCCCAGACTATGTAGATTCTCTTGGTGTTGTTATATATTTATACAACTAGGCCTACAGTAATTAATAATAAATACTAATAAAAAAAAGTTAGTGTGGTGTGGTAAGTATAGTGATGTTTGTGTATTGAGGAATTGGAGAGCTGAGTTCAAATTCCAGTCAAATCCATTACAATCACTTTCATGCTAATACCCTTGGGGAAGGTATGAATCCTCTTTTTCTCCCTCAAGCTATGGGTAAATAGCAGGACAGACTGTATTTTATAGCCTTGGATGGCAACTTGACTACTACAGAAAGAAATGGCAACCTTCTGCAGGAAAAAAATCTACCTCATCAGTCATGTATCGAAAGTGGGGATGGGTGTTGCTGTGGAGCCCTAGAACAAGGTATCGGTTGGACCCCTTCTCATAGTCCCTGCAAAGGGATATTTTATAATAATCGAAATGTGCACATGTTTACAAATTATTTTGTGTTGCATAAATGCAAAAATTCATGTATTTTGATCTACAGATACATGTATTACATATCCAGAAGCTATTCATTTTTTCGTATGAATAAACAGTCTCTTATAGGCAATTGTAACTTAAAGAAAAATGATATTTCCTGATAATCCATTTTGAGCAAGTCTGTTATTTATTTGATATTTCTTGTCTGCTTAACATCTTCAACAGAGCAATATAGTGTGGCATTAGCTGTGCAAGTGCTACTGAAGTTAACACTAGTAAACACCATTATTACAGCTTTTGGCAAAAAAACACTAACTTCTAGAAAGCAAGGAATTTATTTGGTGTTTTCCATCACTACTTCCTCCTTATATGCACATCATGAAAACAAATAGTGTTTTCTATCCAATAACTTATATGCTGTCATTGCTAGCATACATTTTATTTTGAAGATATTTAAGTAAGCAAACAGACCTTTCTATATATTTTTAAGAACACATTTACAGATATTTGTCTGAATAAACTTACTGAAATTTTGATAAAAGATTGTCAGAGTTTGAGATGTTTGGGGTATGTAATTATTCGTGACATACATTTGACACTTTTATGTGCAAACAGAATTAATGATGATTAATTTCTCAAGTTTCTTTTCATAAATTCTCTCAAAGAGAAATAAAAAAACCTACTGTTTATAAAATAAAGATGGCTTCTCTGCTTGAGTGCCTCTGATTGGCTCACCTCTATCATAATTTGGGTCATGTGATTCTTTATCTAGCAACAAATTTATGATGATTGAAAGTTTCGCTTCAGAGATCCAAAGTAAAAATTAGCCATTTCAAAGGTCCTCAATCCCCATGAGACCTCAAGCAATAAAGCCTTGTGCCAAGGCAAGCTTTGTTCTATAAATGTCAACTGACTATATATATTTAGAATTTGAAAAGTAATTCAAATTTATTTGATAAAATAAGATAAATATGTGCTGAAAAGAATGCTGAAAACATTAGCAGCATTTCTAGACATTTTTCCGTGGTACATAAAGAAAATAAAAATTGAGAAAGGAAAAATCATAGGAATTGATAATGTAGTCATTAAATCTAATCTTACAAAAATATTGGAAATGGAAAATTTCCATATGATATTCAATTAAACTTTCTTTGATCTGTGTTTCAAAAAGGCAGAGGACTAAAAATTCCAAGTATTTGTATATCAGAGACTAAATTTTACAAGATTCTGTAATAATTATTTGCTTTATTATTTTACTTCTGATTCGAGATATCAATGTAAATTCCATTAAACCAATTCTCTCTCCTCAATCTAGATTTCTCTTATGAAAGAGTAACAAAAAGCTTTCTGTTAATGCTTTTGTAAACTTAAAAGCATCAAAATATGTTGAGGATTTTCATTAGAATTAGTTTATTAGATATAAATAAATTCTTAATTAACTGAATATCAGACATTCTATTTAGTTGTTTTTGTCTTATGTATTGAGTACGCTCTTGATTGTAATGAAAACATGTCAATTATAATCAGAGATTAAAAGCAAGTTTCAACATTTTTGCATATGACAAACTATGAGAACATGGACGATCATGATTCTCCACAGCTTCCTGCTTTTTTTTGCACTCAGCAAAACTTGCTCTTTTATGAATTGTCTTGGCAGTACTTGTTTCTCCATCTATTTATGGAGAAGGAAAGCATTTATTGCTACCAAAACTAGAATTTTTATTTGCCAGTTGAAAGCTAAATCCTTATGACAAAGGTGATGATTTTTCTGTGATGAAATAAAATTAAATTTGAAAATCTCATTAAAAAAAACATAAGACATTGAAAATTGCCTGTCTGAAAAAGTCAGGATTTAGGAAAAGGTAGCAGACAAATTTTAGTGAATAGTCTTTGTTTCTAAACAACCTGTGCAAAGAAAAATTTCCCGCCTTTGCAGATTTCTCTTTAAATTTCTGGGATGAGGAGTTATCGTTATTTACATTTGGACTATTGTCCTCATCTTTGTTATTATTGCAATATTTTAGCCATTGTAACCTCCAACTTTTTACAGATGTCTGTCTATCCAGGTAACTTTCAGGGAAATTTTAAAAATTAAACTTTATTTAATCTAAGAGGGTAGATTGTTCCCATCCCACTGTCCATATCAAGTGATATACCCTAACTGAACAGTACTGAAAAGAACAAGACAAGATATCTCTAGACATGGAGAGCCAAATGACAATAATCTATCCCCATAGATTAAATAATGAATTCAGTTCCAAATTTCTTTAAGGTTACCAGGATCTACAGACACCTGAAAAAGGCTGGAAAGTTCAACAGCTGAAACATAGTTATAATAAAAATAAAGATGAGGACTTTAGTTCAAATGTAAATAATTTATTTTGGAAGAATACTTCAAAAGCAAAATTAAAAGAAGATAAATAAAAAAGCTAAAATTATTTTCTTTCTTTGAAAGAAATTATTTTGATAAAGAAAGTTCAACATTAAT
>CAHIKZ030000902.1:3397500-3542500 GCA_903632075.3 Acanthosepion pharaonis | reverse complement strand
CACTGGAAGTTTGTGACTAAAAAATACCTAAAAATCAGGGAGGCTCCATGCATAACTTCTGTTATAGAAAAAATGAAAAAGAAAGGAGAACCGGAAAATAAAAGAATTTTGGCCAATCAGAAAATTAACACAAAGTGACTTTTGATGTTAGCTAAAACCAATGTTCATGCCAAATTCTTGAGCCTCATCAAAAAACTATAAACCTGACACCTCTGGGCTAGAGGCAGGTGGAGCAGGGAAAGGAAGGATCAAAAGAACACTAATGTGTAGAAACCAGCTCTGTGTGACATGTGAAGAAGCAGCCATTTACTATTGATATTTCTGCCATGCTGAGAAAAAGACAGATTGACATTGACCTAATTTTTTTAAATTACTACTATCCCTATCATGGTCTTACTTCAAACTACTGAAACAGACATTTCTCCAGACTGCCACCAATATCCACCTTATTAACAAACTTTTTCTATGCCAGATATCAAAGAACACACTCATCGTTTTATTCCAAAGTTTCTAGTAAACAATTATCCTACCACATATCCACACTGGTGACCTTCTTGCCAGACATATTTAAAGTATAAATATTAAGAACTTTCAAGTGACTCAAGTTTGGCCATTATGCTTGTCAGGCTCTGCAAGTTAATATCTTTTATTTCATTTACTTTATGTTATCATATAGGTACACAAACACTGCACACTTTTTTACAAAATCAACTGGAAATTCCTGTGAGGTTTTATCTTCACTGTTTTCATAACCTTTTTCTTATTACTAATTATTATAACATATATATTATTTAAAATTTGATATATTTATAGGAGAAGAGTCCTCAGTATTGGAACAGAGTGTTTATAGATACAGAAAGTATGGACATGGTGAGTATCAGCTTAACATCTCAATGTGATATCAAAGTTTGTCTTATGTTAATATTATTTTGATTATTTGTCATGTGTTGCTCTCTATGTGTACAAATTGTCAAAATTTAGTGCAATTCATACACATATATCACAAATTACCGAAATAATATTGGCATGAGATAACACCAAAATATTATATAGGACTCGATGCAAAGACATTCACAAAATTATGGAAGCCATTGTAATACAACTGAAGGGCATCTGTCTACATAGGAGATTGCATATTGTATATAAGAAAAAAATTCATCAGTTTGACCATTGTAAATGACATCACTTCTAAGTAACTTGAAATTGATTCCAGCAGGCTTAGAAACACTGGAATTTGCTAACAAACAATTCTAATAATACATAAAACTAGATGACCTTGATAATGCCTCAGTTGAAAGTACTCGGATGGATACAATAAATATGGAGGCATTACATGAATGGATACAATACTATTTATTTATTTATATTATTTATCTATTATATTATTTATTGGAATGGTTGGAATATCAGCTAATTGCCAATTAATTCAAACTTTATAAAATGTTAAAAAATATGGTTTTCCTTATAGTTGGTCCACATATTTTAATAATTTAGTAAATGTTTATGAATTTATTTCTTTATAAATTTGTAAATGATAAATATTGCATTGTATTTTTCTAATTGTATTAATTTTTAAAATGTAAATATAACTTATTCTTGTAAATAAACAATTGAATTGTTTAATATTTTTGTTGTAAATTCTCAAGAATAAAAAAAAATAAGTTCACTTTTATATGTTGAGGTTTTATTCCAATTCTAATCATCATTTTTAAAAAAAATAAACATTACCGAAGAGAGAAGTTAAAAAAAGTGATGTAATGGAAAAAAAACATCCTTTTGATATTACATCTTATTGCAGAATCTTGGAAAGTTAATTCTGATGTGAAAAAACTTTTTTGGAAGTTAGAAAAACTAAATTAAAGCTGGAGACAGTATTGTTTAATAAAACTTATTTGAAAGAATTCTTGCTGGCTAAATACACTTTATATATATATATATATATATATATATATATATATATATATATATATAAAAAAAAAAAAACTTGCTGAATTTTAAATTCTTTGAAAGAAAAAGTACTGAACTGTTATATAATATCAGCGAATGCTGGACAATCACTTCACAGACAAATAAGAGACTTGAAGTAAATGTGGTTCTACAGAAGGATGCTGAAAATGCCAACATGTGAGCAATGACAAAATTTTAGAAAATGGAAACAAAAAGGATGCTTATACTTAACATCAGAAAGAGAGAGTGAAAATTTTGAGAGCACATAATGAGGAAAAAGCGCTTAGAAAATTTGATACTTACATGACAGATTGAAGGCAAGAGGAACAGAGTAAAACAACATACATAGCAAGTAAATGGATGGGGGAACAAGGTTTAGGATGGATAGCAAAAAGAAAATGTTTATTAAGAGTTTCAAAGGACAAAAAATTTTAGAAAGCCATGATCGCCAATGTTTTGAATGGAATAGAAAGGAATGAGAGTGGTTCATTACAATATGCTTGGATTTTGAAAGAAAGTGATGACTAAATTCTAATAATACATTAAACATATATATGAAAATTTCTTATATACACAAGGAGTTATTGAAAGGTCTCAGTTTGGCCTACCTTCTCAAATCACTATTTCAATAACCAAACATCAGCTATAGCAAGTGTGTTTTAGTTTGGAGTAAAGATATTGAATAGCACATAAGTTTCAAGGTGCTAGATATTAACTACTTGGTCAAGCCAAGAATTTTGCAGCACCTCCTTGCACACATACAGATACACTTATACAGCAACATTCCAGTCTTAGACATTTAAATATTAGAACTATTTCAGAAATAGGTATCTTCCTAATTTCTGTAATAAGAACCATTTTCTGTTTCCTTACTATCTAAAAGAACCATCTTGCATACACAGAAATACTTATGCAACAACATTCCAGTCTAAGAAATGTAAATATTAAAACTATTCAGAAATAGGTATCATTCTAAATCCTGTGATAAGAATAATTCCTTACTATCTAAAAGAAATAGTCAATTCCAAATGGTGTTGAAGAGGCAGAGAGTAAAAGATTGTAAAGTGATGTCAAAAAATGAAAAATAAAAAGACCAAAATAAAAGCCGAAGGAGAAAGAATCCTCAAGTCAAAATATTCAAGAATAAAAGAATTCAAGAATAAAAGCTACAGAAAAGCTGCAGGGTAAAATTAAAGAATCAAAGTAAAGAATTGAGCAAAAGGCTTTAAGAAAAAAAAGTCCAAGGTTAAAACAAAAAAATATAAGTAGAGTTTGAACGAATAAAGATATAAATAGGTGAAAATGAAAGTAGAAAAAGCTAAAGTGAAATTAGAAAGGAAGAAATATAGCTAAGTTAGAACTGAGAGAAAACAAATGTCAAAGAAAAGCAAAGAGAGAAAGAGAGTTGGGGAACTTTAAAGGAGAGGGCATAGAAGAAACAGTTAAAACTCAAAAAAGAAAGAAGCAAACCAAGCATAAAAAAAACAGAGGAAGAAATGCTTAAAATAGAATTAAAAAGAGAAACAGTTACAGAGAATGGAGCCTAAAGGTAAAATAAAACTGTAGTGCTGATGGCTACTCCTCAAAAAGTACCAAAGTGCACCAAAGTGATTTTCATTTGCATTTGTTAGAAGAAAGATAAGAGTTACATTTCAAGAAAAAGAAAAAGAAATCCAAGAGAGTAGAAAGAAACTGTAACTTCTCATTGCAAGTAGTTGCTGGTGGCTGAAATGTTTCTTTGACAGTAATCCGACATAAGGAAAGGATTTACAAAAATGTTCTTTTTTAAATTCCTTTGAAAGGAGGCAAAAATGATAGAGGTTGCCTTTGAAATGGTAATGTATTCAGTCATTCCTAAGATGGAGAGTAAGAACCTAAACTTTGCAATGTATGTGAAGTCACTTCATAAAATGAGAAGCCTATATGATGGTATGATCATGTAGCTGCGGAAATATATGGGTATTATCATATTGTGCAATATTTTCCTCTGAATCTCTTGTGTATATCAATATGTGTCAGAGAGGAGAAAGACAAAATGAGAAATGAATATAAGTGAAAGAGATGTCTCTTGCTATTTATCTATTTTTATGTTTCTAATCATGCGTTAATATGATTTAAAGCAGGGGTTCTCAAACGGGAGAAATTCCCACCGGGGGGGGTCGATCCTGGTTTCAGAGGGGGCTCTTATTTTACTTGTTTTTATTTGAGGAATTTGAAGGCCATCAAAAACTCCTATATAAAAAAAATAATGTACTAATCTGGAAAAGAATGAAGATTTCCAATAACACAAATTTTTTATGCAACATGCTGACACATGTTAAAATCCTCACAGTATTTAATATTATTGAAGTTATCGCTAACATTTTTGTCAAGATTTCCAAACTATACATTTTGTTCAATAAAAAACTTAATTTTTCCAAAAATGAATGAAAATTTTTTGTACTAATCTATGCAACCTAGTAAAACCAATTGTACTTTGTACCCTCTTACCTGTTTGTACTGCTGCCCAAAATTTGGTTTTGACCTTTCAACGTATAGCTATTTTAGAGGGTGTGATGGATAAACAGATACTAGGAATTTAAAATTTAATGTTAAGCATCATCAGCATTTCTCTGGATGCATGATTTTATCATTTGTTGTATTTTGTTTCCTCCTCCTACATATATAGGATTTCATCAATAAAAACATTAATTCATCTGAAGAAGTCCTTATGAAGGATGAAACATATCATAGGATTTTTTTCCTATTTTGTCATTCAGTTACACATGATATCTTGTTTATAAATGTGTCAGGTGAAGTAATAAAAAAAGGAAAGTTATTTATTTACTGGAAATAAGAGCCTTTTTTATATATTTATTTATTTTGGGAACAAAAATCTTGCTTGTCAGTACTCAAGGCCATGCTCAAGTTTTATTGCTTTCAAAGACTGTCAAACACAAATGTACAAATGAGTGATTGACAGTTATTTCTCCAAAGAGAGGCTTTTAAGGAAACTGTACAAATACATGAAGCCATACATTAGCTTGAAATGTTTGTACCAAACTATAGCCTCTCAGAATTATGTTCCTCTAAGTTTTAATCTGCTTTTCTAATCACTAGTTTTTGTATATACATATGTGCATGTGTTTAGTAAAATTCAATTTGTCAATTACAATTTAAGTTAAATATATTTGTGTATGATAAGGTAGTTGGCTTCTGGTGGCATTAACCCTCTATTCTCTTTTTTTGACAGTGGGTATAAATGGGTTATATGTAGAAACCTAAGATTAACACCCCCCCTTCCCTGGCATCAGATTAATAAATAAAAATCCATCATTCTTTTAGAAATTGAAAAATCATACTTATTATAAAACCGAGGTTGTGTGTATGTCTGTTTGTTTATATATTGGATCGGATTTCCTACATTTTTCAACTGATTTCAACAAAACTTCACAGGACTACATAAAATTACCTTGCGATGGTTCTGACAGTGCCAAAAATTGGAAAAACACAATTGTTTTTGCACAAAATCAATTTGAAGCACAATTAAGAGGCATCACTGTTGCCAAAATGAAAGGGGGACAACTCATATAGAGTTATACTTATTATAAAACCCAGGTTGTTTGTATGTGTGTGTGTTCGTTTATATATGGGATCGGATTTCCTACATTTTTCAACCGATTTCAACAAAACTTCACTTTTTTTTTTGACAGGTAGTGTTTTTTATTGTCTTGCACACTTTTTTCTTTATTTTTACATTCAGAATGCTTTAAAAATTCCATTTACAAGACAATTGTTTATAATAAAATTCTATTCAATCACTAGACTCATAACGATTGAAAACAATGTTTTTGTTTGAGTTTGGGTTTGACCAATTTGTAAAAAAAAAAAAAAAAATAATTAAGACATGCGTGTCTGTCAACCTTAAACAATAATCTTTGTCAATTTTATTTTTCAGTCTTTATGATGGTCAATACTTGATCTATCTCTTACTGTTACATCCCCGGGCAATGCCAGGCTCTACTGCTAGTAGTATATAAGTTTTTACCAAGTGTCTTTTTCAGGCATGGACAAATAAACATGCATGTCCAAAACATAACATTCAAAAATCAGCTACAGACTTGTTTATAAATCGATCTTGATTCTTTTTATGCCATTCTGACCTTGAAACAAGTCCAATTGTCAACGTATACATCTGGTAGAGATGTTTGCCACCACTAGGGTATTTCAAGGTGCCTCAGTTTCTTAGTTACTATATTTAAAAAGAAATAAAAATTTATCTGAAAATGAATAAAGGAAAATGTATAAAAATACAGTTTGTCTCTATCTTAACCCCTTCCTCCAGCATAGATGTGTATATACATTTTACCAAAAATGTTCTTTTTCAGACAAATAAACATGCCCAAAACATAACATTTAAAAACCAGCTACAGATGTGTTTATACGTTGATCTTCATTCTTTTTATGCTTTTCTGAGCTTGAAACGAGTCTAATTGTCAACTCGTACATCAGGTAGAGGTGTTAGCCACCACTTCAGTACTTCAAGGTGCCTTAGTTGCTTGAAACAAGATCTTCTATGACATATAATTATTACAAAATGTTTTATAAACCTATAATATCAGTTTTTTTTTAGAAACCGATAAGTAATGGCTGAATTTTGTTTTAATTTTTAAAATTAATACCAAATTTTTTAATGGGCATTAATACTTTAAATTCATACTTGTGTATAGACAAAGAAATTCTTACAATTCTTATCATGAAATGCTGCCCCAAACTTTGCAGAACTTAAAAATCTGTTCAGTTGTCATATTACTGAACATTTCCCATGTCTCACAAATTATATCACACACCTTTTTAATTCTCTCTTGTGACGAAAGACATGACTTACCTCAGAGTTCAAAATGAGCGCAAACATGTCTTGACTGCAAAGTAATGACGAAAAGAAACATGGCCGCTATTGATGACACAATTTATGTGCGCCTATCTCATCCAAAACGAGATGATATTTGCACACGTGCAAATTTTGGCAGTATCAGACTGGCATAAAAAGCAGGGTACCAGCAGCACGAGTCATGTCGGGAGTTATTTGGCGGACTTCGTGCAATAGAGTTGGACATACGAATTGACAGATGGACAAAGAGGAAGTCGAAGTAGGCATGGCTGAGTTGGTGTCTGTTTTATGACTGCCCGGTGTAACGGCCGAGAAAGGGAGTCTCACAATTCATTTCCTTGAAGCGACCGATGATGAAGGAAGAATAGCTGGTCAGCTGGTGAATGACGCACTGCACTTTCTGACCCCACCTCTCATCACTTTTTTCTTTTTGTTTACTACATCTCTACCAAGAAATTATCATCAGGTACACTGCAAATCAATGTGATTTCTCATCTTCTATATGATTGCTTGTTTCTAAGCATGTCCATCTGCTCAGGCCCATTTGTGTTTCTCTAACACTCACAGAGCCAACTGCAACAATATTAAATAGATCTTAGTTCAAATATGTGCCACACTAGAAGCACCGTTTTAAATTCAGAGTTAACCATTGCTAAAGAGTTTATTTAACCCATAGCTGGAGGTATAAGAGGTGAATTCATAACTTTCCCAAGGGTATTTGGGTGAAAGTGAATATAATGATCTTGAGTGGAATTCACCATCAAAAAATGAAGAACTGAAATTTCTTCTTTTTTTTTCAGGAAGCCATTTTATGTCTTAATTTCCTTGAATTTTTGAGTAATACCCAATGTTTTTTTACATTCATTTTTTTATACCACCTGGTATATATAGTGTCAAGTAAAAATGGTTTCATTTGGCTTTTAAAATCTAAGATATCAGCCATACACAGAACCTTCATTATAGAAGAGATAGTTTGTTCTTTGGATTGCATCTAAATTTTGTTCGTTATACATATGTGTTAATCTGTAGTAATGGGTTTCCAGTGAACCTTTAATTACATTTTTCGGCTGATATAAGATTCGAATCAGTTACTAGCTAACAAGACCAACATCTTGTAAGCTTCTTTTTTTTTTCCTTGTCTCAGAATGTTCTTCTAAAAACATCAGCAAAGGTTGATAAAAAAAAAAGCTAAAAATAATTAAAATAAAAAGCCTCTGCACAATATTTTTAAAAGCCTGCTGCAATATCAGTACCTGGATAAAAGATGCTTTTAATATATGAGAGAGAGGAGTGTCTAAAAGTAGTCTTTTTGTCTGTTAGAGAGCCAAACCGTTAAGTCTTATAAGTAGTGGCTGTCAGTTCGGCATAAGCCATATATTGATATAACATTCTTCTGCACTTACCAACAAGGTCATCTACTGGAATCATGTGCACAGGCCAGAGAAGTAGCTATGATTAGACAACTAGCTACTTAAACACAATTTGAACTCTAAAACAATCACGCAAAGAGATATACCAAAGCAGCAAGCATGAATTTAAGCTCCTGCTCACAGTCACAAACTAATCCTTGAGCTGCTATGAAGGTCGTCAGATGCACTGAGTTAATCTTTTACCAATATTTTTATATGCACTCACTGCTTATAATAAAGGAAAATGTTTTAAAAACAGTGTTTTGATATATTATAATAAATACCAATTTGAAAATTATACAAACATTATATATTTGATTAATTTCTCTGGATTGTTGACAATTAACCTGTTACTACAAACATTATTTTTAGTGGATACACATACTTGATTTGACATCTCCATGTTAGTTATTATTTTCTTGAACACTGATATTAATATCAACTGGCCTAGATAAGAAGTCCTACTAAAGAAAACTGTGCCACCTGACATTAAAAAATCCACTGTGCTTCTTATCCATTCTTATAGACATCCCAAATATCCAAGACATGTAAATAATTCAGTACAACTACTGTTATTAGTAGTACCAGACAGTTTCCCCAAATGGCCATCAAAAGGATACAAAACATCTGGTGGTAAGCACCACTCAGGCCCAGTGGAGTGAATTAGGGGAAAAAGAAAAAGACAATTCATTCCTGCACAACAAGATTCTTGTCCCATGAACTCATTTTGTTTTCTCCTGATTTATAATATTTCTATTCCTCATTAATCCCATGATTTAATTCTGACTTCTTTTGAGCTTGACCATTAGCTAGACTGATCTTGTGTCAACTGCTTCTCTCTAAATAGCATTATCCTATTTTTAATTTGATAAAGACAAGATTTAACTTCCATTATCATTTAAGACAGAGCCTTTGATCAAATCCACTTGATTATCATGAATAGCCTTTCTTGTAGCTCAACATCATATTCATTACACTACAAATACTATCATCACTATCTTCTTTTGAATTATTTGAAACCAGGCCATTTGATTTATTTACTAACATCATGATCAGAGGGTGTTATGCTCTTATTAATATGGTATCACCATCTTTATTCTTATAAAATGAATTTTTATGCACTTGGAAATGCCAATTCATCTTAAACATGTATAGAAAAAGTGCTGAAAAATTCTCAGCCCAGTCAAGAAGGAATTTCCTAAAAATTCTGATATTTTGTTGTGGATTAATTAATCCACAAATAGAATTGACAAAGTTCTCAATAAACAATGGCAAAATAAAGAAAAAAGAACAGGATAAAATAATATTAAAATACTAAGACAAAACTAGATAAAGTACTAAGGCATAAAGTTCACAAAGTAAGAATGGTGTTCATATGTAAAAAGGATACAATCAAGTGATTGTAGTGTTCTGACTTCAAGACAAAAAAGGAGAAAAATATGGCAGAAGTACTCCATTTTTATTGATTAGTAAGAAATCCCAGCATACATCTGTAGGATTTATCTATAAATTTGGGGAGGTGGTTGTTTTTAGCAGTCATTCCCAGGATCAGAACCAACATTGATTTTTCTGTCAGATATTAGGAAGTGAGTCAGGACAGAAACTTTTCAGTGGCCATCTCATATACATTACCTGTAGCAATACTTTTGAAAATTCTCTCTTGCTGTACAGTTTCTTACTTTTTTGTATTGAAACCTAGTCTATTACTCTCATAAATAACTGTGTTTAGTGTTCTGATTATGCTAGGGATGACTGCCATTTACATAAACCATTATTTCCCAGCAATTGAACAACATTTTCATTTATTTTTTTTAAATTCAATCTGCCCTTGATGACATATACAGCTTTTGCTATTCTACAAATATTTCTTCCTCCTTATTAAATTATTCATATCTGATAATATTTGAAAGGCCAAACCCAGATAAAAATAATTAAATGGGTTTTTATCAATATATAGAAATGTTTGCATCCAATAAAATTTCAGATAGACTTGTCATCTGCAAATGCACCATTTTTATCTATCAATAAAATATTTGTGGTTGTCATTAGATAGCATACAAGAGAGAGAGAGGTATTTTTGATTTTTACTTATTCCTGTTTGTACTAAATCAGCATTTTCAAATATTTTTTTTTATTGCGACCCACAGCAAGAACCACATTTTGCATTGTAACCCATTATACCGAAGTGTAATAAATCAAAGACAAACTCTGTTCACTAGATTCATTTATTTAGCAACAACAATTTATATGTATATTTCTTATGATCTACACATTGCATGTATCTGTTTGTATTATCTATTTGTATGAATATAAAATCATTACTTTTAGAAAAACAAATTTAAAGAAAATTTCATCATTTTATTAAGTGTCTAAAAAAAAAATAATCAATGTTTGCTAAGGTTATCATCTTTAACAACGTACATGGAAATTGCATTTTCAGATGTATCTGTTAATGTTCCTTTTTCCTTCAATGTTCTTTTTCAAATGATATAACGATTCATCATTAGGATGGTTTCTGAAATCTTCAAATAGCACAGTTATTACTGGTACAAGTTAAAAAATAAAAATAGTCCCTTCTTAAATTTCACCAAAAATTCCAAGATTTCAAATGAACACATCACATCATCTTACTACCAAAGAAGGAATGTACCGGTACTTGACTTTGACATTGAGTCAGAAAATTCACTTTTAGCCCTGACTTCAGATGCAACTGAATTATTCAGCAATCTTAATGGCTTTCACTGGCTATGAAGATGAACACATTGCACACATTTGTAGCTAAGTTTTGGCACAAAGTCCCTTTGCGAGAGAGAACTGAGATCATTCTGTCTACAACAAGTTTGATGAACAAGATGCATAAACACAATGAGAACA
Source organism: Acanthosepion pharaonis (assembly GCA_903632075.3). Taxonomy (NCBI): domain Eukaryota; kingdom Metazoa; phylum Mollusca; class Cephalopoda; order Sepiida; family Sepiidae; genus Acanthosepion; species Acanthosepion pharaonis. The sequence goes on along the minus strand of CAHIKZ030000902.1, from coordinate 3,531,400 downwards.
GACTATATATTTAAAAAATATGAGTTTACCTTAGTGAAAAACTAGCAAGGATTTATGAGTGCTGTGTAACATTTAGAGTTGTTTTTATTCTGCACTTTGCTCGCACTTGCATATTTTTTTTCTTTCTTTTTTGTCGCAACCTATTTTATTTATAATGCGACCCACTGAAGGATCAGGACCCACAGTTTGAAAAACCTTGTACTAAATAAATGAAACTCATTGAAGATATAGGTAAACTTATGAATCATCATAATAGCAATAAATTACTGAGAAGCTTTCTTTTAATTACATCATCATATAAAAAAGAGATTCTTAAAACGAGGCAAATTATTTAACTCATCTTTTTTTTTTTTGGAGTACACTGGAAGATTATGAAAATGCAACACAATGTCATCTTAAACTGGTGAATCAAAATAGGATTATCTTAATCGTTCAATTTTATATCAGACTCTGGGCAGATAATCTGCTTTGCAAAAATCAGCTGAAATATCTTCAATGTCCTTTTTAATTTTACCAAAATCAACAATTTTCTGGTCCATGTCATTAACAGGAGTTCAACATTGAAGATTTAAAGCTAGATTTTTAGCCTGAAGCCAACTTATTTTTTGTAATGTCTTTTAAATTTTCAAAAACATCTGATATTATTGATATCCTTTGAAGTGCAAAATTATCTTGAAATTTGTACAATTTAAATACTTAGATGAAGCAACCAATTGTTTAGGCACAGAAATTGGATTCCTTTTTAATAGACAAAGCCTTTATTTTATGATGTGGGATAAAATTGTTTTTATGATTTAATTTACTGTTTTTTCAGCTACGGCTAAAGAAAAAGAAAAGGTCTTTCTAATCTTGTGTAGCAAGCAATCAGTTTAGAAGGAGAATAAATCTGGTCTGTAGCCTAGGTAAAGGAGAAAGGAAGTTTAGTTTTCTTATATAGTCAAGTGCTTAAACAATACCCAACATCCCTTAAGCTTCAGTACTGAAACAAAAATGAATACTAATAGCTTATATCCAAGGGATAGACCCTTCAAACCATGTCACATTTTTTTTTTTTTTTTACAATGATGTTCCCTCTGTACAAGGCTCGTGAGCCACTCAAGGTAGATGGTTACAGAGTAATAAGCACAACTTATGCAGATACATGTAGTAGATAACAGTTAACCCTAGACTTGAACAAGTTAAGATTGTAGTGGCACTGGAAGCAACCACTTGGGAGTCGCTTCCACAAAGCAGTGGTTCATGGGAAGAAGTTGCTCAAGTGGAACTTATATTTCATAAAGGGAATACAAAAGGAATGAGGATGGTTTGCTACAATGTGTGTAGCATGTCGGGTTTTAGCCATGAAGGTTAGAACTGGTAGAACCAAGGAATCTAGTTCATCTGAAGACTTTCCTTGGAAATAGCATACAACAGCAATGTTTCATCTGTGAAGAAAGGTTTTGTAGGGTGGGAAATAATTTGTCACCTACAGGAAACATTTTTGGATGCTATTGAGAGTAGAAAGTGAAGACTGTGCAGCTCCTGCCCATATATATCAGCAGTACTATCTGGTTAAAAGGAAATGTATGGTAAGCTGAGAAGTAAATGCAATTGTAACAAAAAGAAATAATGCTGGATGTTAAAGTTTCTAGTCATTTTCAACTGATATTTAACAAGCGATAAGCAAATCTGAACAAAGATGCTGACACATTTGACTTTTGATATCAAACAGCCAATAAAAGTGAAATTAGTTTATTTTCAGGTTTCATTATTATTACAAATGATTTTTATTAAGCCATTCTCCTTTTATTTTCACTGTTATAATATTTTTCTAAATAAAAACAAAGGATAAATAGCTAATTGTGGAAAATGCACATCAGTACAGATGCAAAAGTGGCTTTAGATCAAAAGCAGACATGCCAACACCAGTTACACCCAGGTTTTTCCCATCAGTGGCAGAACAGATTGGCATGTCTAGATATGGGTCTCTCTGCAACTGGTCAAGATCCAGGTTTTTGTCAACTGTTTCATGCCAATGAAAGCAGTGGTGAAAACCAACAGTTGGTAAGACACAGTGTCTGGTGAAGTTGGTCCTGTGGGAATTTTGTTCCTAAAGTTGCTGTGTTTTCTGAGGCAGTGTTATTTTTGTTACCTCTCATTACTTATCCCTCTCTGCCTATTACTTCCAGAGTGATTGGGAAAACAATAGGTTAGGTGCATAACACCAATATAAAGTCATAGTCTCTATAAGGAGAACTGACAGCCAAAAATGTTTAGGAACTCTGGTGTAAGTGAGAATACCAAAACAAAAAAATACTTTTTTTTTTTTTTACAAGACCTCTCAAGAATAATCAGTCAGGTTCTCAGACAATCATTCCTTTTTGATTAACTCCAAAACAAAAAAAAATAAAGGAAACATTGACAAATGGATCTGTAAGTGGTTAGATGATTGTCTTCAGACTCCAAGCAAAAAAATCACACAAAGCCCTTTTGATGTAAACACTGGATCAATTTTTGGTAACAATGAGAGAAATGAAAGATTTGCTATTTTGATTGTCTAGCAGCACAAAACAATCAAATGGCTGACTTTATAAATACCAGGCATGGCAGGAGAGAATATTGTGTCCTCTGGAAAAGTCATAAAGGTGTCTACAGTAGACACAGAGCTATAAGATTGGGAATCATTAGTCCAGAAATGATAATATTATAGCCAATGAAATAAAGTGAATCTGTTAACAGCACACATAAAAGTCTCTCTTAGTCAATTAAAAACCACACATTTTACTTTGAATATTTAATGTAGTGTTAAAACCTTCCTCAATTCCAACTGTAGTGCATTTGATAGAAATTTAAAATCATCCAGTTTTACATAATAAATTTAAAATGATCATGTCTAATGTAATGAATTTAAAATCATTGTGTATTGTTTAATTAAATTGATTCTGTATTATGTAATAAAATTAAAATGATCATGTATTTCATAACACAGGGTGTGACAGAATACCTCCCACATAATGGCAAGACATTAGTAGCAATGGTGTCTTCATCAAGCTAGTGTCTTACCATCATGTGGGAGGTATTTCTGCAGCATACTGTATATCTAAAATAATAATGTATTATGTAATATACCTAATATAATAACGTATCATCTAATGTATCTAATGATCATGTATTGTGTAATATATAATGGTCACATATTATGTAATATATAATGATCTTGTATCATGTAATTTTTATAACAATCATGTATTATGTAATATATATAACAATCATGTATTGTGCAATATATATAACAATCGTGTATTGTGCAATATATAATGATCATGCATTATGTGATATGTAATAATCATGCATTATATAATATATCTAAAATTGTTAATATATATGTAATATATTCAAAATAGTCATATATTATATATCTAATTGATCATGTATTGCATAACATCTAAAATGGCCATGCATTATGTAATGTATATAAAATGATCTTGTTTTATGTAAAATATCAAGACAGGTGGCTTCACATGACATGAGTCCCCAGCTAAGAAAGTCAACACATTTAGAATGGAACTATATAACTAAAAGATTTCACTTTTTATTCTCATTGAACAAACAAAAAGGTAAAACCAGAATTTTTGAAGATTGTATGTGACTGGGAATCTAGAAATCAAAAGGGAGTTCCGATTTTATTCATATCGTTCTGTATTAACAGATCTTTTCATGAGAACGTGTTGATTGCATGGATAAAGGTAGTTATGCATTATTAGCAAATTACAAATATCACCACAATTTTGCAAGTTTTTGCCTTTCCTTGCTCTAACAAACCATTGTATATAATCTTTATATTTTATTGTCCTATGTCAGTTTAAACTGAACATTTTTTTCTTTGTCAACAATGTCTTCTACAATAAATGTGCAAAAGAAACTGGAGGAGTAGATAGGATTCCCCCCGGTACATGCCCCTCCCTGGTCTTTTCAGCAGAAGTAAAGGTTTATCCCTTGTTTTCTGTTTAGGAATGGATTTCTGGTTTCTTCTGAAGTCTTTCTAAAGTCTACTTCCACACTATACTTCTAACATTTCTGATTGAACTTGGAAATGTTATTCACTAATTTAATCATGGGAGGGACAGTGGAGTAATGGATAGCATCACAGATTGAGGAATCAGAGAGCTGATTTTGAATCCCAGTCCAATCCATTACATTCACTTTCGTGCTAATACCCTTGGGAAAGGTATGAATCCTCTTCTTCTCTCCCCTAGCTATGGGTAAATAGCAAGATAGACCTTATTCTATAGCCTTGGATGGCAACTGGTCTACTGCAGAAAGAAATGGCAACCTACTGCAAGAAAAAATCTGCCTCGTCAGTCAGGTATCAAAAGATACATGATCACCTAAGCATGTATCACATATGGCACATAACTGATTGAATTTAATCTTGACCTCTTCAAGTCTACAACAGGCTTTTATCTTTCCTGCATATCCCTATGACCTTCGCTTGCTCTTTATTATATTCATACAACATCACACAGTAACCCTCTACCTGATGCAACAGTTTAGTTTAACGGCATATCAACCTCAAAGGGTTATTTAATGCCAACAAGATTTTTCTGATAGGTTTGTATGAATAGAGTATGTATTCTTTGTAAGGAATCATTTTGTAGATCAGATTTCATTGACATCTTTTACAAAGAGGGATTATTGCTGGTAATTATTTTCTTCAAACATGCATTGCTGGAAATAATTTTTCCTTCTAAAATAGGTTACAAAACAATGTAGGTAAGCAGATTTGGTAAATTTAATGAAATTTATGCTCCTTGGATCAGTATTTTTAAATAGATCCTTTAAGTACTAATGCGTCAAGAGTAGAATGTTAGTCCTAAGCTTAAAAGGAACAGGTGACATGATAGACTACAAAATCATCTCAAAAGCTATTGTTAGTGTTATGAATATTTTTGTGATGTTGGATGGCTTCGCTTGTTACTTTTGCTATGTCACATGGAAGCTTGTTATCACTTCTAAAAATGCTCATTATATTCAAGACTTTGTAGATGCCAGTACTCGTAGTAACACCTTCCAATAATATCCACTCTAGTAATACTTGTTCAAGTAGTAATCGCCAAATAATATAATTATCAGAAGAGAATCATAATTCATATAGTAGTAAAGTAGATAGTGTGAATGTATAGCAATAGTGGATAGACAAGAAGAATGAACAGTGATTATATAATCATCACACTACTTCCTATTTATTCACCTCCTTTATGATCATGTAATCTACTTAATGGATTTGCTTGTGTTACTCACAGGTGATCTAGTTTCAAACCACAGTGTTGGCAACAACATTTACTCTTATACAACAAGTATGATTCTAGTCAAATGTATGGTCTTGTGCCAGATTAAACTACAAAGATTTTTATCTACTTACCACACGGCTGATTGTACATAACAGTAATCCTTTTCTTCTGATGACAACTGGCTCTCAACATGTGGCATTCATTGCTGTAAGACACCATGTTGCTACCACAAACGGGAGAGAAGAGACTGTCACATTTTGTAATGCATTTGCAATAGGGATCACCAGAAGTGGTGTTCACATAACATTGAGCACCAAAAGGACAAAACTTATTCTCACATGGAGGCACTGAAAAGAGAAAAAGAGACAAAATTATTAAAACAAAAGCATCTCATATTTTTTTATTCATTTTATTTAATAATTATTTAGAAAGAAAGATAAAGAAAAAATTGTATGCAAATTCAAAAAGATGCATCTGATACTAAACTGGTGAGTAAATAATTTGAAAATTGCTCATGTGGATGATTGATATTCAATAATCACAGACCATTTACATGTCAATTAGTATTGACAGAAAAGAATGTCAAACAGTCATTGTTACTCAACTCCTACAGAACACAGGACATATCAAAACCATTGTAGTTTGTTTTAAATAGGCCACAAATCCTCCAAAATTTATTTAGATTCTTTCTGTCTTTATAGTAAGTCTAATATGTACAATAAAATCAAATTGGCAACTGATCTTGAAAATATATTATATATGATCATATTTTGGGTGACTTAATCTTGTTAAATTATATAAATACTGCAAAAACTAAAAATGAAATTTACAATTCAATATGGTTCAGTTCTCTTTCACTGATTGGGCTATTTTTTTAATAATTTAACCCTGTCGGAGTTAGCTCCTCCTTAGCTCCTTAACCCTTCAACAGGGGTCTCTCTCTCCCCTGGCTATAAATACTGGGTGACCCTTTGCCTCTTCCTCTTTTCCTCAGGCTTCGGCCTTATACCACCTTGCAAATGTGAACGTTCACAGATACAGCATTTCCCAAATGCTAGGAACACGCTAAGAACAATACACGTACGTATGAACACTCAACGCAACACACACACATAATATTCACCACACACACTCTGTCCATGTATTGTAACTTGTAACCTTTCTTGTTATTAATACAGATATTTGTTTACATATATTTATCGGTCTTGTTTGTTTTTCCTTGTCTTCTTTGGACTTAATTAAAGTCCAACTTTCTCATGTAGTTGGACCAGCTAGCAGGAAATTTCTACCCACATGTATTCTTCTACTTCTACTCAACATCGCTGACACAATCCTCTACAACCCCAAGCAAGGTATTAATGCCACTAGGACACAAGTAGTGACTGAGAGTGAAAGAGAATGAGAAGACTTTAGTAAGCAGAAAAAACAATAAAAGAACATGGTTCAGAAAAACACACAAAATGGCAATTGACTTTGCATTTACATTTTTGAAGATTGCAGGTGGTAGTGAAGCAAGTAATTGGAAGTGAGTTCCACAGGTGAGAAAAAAAAACTATTAGAATAGAATATACAGTTGCATCTTGGTAGTTCAACAGTAAAATGGTGAGATCTAGTTGCCAATCTTGTAGCATGCTTAAATTCAGGCAGTTGAGGAGATAAGGAAGAAACCTCATCAAAACAATTGTCATGAAAGCCATCATCATCATCATCTTTTAGGACATGTAGGATCATGGCTCTCCACATCTTCTTGTTCTTTGTACTTCTTAGCAATGTTTCTTTTTGCTATTTCTCCTGTTCTGTCAGCCATTTACATGAGCTCGTATTTGTAGAAAAGACATGATGAGAAAGTGACTGAAGTCAAGATGCCAGATCAGGATTTATTACATTACAGACTCTGAATTTTGTCAAGAATATAAACCTATATAGCAGAAGCACCAGACCAGATATGGCAGTAATATTCAATGCATGGTCAAATAGTAGATTTATAAATGTGGATTCTAACAAGAAAATTTATCTATTTATTTGTTTTTTTGTTTAGCAGTGTTATACACTGTCATAATTAGATCTCATTCTGATTCATTCTGCATGCTGACCAGATGTGGATGCCACAAGAGCAGAGAATGATATAACAAAAGTTGTTTTCTGTGCATTAAGCTCCATGGATCACACCCGGCCTACAAAGCTAGCTTTGGCAATGGCCAATTGTAATTGTTCCCACCAGAAAGAGAGATAATCCTGGGGACTACCAGACCTTCTTAAAAGCAGGTTGTTGAGAACATCACCAGCAATTGCAGCCCAGTGTGCAGCCGGCCATCACACAGGGTGCTGCTCCTGCCGCCACAACCACTGTTACCATCACTGCAGCCTCTCAACATGACCACACCTATCAACAACTGTTACCAACTCCATAAGCATGCAACTGATTTGACCCATTACCGCAATGCCAAACTGACTACAACCCATCACCTAGGCAACCCACCACTGTCACTTTGGCCTACTCCACTCATTTACAAGGTATTCTCTTTGAAGTTGCCACCACACCCCCATTCAACAGAATAGGCATACCAACAATGCCAATCTGACATCACCCCTGTTCCATAGAAGAGGCCTACCAACCAATGAAAACAGTGTACCACCATAACCTCGATCAACCAAACATGCACCAACCATATTCTGTGACCTCACACCAAATCCACACAAGAATTATGTCAACTCTTGGTGCTACCCTTACACCCTGACAATACACTAGAAACAGACACTCCACCTATCTTTCAACATCTTTGTTCAAAACAGCAGCATATCAACTTCTTATGGGTCATCTAATGCCAAAATTTAATTTTCTTGGGTCCATTAGGAACTTCTTTTACAAAATGTACTGTTAGTAATATTTTTTTTTTTTAATTTTTATTCCCAAAACTTATTGTTGGTAATCTTTTACTATTAAAATGTATTGCTGATAATTTTACTATAAAATTTTTTAATACTTTCATAGTGTTTTGACCCCAGCACACTAACAGGTGCTATCACCCTGGGTCAAGGTGAACCTGGGAACAACAGCAATTAAGAGGTGGTTCCAAATGTAGGTTTATCGTCATACCCTAGATAGAAAAAATTATCTGAACCAATTTTCCTAGCAGTAGGCTTAGCAATTGATTCAATATAATCTCTCCACTCTGATTCTTTGTGCCAAGAATGTGCAAAATCACTCTTATGGAGGTTAGCATCAAATAATATCTTTGTAAGAAAGACAGCCACAGTGCAGTAGGCTCATCTTACAAATATTTGTTAAAGAGTTCAGACTATACTGATTAAAAATATAATCATACTAAAGTCATCCTTATCCAACAAAATTGCACACACACACACTGTACATACAGAAAAAGACGATCATATAACTGATTGATAAAATTATTATGAAGAAAATTTGACAAAGATTTGAAAGTAATTGTAATTTGTTACTGCCTTGTTGGCCAACTGAAAAGTTACTTTAATTATTTTGAATTCTGAAAGGAAAGAAAAAGAAAATAGTCTTGATTCTTTTGCAGTCTGTTTTTTATTCATTTTTATTTGTAATCAAGCCTGATCTTCTTTGGAGCCTGCAATGACTTTGGCAAACAGTGACTAGCTCCTTGTTTGTCCAGAGGATTGAACAATTCCAACTGTAAATTCTTACAACAAGGTCAGCATCAGTAAATAGATTTTGCGTGTTGTTGACACAACTTGTTTTATGTAATAAAATCTGTTTGCCACACCAGCTTTTATTACATGCAGGCATGTTACAAAACAAAATGGACGACAAAGCAAAGCAGCTGGACATTTTAATCAAAGAAACATTTTTTTTTCCTTTGTTTTAATTAAGAATTACAAGAACAGCAAGACTGATTAAGTGTTTTTCTTTCTCATTATATTGTATGAAAAAATACAATGAGTTAGGAAAGAAATATAAGCATGAATAAATGGTATTTACAGATTTTTCTTCTGAATAGAAGACGGAAACATTGGAAAGAATGAGTGAATAAATGAAAAATGGAATAAATAAAAAAAATTAGGAGACAAGAAATGTTTAATGCTAAAAGGCAAAGAAGAAGCAAAGAATGAAATGAAGAAACAAAGAAAGAACTAAAAACAATAACAAATAGCATATGAAAACAAAATTTGGAATGAACAAATTAAAAAAACAGAATGAAAGAGAATAAAAGTAAAAATTGAAAAAAAAAAATGCAGAAAATAAAATAAAATGTATATAAAATTTGAAAATTAAAGAAAATCCCCAAAATGGAATGAACAATTGAGAATTAAAATTTTAATTGACTTTATATTCATCAACATTTCTTTGGGTCATGTAATTCTATAATTTCTTTTCATGTTACCAAATGTTCCTTTCTCCACTAACAGATAAATCTGCTTTTGAACAGTTCTTGACATCATTTCCTCCATCTTGTTTCTTCTCATTGCTTTTTGCTGATTCTTAACCTGAGCTTTCTTTTCCATTCAAAACATTTGTTAAAATGTTAGTTATAAGAGGCAGATATTTTTCATATCCATTTCTATGAAGTTGTACAAAGATGCAAAGGCAATGCTATGCTTTTGATGTTCTTGCTTGCTTTAAAAATTACTGCAAACCTCAAATAATGACGAGCATAACCAGACAAGAACAATGAATATTCTGATTGATTTCTCGCAATGCATTCATAGACAATGTAAAAAAAGTCAATAACTCAGAAGCAATGAATTAGAAACAATGCAAGCTTTGTGTTAGGTTTTATAATTTAACTTGTAGCCTTGTAATATGAACCAACAGACAAAATCACCAAGAGAAAGATGAAAAATGGAACCTCTGATGGCAATAGAATAAAACCTAAAGTTAAAGGAAGGAAAATCACAGAATAACAGTCTTTTTTTGTCTGAATTTTGCTATAAGGAACTGTCAACATTGATAATTTTAAACTACTGTTCTCGTCTTTATTCAACCCAAATAAGACAAAATACTTGTATGAACGGCAAACTATACTGAACATAGAGAAATAAATTTCCTAAGTGAGATACTTTTATCCATAAATATATATGCACACATATCTTCATACATACATATATTTCACACAAACACATCCATACATACATACATACATACATACATGAACATTTAATTTTTCTTCAACTTTATTTCTCTAGACTCTTTAAAAACTCTCTTTAACCTTTCTAAGAAGGCCTTTTCATTTTACTTAATTGTTACCATCATTGTTATTAAACCGTGCACAAATTTGTTCAATGATGTTATTCTATTCCCTTTTTGGAGCATGTGAAGGATCGTTTGATCTTCCTTTCTCTTGCTGCCAGCTGAAACATCATTTCCCCTTTCCTCTAAAAGGGATTAGCTGTAAACATGTTCATTCAACCATCAAAACAAGGGCAACAACAGTCAGCAACAGCTTGTGCAATAAGTTTTATGATCATCTAGGGGTCAAGACTTCAATACCTACATCAGGTAATGAAATCCATTAACACAATCAATTAATACAAGATATCAATTATTAGACAAAAGTGATACCTGAAAACATCTATGTGAACAAAGCAAAGTAGATAAACAAAAACTAAGTAACAAAAAGTTAAGAGATGAAGAAAAAATAGCTAGAAAATAGAAAGAAAAAAGTATAATTTTTTAAACTAAAAGTGAGTGGTATTCATATATTTTTCAAAACAAAATTAATTTGAATTCTGATAAAGACCATATCACCTTTACAATCCTGTCTTTAGGAAAGGTATGAATCCAAATTCTAGTTCTGGTTTGGTGCTTCGGCTGTATATTTAGAGATTCTTGATAAAATGCAAAGAATCTGCAATGTTATTGATCCTGACCTGGCATCTCTGTTTCAGTGACTTTCCCACTATAGCTTCCCTGTAATTTTCCTCTATGGTACCTAGACTTCATGAATTTAAGTGCAGTACTAGATTGGCAGCAAGGTTTCATCATTTTAAAATTGAAATGGCTAGATGTAACTGTAAGTTCTATGCTAAGAGTTTCTTCCATTCTACTTCTTACTTGTGGAACTATCTTCTAACTTTTTGCTTTCTGGTCAACTTTGATCTTCAAAAAGTGCAATATCAGTTGTTATTTTCAGTTTTCCTAATTCTTGTTCTTTTATTGTCCTCTCTCCAAAATAGTATTTTTTCTCATATTCTCTCACACTAACCCCTTGCATCTTATTGGTTTTATTGCCTTGCTTGGTGTGAAATGATTAAAAATAAAAGTTCTGTCCTATCTTTAGTCAAGTTGACTATAGTCTTGCCAGTGACTTCTTACAATAGTAATTCACAGTCAGGTCAGCAATTTTTTCTTACTCTTAGTACTCTGAAATCTCATACTACCTGCATCTTAGAAAGTAGATGGGTGCTTCCCATGTACACTGAATTGCCATAAAGGATAAGGGATCAGAAAATGATGGTTCACTCAATTATAACAATTCAGTGAGGTCTTCTCATCTCAAGAGACATTTTTTTAAATAATTTCACAAAGAAAGTTGATGAAAAATAAAGAGAATATGAAAATGTTGAATGAAAGAAAAAAGTAGGAAGAATAAAAAAAAAGAGCACACACAGATGCATACATGGTGCATTTACTTACACCACAGCACATCAATGAAAGGCTTTACATTTGGGCACTCACTCCATACAACCCAAATAAGACAAAATACTTGTATGAACAACCAACTACATTGAACACAGAGAAAGAAATTTCCTAAGTGAGATATATATATATATATATATATATATATATATATATGCATGCTTAAAAAATTCACATGAAAGAATTACTGCTCAATTTGTTTTCTATGACTTATCAACTCTTAGCAGATTCTTAAAACCAAAAAGTATTTAGACCATGAGAATTTTTTTTTCAGGTAATAATGATTTAGTGATACAAGTCTTACTAATTAACCCATAGCTGGGGGAAAGAGAGGTGGATTTATACCTTTCTCAAGGGTATTTGTGCATAATTGAATATAACAAAACCAACTGGAATTGGAAATCGGCTCTCCAGTTAAAAATTTCAAGCCATTAACCATTACTCTATCCACACATTCAAGCTTACAACACTTGGTATTCCCAAATGGTCACCCATCTAGGTAATGACCAGGCTCGACATTGCTTAACTTAGATGATATGGGAACTGGTATTTGAACATGATGTGGCCGCAAACCTTAAAAGAATTAAATTATAGATAAAGAATATGAAATTAAGAAAAGAAATTTGCGAAAGAAAAAAAGAGAAAGAGATACTTCTTTGGTGAGGTAACGCCTAGAAAAAAAAATCTCCTCTGCCAACAGAAGGGTAGAAGTAAATGAACCAGGTTGCTTTGCAATGATATAGATGTTTATAAACAAAACAAAACAAAAAAGATGATAGTTTCTTCAAGGCAGCATGTCAATATAAGGTTCCAAAGCTCATCCAATTGTAATAAATATATTCTTGAAGAATTCTGCTTTTTGTGCTTCAAGCTGGAAATCTTAGAAATCTTCAAGTAAATCCTAGAGAATGATTATTATTTAGACATGTCTTTAATATCTATATACATATATAATTACATATAAGATATTGGGGTTTTATTTCTCATGTTTTGTATATTTATTTTAAATATATAAATATAAAATGTGCTTGCAATCTGCACATATCAATCCAAATAAGGATATGTATATTGGAGGATATTTGATGAAGCTACCTTCGCTATTTACAAGGACATAGTAGAGAGGTACTCAGAAATTAATGAATTTCCTACAGTCATAATGGCTGTCTATTATCATTTTCCAAGCACACCTATCTGCTAGGGTGGCTAGCAAATGCCTGTTGCAGACATGTGCTAAGGCACATTTGTGTTTGTTCAACAGTCACAGAACTGACATGTGATTTGTACTACAATTATGACAAGGGAATAGAGCACACAACCCGGCTTTATCAGCAGTTTGAACTGGAAATTTTTTGCAACACACTAACACATATTGAAATACTCACGGTATTTAGTATTTTTGATGAAATTATATTTAAAATAGTGGGAGTATTTTGTATGTTAAATAAAAAAGATTTTAATTTTTCCCAAAAGCAAATGGAAATTTATTGTACTAAGCTACACACCCTAGTAAAACCAACCATATTTTATACCCACTTACTTGTTTGTACTTCTTCCCTAAATTTGGTTTTGATTGGTCAATTTATGTCTATTTTAGGGGGTGTGATGGACAGACTAACAGAAGTCACAGAATTTTATATACAGATAAAATTCTCAGTTAATCCTAACTTGTCATTTTCTCCTAGCAATGGCATTGTTGGCTTCCAAACACTTTCATCTATCCACTTTCACTTACAGAGATTGAGACAACCTATGGTATGGTTTTCAGACATTTTCCAATGATGCTATATGATGTGATCACCTCCCCAGACTGATAACAAAGAAATTACCTTCTTGACTAACCAAGCATGGTGAAATTCAAGCCAGAGCCTCATGGCCAGAAAACAAGCATTCAAACCACTCAACCACATACCCGTAATGATATACTTACTTTTTTTTAAAAAATCAGTATCACCTCATGCAAGGCAATAAAGCCACTATGACACAAGGGGTTACAGAGAGTGGAAGAATTAGGAACAGAAACAATAATGATGAGCGAAAGAAGAGAGTAATCAGGACAGTAGATAGCAATTGACATTGCATTTAAATTTTTGCAGATTAAGGTTGGTTAGAAAGTCATGGAGCCAGAAGAGAGTTCCACAAGTGAGATAAAAAACTGTTAGCATAGAATTTATGACTATAACTACCTAGCTCAAACTGTAAATTGATGAGATCTTGAAGCTACTCTAGTACTGCACTTAAATTAAAAAATCTAGGTACTATAGCAAAGAGGTCACTCAAACAATTACTATGAAAGTATTTATAGAAAAAGCACAGAGAGGCAACCTTACAATAGTGGGGAAGTGACTTAAGTCAAGCTGCCACATCAGAACCAATAATATTGCTGATTCTCCTTTGGATTTTATGAAGAAGCTTGAGGGAAACAGCAAGGGCACCAAACCATATGTGGCAGCAATATTCTAAGCATATTACAAATATATTATGTGAGCTTTGTCTAAATATCTACAGAATGACACATTACACATGTACTTTTTTTACTACTTGCATACAGCCTTAATAAAATAATGGCAAGAAAGAATAGCAATTCATTGGCTGACAGGCCATTTGAAGATATTTCAGTACCAGGGCTATCAGCTCAAATTATCCCCACCAAATATATACTATATAGCCCTCATTATAATAAATGTCAATTATCATCCTCTACATGTCCTTCCCAGCAGCAAGAGGGATAGCAGCCCTGACATTATTTGCAGCATCTTTCATTATTACATTACATTTGTGAATGCTGTTTTAAAAATCTTCATATAGAAACCATGACATTTTATTTCAAGAGGCCGATTTGGAACATTTTTTTATTGCACATGTCATATTTTTGATTGAAGATGTTGCCAGACAGTTCTCATACATGCCTACAGGCCAAAATGACCCAACAGTAATAGAATAATAGAAAGGTTAGAAAAATTTAAGTAGGTTTTTATTTGGCTTCCTCATCTTTTGAAACCAACCCACTTATATATTTCTACAAATAATATCTGCTTGTGTATTTGTTTACAAGTTTTCTGTACCAGAATTTTCTGGCATTAATAATCATTTAGAACATCTGCCTTTTTATGTCATCCTTCATTTTTGTAACCCAAGAAAAAACACAGAGAAGGACTTCATTTTTGCTGACCTGTGTCTTGATGAGTGGGCAATTCAAGAGATCTGAAAAATGTTTGGTATTTCATAAAGGAAATCAAATAATTTTGCTTCTCCCTGCACAAATAATTCAATGAGATCTAGAAGAGGTTTATTATTCAATTGGGTGCAAATTCTAAAATTAAAACATTCATTCTATCCATGTTTTCTTTAAAAAAAAATGTGGCATTCATCCAAGTAATTATTTTGTATTTGGCATATTCATTATATTTTTCCAAGTGTTTAATTTCCACAATTCTATGGCAATTTTTTGTGCTCATGATACTTCAAATTGACCGTTATACATTGTCTTTTATTCCAGGCAAACAAAAATGGCTTAACCTTCCCTCTTCAACATGTCAGATGTACTGTCAATACATTTTCTCTTTTAACAAACACTGAAAACATTCAATGAAAGGAAGGAAAATAATTTGCAGTGCTTGAGCAAGAAAGTAACTCCTTTCTTCATAATCTCTGTTGCTCAGAATGTAACTCATATTAAAAGGAAGAATGGTGGAAAAAACATCAGAATTGAAAAATTGCTTAAAATGTTCTCTTAATCAAAATGTTAATCAACATCTAACGACTGAGATGGAGGGTCTTGTCTACAGAGTTCACCCTCATTAAATTCATTAAAACTTAATTGAAAATTACAAACTTCTAGGAAACATTTTGGACCTGCTCAGCAGAATATTAATATAAAAGATCGAATTACCAATTATGAAGTGACAAACAAGGCTAAAGAGAAATAAAATTAAAATTTAATAATTACAATTAACTTTATTTAATTTAAAACATTTTTAAATTATCACTGCTCCAAACAATGAGTGGGTGGTTATAGTCCCTTTTGGGTGAAGAAAAAGGGTACTTAAACCCCACCCAACACAAAAATAATCATGTAAGTCAGAAGGGAAATAAATACAGACTTTATGTTCTTCAATTTGACTAGTACTGAAAATATTAAACTTTCAATTCAATTTATATGATTAAATGATGTGTTGCTTTCAATTATTATCCACAATGTATTTAATTATAACCAGATGTGAACAACATGAAGCAAATGAGTGAAATACAAAATTTGTCTTCTAATTGTATTAGTTTTTACAATGTTGATTTTTCAGGGTGGGATGTGCGGTTGCTTACAGTGAGGTTCACCTTATGCAAGGCCTGGGAGCCACTTGAGGAAAAAATGTTACAGAGTAAGAGGCTCAGTTTTTTTGTGGATAAGTGGGGAAGATAATGGTTGATCCATGATTTGAACAGGTTAAGACTGCAGTGATTGAGGGAAAAATCTACATGGGTGTCAGTTCCACAAAACAGTGGTTCATGGGAAGTAGCTGCTTGAGTAGAACTTACTTCTCACCCCATAAAATATAGATGAAATGAGGGTGGTTAGATACAATGTGGATAACATGTTGAGTCCTAGCCATGAAGGTTAGAACTGGTGAAAATCAAACCTGTATCCCTTTCTCTATCAGGGAAACCATTTTTATCGCTGAAATATGCCATTACCAATTTCTTTTCTTATACTTCTTGCTTGTGGAACTCTCTTCTGGCTTCTTGCTTTCCAGTTAACTTTAATCTTAAAAATTTAAATGCAATATCAATTGTTATCTACTGTCTTCCTGATGACTTTTCTATTGTCCTCACTGCTTAATAATGCTTCTGTTTTCTAATTCTTCCATACCAAGTAACTCCTTGTGTCATAGTGGTTTTACTACCTTGCTTGGGGTTATTTTGATTTAAAATTTGTACAGATTTGTGTATCATGAATAATTATGAAAATTTATATAAATTAAAATCTGAGAAAACAATGTGTATGTTTTTTTAATATATATATATATATATATATATATATATATATATATATATATATATATATATTTCCTTTTAATCAGTTCCTTCGAAGCAAGGTGATAATGACACATGCAATAGACTACTGGCAATGAAAGAGGATGAGAAAACTTTACAGAAAAAAAAAACCAGAAACCAAATCCTAAACAAGAAACAAGGGACAAATCTCAACTTTTTTTCAAAAGAGCTGAGAAGAGTGTGAATTGAATGATAAACAAACCTACACCTATTGAGGAAAAAATAGATAAAAATAAAGTAAATAAAATTTCTGAGCTCAGATGGAGATGTTGGAAGTATAGAGATGAAGTAAAACCAAATCTAAATAAGAAAACAGGAAGAAAGACCAAGGATCAGTGTAAACCTATCTACTCCTATTAAACAGATATTATGTGATATTTGTCATATTTTTACAAACATGAAAACATCTCATATTTACAGGCAGCTCTCCCAAGTCCTGATGAAAACAATGGAAACTGATAGAAAATAACTATGAATTGAAGAGTTTTAAGGTTAAATATCTGATGAAAACTATTCTATTTCCAGCATACTCCAAACAGTTCAAATTTCAACATTAACATTAAATCATACAAAGTGATAATTTTTCTACATTAATTAGAAAAATGCCAGCAAAAAGGTGGATTCTACCTGTGGTTTAACTAGCATATTTTTATAAAAAGCAATCTCAAAATAACCATATGTCTCTCCCAATGCAGCCCAGCACATTTCCTATACAGAAAAGAGAAAGAGTGAATAAAAACAAATTTTGTTTAATTGAAATGAGGCGAGAAATAACACAACATTTATTGATTAACAGAAAATTATAAATCAATCATTTTTATGATCAGAATGCAAAAGCGAAAAAATCAAACAAACAAAAAGCAAAAAAATTTGGGGAGGAAATTAGGTGAGTCTGTGATTTGGATCAGCTATAAACTAACCTAATTAACAAAGATGACACTCCCACACATGATATTATATATATATATATATATATATATATATATTTCCATGGTTCTGAAAGCAGGCAGATATTTGCTGATAATTTCAGTGATCAAAATCCTGATAAGTCCAGGATTTAATAGCTGATATTCATTTGTCGCACTTACTTCTGGCTCCATGCTCTCCATCCAGCTTTAATCTGCAAAAATTTAAATGCAATGCCAATTGCTATCTACTGTCTTCCTGATTACTCTCTTCTCTATTGGCTCATCATTATTGTTTTTGTTCCTAATTCTTCGACACCCTGTAACCCCCTGTGTTTTCGTGGCATTACTGCCTTGCTTCAGGTGATTTCAAGTAAAAAAAAAAAAAATTGAAAATTGGTGCGGTCCATTTGTCGTTAGCTGGAGTAAGAAAATTTTAGTAAATATCTTCATAACTTCTTTAGTAGTAATTTAGTATTTCATTTTTGAGACAAGTAACGATCTATATTCTTGTCTGATTTTGAACTATTGTTCTCATCTTGGTTGATATAGAAGTTATTATAGACAAAGTTTCAACCAAGCACAGTTCTCATCAGGTGTCCATTGATTTGGCTGACATAGGATATGTATTGATTGTTTTGATATTTTGTTCCTGTGATCAGTTATTGTTCATTGCAGTTGTATTGGTGAGTCACTATCAGACCATGGTAGATGATTGATGCCAATAACATTTTTACAACCAGCTCCTATATCCACTAAACTACCATCCCAAAGAACATTAGTGTTGTTTTTTTGAGCCTTTTATATTCAATGTCAGATATTTTTTGTTTTTTTTAGTTGTATGTGCTGCAAATATATTTATACCAGAATCAAACAAAAACCTATTTTAAAAAGTATAATATCTTTTATCTCACTAATAAATGAAAGTAATTAAATTTGCTTTCATTTTTTTAAAAATTAATCTGCTTTGTTGAAACTGGTTCTGCTTTAATAGACTGCAGTGTAATCATGTCGTGGTACAATCAGTTATAAAAGAATATATATGGAATCATATTTGTTCACAAAGAACAATAAATAATTAAAAAGTCAACTGAAAGATTAACTGTCAATAGAAAAATTTCTAATGTATTTTGGTAAGTCACAAGTAAATACATTTGTTTGACATGGTCTTAAAAATGGTGCCTTCAATTAAAAAATGTACTGGCAATTTGATCTCCAAAATAAAAGAGTGATACTTCCATAAAGAATCTCTTATTATGGATCATTTAATTTGAAACTGCTAGGTAACCATGACATATTTGGGAAGGATATTAGAATAATTAAGAAACTATGTGGGTAGCAAACTACCTACATACAGATAGAAAATGAATTCAGTAAATATATTAAAATAGAAAAAATGTAAAACTTATTCAACTTATACAGTGAAGTTGATTCTTGAGAGAATTAGAAGTCCTACCAGGATTCATAATTAGCAGCCACAATTTTAACACCATAAGATACGCAGATGACACAGTGTTCATAACAGACTCAGAAAGGGAACTGCATGAACTCATACAAAAATTAGTGAAAAGAAGTGAGAAGAAAGAACTAAACATCAATTGCAAGGACAGAATACATGGTTATTACCAAAAGGAACAATACAATATGCAAATTATAAATTGGAGATACCAAAATCAAATAAGCACAACAATTTAAATATCTGTAAAATGTGACGTTGAAATCCAGAGGTGAATTGAAATAGTGAAAGATGCCTAAGCAAAGTATTAATAAACAGGAAAATTTTGTTAGAAAGAAAGAAGAGAGTACTGAATAGTTACAGAATATCAGTCCTCCTATATGGCAGTGAATGCTGGACAATCTCTCCCAAGATGAGACTTAATGCAACAGAAATGTAGTTCTACAAAATAATGCTGAGAGTACCATGGACCGAACATGGGAGCAATGGAACAGTTTTAGTGAAAATGTAAACAAGAACATTTATACTTAACATCAAACAGAGAGAGTTGAAATTTTAGGGCACATAATGAGGAAAAAGGGCTTGGAAAATTTGATACTCACAGGATAGAGTGAAGGGAAGAGGGAAAGCAGTGCTTAACCTATCAAGAAAGCTTGAATAAATGGATGATGGAACAAAGTTTAGGAGAGATAATTTATTAAAAGCAATAAAGGGCAGGAAATTGAAAAGAGGCATGATCACCAACATCCTGAAGGAATACAACTCATAAAAAGGAATGCATTTAATGTTTGGAATTCACCATTTTTTTTAATTGTGATAATCTGAATAAATAATTGCGTTCAATTACAGAGGAAATATTGATATTCCAGATAAAGATCCTATGTTTTATTTTATTTCTAGCAAGATTGAATAAATGGATGACAGAGCAAGACAAAATTTATTAAGTTCTACAAAGGACAGGAAATTGTAGAGAGCCATGATCCCCACCATCCTTAAGGAACATGGCACATAGAAGAAGAATTCCCACCTAACATTGCTTTTTAATTTATTCACTCTTGATTGTGTTTCATTAGATTTTTTCAATAAAGAAAAATCATGTCATTTGTTATGATTCAATACAACTTAGAGGAAAAAGAATTCCCAGCTAATCTTTTATTCTCTTCTTTCATTGTCAATCCATGACATTTTCTCACCTGGACCCCAAGTTCAAATAATATAACCCCATTATCTATGCTGTATCTTAGAATACAAAGACACTCACTTATTTTGAGATATTAGCTAATAACACATTTACACACATCCAAATGCAATAGATCTACTCAATTGTACTGAGCTTAGTTTTGACTCAAATCCAAATCATGAAGTACCAAGTATGAATTGAACTTACTACTCAGTAGTTAATATCTGTAAGACTAGTGTCAATTGCAAGAAGAGAGAATGCATGGCTGTTAGCAAAAGAATGAATCCAACATGCAAATTACAAATTGGAGATACCAAAATCAAACAAGTACAAAAATTTAAATATCTGGGAAGTATTTTAACACATGACAGAGAGGGCAACACTGAAATCCAAATGTGCATTGGGATAATGAAATGAGCCTTCCAAAAACTAAGCAATTAAGAAACAGGAAAATTTCATTAGGAACAAAAAAGACACTTGCACTTAAAATTAGAAAGAGAGATCATTGAAATTTATCTAGCACATAATGAGGAAAGAGGGTCTGAAGAATTTGACACTTACAGGACATAATGAAAGTAAGAGTAGCAGAGAGAAACAGTAAGTAACCTAACTAATGAGCTTGTGTAAAATGATATCAGAACAGAGCAAGAGGGATAGTAAGAGGATAAACATTACTAAGAACTACAAAGGATATGAAGTTGTGGAGAGCCATGATCATCCATGTCCTGAGAAGACCCAGCACACAAAGAAGAATGTATTTAATGTTTGAAATTCATATCTTTGTGATAATCTAAATAAGTAATTCTGTTCAATTCCAGTGGATATTCCATATGAAGTTTCTATTTCTTATTGTGTTTTGCCAGCTTCAGTAAATGGATGGTGGAGAGATGACATAAGATAAAGTTTATTAAAAGGTACAAAGGACAGGAAATTGTAGAGAGCCATGATCACCACCATCCTTAAGGAACATGGCACATAGAAGAAGAATTCCCACCTAATATTGCTTTTTAACTTATTCACTCTTGATTGTGTTTGACTAGATTTCTTCAATCAAGAAAAATCATGTCATTTGTTATGATTCAATACAACTTGGGGGAAAAAGAATTCACAGCTAATCTTTTATTCTCTTCTTTCAATGCCAATCCATGACGTTTTCTCACCTGAATCACAAGTCCAAATAATATAACCTTCATTTCTCAACACTAGCTTCTTGTCATACATTTTTTTCCAAGAAAAACTGGATAAGAGAAAAATAAAGTACATGGGGAAAACCCAATTTATCCAATATGGAGGAAATTAATTTTGCCATTTGACTATTTGTCAAACAGGAAGATGTCTTGAAGCTGGGAATCATTTTTTTTAAACCAAACTGGAAGTTTTGTTTCATTGGGTTTCTATAGGCTTTGTATGCGGAAACAATATTAAGTGAGAAGTCTTCCGTGTTGCTGCATGACTTTGAGAACAATAATTCTCGATCATTTTCTCCAACTGGGATTCATATGAAAAGTGACAAACAAATGAAAGAGGAAAAGAAAAGAGAAGATATTTCATTTTTCCTGAGAAACGGTTGGGATTCACAGGGGAATGAAGGAAGAGGAAGAAAATGGAAGGCATAAGGAATAAAGATAGAAAAGAAAAAGAATTATAGCTTATAAAAAAGGAAGAATTAAAAAAAAATGATTGAAAATAGAGAAAAATAAGTAAAATAAAATGAAACATAATATGTAAAAAAAATCATAGAATATACATATGACCAAAAAGGAAGTAAAATGTTTCAGTTGAAAAGTATGGACAACTTTCAGTTATCATGTCAAAACCTGCATATCTGTATACAATTATTATGCTTTTAGACATCCATACAAACTTATGGAAAAAGGCAAAATGCAAAAAAATAATTAGAAATTAATATATGTTATCAAAATAAATGTGTACATATATATTCCTGCACATAATGCAAAAGTTCTTGCGTGTTTAACACATATTGAGGTACGTATAAATATATTTAAATAGGTTGATATGATTAAACTGATGTACCTGTCATATCTGATCTAGTGCTCCTATGATATACTGTTGGATTCTGTGATGTCACACATCTGTTTCACACACTTCTCAGTCCTTTTGAATAAGAATTGAGGCTTATCCCTTGTTTTCCTGTTTACAATTGGGTTTCCAGTTCTTTCTAAAGTCTACTTCAGTTATATACTTCAAACACTTGTCCTTTCCTATGGTAATATAACTCCACACAGTAACCCTCTACAGTGAGTGGCTCATGGGCCTTGCTACACATCACTAATAGCTTCTCATTCTCTTTCAATCTAAGTAACCTTTGTCTCCTAGTGGCAATATTGCTTTGCTTGGAGTGAAATTATTAAAAAAGAAAAAGTAAGGGATAGACAGAAAACAGAAAAAAAAAAGAATTAATGACATTTTTGGTCTATTCATAAATGCATTTGAATATGATAATTTGATTCCACAACACGGAGATAAATACATAGACAATTAGTCGTACAATCAAAATAAGGAAGAAAGAATAAGAAATGAATATTTTTGTTTGTGAACTATAGTCTGGATAGTTATTCAGATAGAAATAGAAAATGAGAGAGATAGAAAGAAAGGAGTTAAGAGATTTATGAGCTGAACATTCAAGAGATTCATTTAGTCTGACAGATCAATAGGTCAACCAAAAGCTATAAACTGACTGAGAACACAAAGAAAAAGACAAAAACAATCAAGCAGGGAAAAGAAAAAAAAAAGATTTATGGCTGTCTGGTTGTACATTTGATCATATAACAAGACAGAAAGAGCAACAGAAAAACTCAAATTGACAAACAAATTGAAACATTTTCAAAATCTCTAAATTATAACAATGAATAACAAAGATGGACAGATCCTAAAGAATCTGCTTTGCATATGAACATTTCTTAACGATTTCAAATAACTCAATCATATGGAGAAAACAATTAAAAATTTTAAAAATCATAAATGTTAAGAAAAAACAATGCTAATTTCAGTGTCTCTAAAATGAAACTGCTCTATATTACTATATATACTTGAGTATAGTGCAAGGTTATATGATCCTTTTTTTTTTTTTTTTTTTTACAAAACATAAGTGGTTGCACTACATAGGTAATTTTTTTGAAGAGGTTAAAAATTATGCATTTTTGGTGATCGGTATAATGAAGTTGAATACAGTATACTTGAAAGCATATAAAAACAAAATTATACATAATTACATGTTGTTGTTACATTTTGCTGACATGTCTTACAGTGTTCTACTATATTAGATTTAACATTCAAACAAAATATATAGTGACACTTTTAGCTAGAAGAGAGTTCCACAAGCAAGAAGTGTGAGAAAAGAAACTGTTAGCATAGAACTTAGGTTACATCTAGCCAATTCAACTGTAAATTGATGAGAGCTTGTAACTAATCTAGTACTGTGTTTAAATTCATAAAGTTTAGGTACCATAATCATTAGTTGTTTGGAACATTTCCAGCAGGAATTATTCTTAATGTTGTAAAAGATTTTGGATCCAACATGAACAAACATGCCCTTAATAAGATGTAGTGTTAAAAGGACGATTCTTCCGATGTTACCCCATTTTTTAAGTACCTTCACTCTTCAGCAATGTGTACAGTTTTAAAAAAGGATGGTTTGAATTGAAATAAAACAAACATATGATGAAAGTAAATTCATAGATCATACAAAAATAACTTTCAAACAAAATATAGTGACACTTGTAAAATAATGTGTTGCTTAGAATACACTTGATTTCCTTTCCTTCTCTTTATTTTTAATAATCTTGATGATGACTTTTGTGAGTTAAAAACTTGGACATATAGAAAGTCTGGCTAATTTTAATTTCTACAACAGCAACATATGTGAAAAGTTACTCGCATTTAAAAAAAATGTTTAATAAATTTAATAAAGATGAAATGCCTGTTCTTTTTAATAAGACTTGTTTACAAAAACAGCTGCTGCCAAGTTATACTGAATTTATAGATAATATAGACATTAGTAAAAAAAAAAAAAAAAAGAGTAAAAATAAAGTTTTCAAAATAAAAATGGATAAAAAACCCAAAGAAAAAAAAAAACAATTCCCTGCTTCATGCTTTCAGTAGCTGATGACAAAGTCCATTACCAGTAATGACTTCACAACTGTTACAGAGTAGGTGGTTAGTAAGAGATAAAGTGGATAGTGACTGCCTCACCTATCACAGATGATTTTGGAACTGAGCCAGCATTTCAAAAATTATCTCCTACAGAAGGTAGTGAAGGAGAGCAAGAAGAAGGGACTAAGCATAACTACAGGAAGACAGAATGCATGGTCATCAGCAAAAAGATGAGCCCAAAATACAATTTACAAGTTGGGGACACTAAAATCAAGTGGGTACAGAAATTTAAATATCTGGGAAGTGTTGTGACAGAGGACGGAAAGTGCGACACTGAAATCCATAGAGGTATTGGGATGGGCAAAGACACATTTCAAAAGCTAAACAGAATATTACGAGAAAGGAAAGTTTCATTGGAAACAAAAAAAAAAAGAATACTGAACTGCTATGTGATATCTGTCCTCCTGTATGGCGGCAAATGTTGGACAATCTCTTCAAAAATGAAGAAGAGACTCGAAACAACAAAAGTTTGGTTCTACAGAATGATGCTAAGAATACCACATACCAAATATGTGAGCAACAACAAGGTTTTGGAGAGAATGGAAATGAAAAGGAAACTTATACATAATCTTAGGAAGAGATAGCTGAAATTTATGGGGTATGTAATGAGGAAGGAGGGCTTGGAAAATCTGATACTCACAAGTCAGAGGGAAAGAGGGACAGGGGAAAACAACTCATCACATACTTAATGGGCTTGAGCAAGTAGATGGCAGAACAGGATCTGGGAGAAATAACAAAAAGACAAAACTTATTAAGAGCTACAAAAGACAGGAGGAGGTGGAGGGTCATGATCATCTAAATCCTGAAGGGACATGGCACATAAAAGAAGAAGCCTTTTCTATACAAAGACGCATTTGGTATTCATTGACTAAGCATTGCTTTTTGAAATTTATAAAATCTTTCTCTTAAAACTATTGTTTTTTTATCATTTCACTCCAAGCAAGGTGGGAATGCCACTAGTATGCAGGAGGTTATAGGAAATGAAAGTGAAAGAGAAAAAACAGGTTTCTAAAGTCCAGTAGCTGTTATTGCTCTTCCCAGTATTGAATTTCCTTCCTAAATTTTTATTTGAAGTTATGTTGAATGTTAACATCTTGATTGTCATAAGGATGACATTTACCAAGAATCTCAAAGCCTTATTGACTAGAAATAAGTCATCATATATTCATACACTGGAGATACAAAATATGATTGCAATACTGAACTGATCTAAACATAATTCCAAAAAATGATATATTGTAATGGTGATAGCCATTTTCCTACAAGGAAACATTTGGCATTCATTGACTGAACAGCCAGTACTGTTTTAGGTTGAAATTTATAAAATTCTTCTCTTAAAACAATTTCAGGTTTCTCAAGTCCACTAGCTGTTATCACTCTTTCTAGTATTGATGGTAAGGGTGAGGAGTTCCTTCCTAACATTTTGTCTGAAGTAGTGTAGAATGTTAATATCTTGATTATATCATCATTTTCTCTTTGAGTTACATGGGCTATCCATTTTTGTTGTTGCTGATCTTGGTAGTCCTCAAGTGATATGGCTTTTTTGAATTTGGTACAGTTCTTTGCCAAGATCCTCAGGCTTTACTTTCATGGTGTAATATTGACTAGAAATAAGTAATCATATATTAATACATTGGAAATACAAAGTATCACATTGTAATACTGACTGATATAATTATCATCAGGTAAAAAAATTCAACAAGAAATAAAAGTAAATAAATAAATGCAGATGAGAACAAAGAACTATGCATCCTGGGTATGACAATAAACTACATCTGGCAGCAAGGCCTCTGAATGGAAGATTGGGAGGTTTTGAAGAGCATGGAACCACTTCTTAATTGCAGTTGTTCCTAGGTCCACCCTAACCTGGGATGGTAGCACGTGTTAGAGAACCCGCTATGGGCAAATAGTGAACCCTTAAACTGGGCTCAAAATATTATGAAAGTATAAAAATATATTTTTATAGTAAAAATACCAGCAATACATTTTTCAGAAAAAAAAAATTACCAGCAATATATTTAAAAAATTTAAATGAATATTACCAGCAATGCATTTGATGCAAGACAAAAACCTCTTTACAAAAAAATATGTCAACGAAAGCTGATCTACAAACTGATTTTTACAAAGAATACATATTCTATTCATATGAATCTATTCTAAAAATCTTGTCAGGATTAAATGACCCATTGAGGTTGATATGCTGTAAAACAAAATAACCCCCAAAAAAAATGGAGTATGGAAAAGAATGTTCAGAAGAGATAAAAGCATGATTTTTAAAAAGTATGAGTCAGGAAATAAGGAAGAAAATTAAGACTGGCACCTATTTCCTGCAGGTGCAAGTGGTCAATGTTCAAACAAATGTCAAAAGCCACAAGTTTTGATAGCTTATTTTTAATCTGGGCAGGCAACTCTCCATTTGAATATTTGTACTCAACACAATATTTCCAGCTTCATTTCTCTTAATCTGCTTTTGTTTCCTGCTCAGTTAAGCTTTATAAATTTCAAGAAGGAATCAATAAAAAGAAAAGAACAAAAGAAGGAAAATGAAATGAAAGGAACAAAAAAAGGTGGGGGAAAAAAGAAGACATTTTTTAAAAATCTTGGTTAATCCTGTTAGGTAAGTAGAATTCACAGAGAAGTAATAATAGATAAGGCATAGATTTGAGATAGATAAGTTATTTAGGATCTGGACAGAAATGAAGAGAAAGAAAAAAATACTGAAAACAAATCCTATCTCTTCAATCTTTTTACTGGATAAACTTAAAGAGTTAGCACATACAGAATGGAACTCAATACAGAAATCCAAAGAAACACTAGTGTCACCATAGATGAACAAATTACTGGAAGAAGTGTCCAGCTTCAAGTACTTGGGAGCAACCCTGTCAAAAATTAGCACTTGCAACACAGAAATACACAGATTGCTACAGCTGGAACAGCAATGGACAGACTGAAAAGAGCAACATCAACTTCCATTCCAAGTTCAAGCTTTACAAATCACTGGTCATATTCATCCTCTTTTATGGGTATGACACTTAAACACTCCTGGTTGAAGTAAGAAAAAGGATCCAGGAATTTGAGAAAGCTCCTCCATATATCCTTCTGACAGCACAAAACCAATGGCTGTACAGAGCAAGGTCAAAATTCTTATAGGATGACAAGAAGCATCAGAAGATGTCATGACTTGGTCACATTACAAGGCATAACAGCCTCAGCAAGACCATCATGCAAGGCACTGTTGAAGGTGGACACAAGCAGGGACAGCAATGCATCTAGAGCATTATTAAACATGAATAAAAAAGAAGCCAACACTCAATAATATCAACTATGAACACAACCACAATTTGCTGACCATGTTTGGAAAATAAAACATTCCTATAATTCTAGATACATACATAAAACAATCCATACATTCAGTTAAAAGTGAATAAAAAATCCCATTTGATAATGGCTAAAAGTATATCCAAAAGCGCTCGGACATACAGAGTGTTCGGACAATTTCTACATAATTTATATCCAGAAAAGAAGAAAATTATAAGAACACAACAAACAACAGCTTCTGAATTTAGGAGTTTTCAAAAATGCTGCATCAAGAAGAAATTTCAAATATGGTATTTTTATACATAACACAAATTCCAGAAATTATCTTAGCTAGACTTTATTTTGAATCGGTTTATGTTTCAAGCTTTACACTCAGTGCTAGATTTGCCCATAGGCTTAGCAGGCTGAAGGCTAAGGCCTCAAAATCTAGGGGGCCTCCAGCCAAGATATATAATATTTTTGACACTGTCATAGGTCTTTCTTACACATGCTGCTATAACACATTATAGACTCTAAACAGCCTTTCAGTAATTTTAAACACCTATCATCATCCCCAGATTTAATCAAATTGTTTAATTTAAGTCTTCCATTTTCCTCTATTAATGATAATGCAGGATTTAGAGTGGGCCTCACAAATGGAATAGCCTAGGGCTTCTCTTCATCAAAATCCTCACATTGTCGATTAAATTGTTTTTAAAATAGAAGAAGTATTTTGTATGTTAAATAATTAATTTTTACAAAAAGAATTGATGAAAATTTATTGTACTAAGCTATGCACCTTAGTAAAACCAACTGACTTTGTACACTGTTACCTGCACTGCTGGATTTACCTATAGGCTTAACAGGCTAAAATCTAGGGCCTCCATCCAAGATGTATAATATTTTTATCACTGTCATAGGCCTTTCTTACAAAGAATGCATTATAGACTCTAAACAATCCTTCAGTGAATTTAAACACCCATCATCATCCTTGGATTTACTCAAATCATTTAATTTAACACTCATCCATTTTCCTCTACTCATGAAAATGCAGGATTAGCCTAGGGCCGCTCTTCATCTAAATCCAGCCTTGTTTTGACCTACAAAAATTTTTGTCTTCATAGCTTCAAAATGATTTTAGTTTCTTGGCAGAAAAAACTTTGCTTCAGATTATTAATGTTTTTAAAGCAATCAACTTTTTGCAAACGCATTAACACAATCAGAAAAAATTAATCCAATCATTTTAAGCTGATAATTTTAATCAATGCAAAGATTTCCTCTATTCTTGTCATAAGCTCTCCTTTGTATTTCTTGTGGCTTTCAAATGTCACTTTTTATATTGACTTCTTGTTTGTTCGGTTCATGGATTTAACTTTAAAGATTTACTGGAAGTGACAGAAAAATAGATTATCTACTTTTATGGACAAAAATCTCAAAGTAAAACTGAAGCAAGAATATTGAATAATGAAGCACTCAGTCTGACATCAAAGAAAGCGCTTTAGAATCATTGCAGCTTTACCTGCTGTTTTCCCCTAGACTTTACCACAATGTAACAAGAAAACAGCATGATATGAACAATTTTTGCTTTTAAGAAGACCAACTGATGGCTTATTGACAGAAGTGCTTCAATCAGGTGAACCTGTTGCTGGCAACTGTTACCTTAGTTTTCACATTGGAAAGAAGAATGTATCTTTTCAAAAATCTTTGATAATTTGCTTGTTTATATCTTAATTTATTTCTTTTTTTAAAAAGAGTCTGTTTTTTAATTCTTAATCATATATTATTATTGTTCATCTGTCTATATATCTGAGATGAGGTATTGTAACTATTTACACTATTTACATTTTTGAACTGTTGTCCTCATCTTTGTTATATTTACAACATTTTGGCTGTTGTTCGCTCCAGCCTTCTTAAGGTGATATGTTGAAATTTCAAACCGAACCCTTTATTTCGTCCACTGTGGTTGATTATTCTAGTTCCACGTGCCATACCTTTTCTGGGTACCCCAGTTTCAGTTATTTTTCATTAGTAACTAAACTCTCCAAGGATACATAGCCCAGTTGATAAAAGTGTTGGTTGAAGTAATCCAATAATTCAATATGTCTTGAAATTCCAACACATATCACCTGAAGAAGGCCATAGTGTACAATAGTTGAAACTGTCTATATTTCTGAGATGAGGTATTATATACACTATTTACATTATTTGGATTATTGTTCTCATCTTTGTTGACACATTTATCACAATGTTTCATCCATTGTCCACTCCGGCCTTCTTCAGCTGTTTGGAATGTCAAACTGAACCCTTTATTTCGCTTTCTGGGGTAGACTGTTCTAGGTTACAGCTGAAGAAGACTGGAGAACCTAACAGCTGAAATATTGGGATAATAACAATAAAGATGAGCTCATAATGTAAATAATAATTCCTCATCCCAGAAATTCAGACAGAAAATTTTAGTTAGATAATTCACCAACTTTCTTCTATAAATTGTACCAATAAAATTTATCAGTGCAGTCATGCTTACTTTTCAAGATCTTTTTAAATCATATGAGGTCACTCATGAGGAAATCCATATTCACACAAATACTGGCTTTGATATAAACAGAGAAGACATTGAAAGGCGATGATTCACTGATTGCCTCCATCACCTGAAGAAAGTTGAAGTAAACAGCTAAAATAGAGGAATCCTAACAATAAGGAGGTGGATGACAATGAAAAACATTAAATGATATTGATGCAAATGCAAACACTTCAAATTCTCATCTCAAATCTTTGCCCAAGAATTTCTGATGATTAGTTTCCTTATACAAACATCTTGGAATGATTACAAGAAGAAGAAAAAAGAACCATTAATTCCTTTCATAAACTTTCTCTTAAATATTTCAAGTCAGTGATGATTATGTAGAAACCTTGGATGATTCAGTTGAGCTTATGACCATATCACATCGAAACATTGGTTCTCATTTGATCACTAAAGTTAAGCAATGTCAAGCCTGGTTAATAGCTCAAAATGGTAACTGCTTGAGAATACCAGGTGCTTGGATGTGAAGGTGGTGTAATGGAGTTGGAATGAGAAATTGAGAAGCTGTGTTTGAATTCCAGTCAGGTTTGTGCAAATACTCTTGGACGATCATTAATCAAAAAGAGACATGATTGCCTCAGAATGTCACATCTGCACCGACTAGCAAATAATGGTCAAGCACATTAGGGTAACTTACCCATTCCTCCCCATGAATGGAATCTGGGATAGGCCTGCATCCAAAAAAGAACCTTCACAAGATGAGAAAAAGACTGGTTCTCTTAAAGTAACCAATATCTTTATTTCATTGTCGGAATAACCTTTAATTTACCAACAAATATTTTGATGTAATAACTTTTTAGAACATTACTGTCTAGTTATTTTGAGTGCTTCATTCAATGTTATTCAATAATAGAAAGAGCTTTTTATTAAAACCTTGGAGAAATATTTTTGTTGCAAATGTTCTTTTGAACATTAGATACAAACATATAACTTAGAAGACTAAAAAACTGATCCATTCAGGATGCACAAATATTCAATAATACACAAAGATATTCCAGTTCTGTGATTTTTGGTCTGTTTTAGATCACTTAAAGATCAGCAGCATTTCCTTGGTGATGCCTCAGAATAATTCTCCAAGTTGAAAGAAGATCTTAAAATAGAAATGAATTATTTTTTTACAGTCATGAATTCATCACAAGAAAGAATAGCACAGACAAATAAGAATATAGGACTCAACCTCTCGTACTTAAAGTTAAATATAGATTTATGTCTGATACTCATTCACCAATAGAGTGTCAGACATAAATCTATATTTTGTCAACCTATACAAGGCCCGAGAGTCACTCGAGGTAGAGGGTTACAGAATAACAGGCAAAATGCATGGGATCTTTCTGAGGGAACATCCGTTCATGATTGGTGATAGCTCAAGGTTTCAATCAATGATGGAATATCTCTAGTTTGGTTTTTGGGGCATTGAATATGATTCGCCAGTTTTTCCCCCACTGAGATGTTAGAGCTAGGTCAGAGGGGATATCAGCTGCCAATCTCTGGTCATTTAGAGTTTTGGAAGTGCATCCATATACCTTTGTATCATCAGCATAGATATTCATAATTGATCACAGATCATTTATGTAAAGTAGAAGCTGAGTATGGGACAATCAATTATGAAGAGGTGCTGAAAAAATTGATGAAGAGGTGCTGAAAACTTATCAGTCCAATTGACTTTGTTAAACCTGTTCAAATGATCAAACATCAGAATCCCTTCATGTTAGAGTTGAAAACTCTTCAACACATCCACATTTAATTTATTGTTAATCCCGCCTCTGTCATAGACGTGCATATACGTTTTTACTGAAAATGTCATCTTTCAGACACAGATAAATAAAATACATCTAAAACAATGTTCAAAAGCCAGCTACAGACGTGTTTGTATGTCAATTTTGATTTTTTTTATGCTCTTCTTTTCTTCTATGTCAATAAATATATACACATGGTTCCTATATCAGTTCAGTCAGGCCCCGACCAAACAGTGACTGATGGATCAATGAATATTTTATAATTTTATTTATTTATTTTAATAGATATGTGAATCTAGCAGCATAAGGTAATTTTAAAGCAGTGAGTCAGTATATATGATAGACTAGCAGCATGGCCCGGCATTGCCCGTTCTTGATTCAAAAATCGTACAACTCATACAGCAATTGCTATCACTTGACTTAAAATATTTTTGCCCTTCCTTGCCTTTAAAGGAGTGTTTTTTGCCATGCTGATGTTGCTACATGCCTTACTTCTTGCCTATCTCACACTACAAAATTTTTCTAAGCTCTATACTAAACATTAAATCTGTTACGAAAAAAGAACCAAACAAAATGAACACAAAATGATCAGCTTTAAAAAAGGACTCGTAACTGGAAAAACCGAATGAAAAAAGAATGTTAACAACAAATACTTTTTCACACCCAACCCAGTTCTGCGGAATCAGAATCAACGTTGAGTTTAAGCAAGAGAATGAGCCAATTGGAGTAAAGTGCCATGCAGATTTAAATTTTTCCCACTTGCTACGAATGCACTATCAATTTTTTTTGCATGCTAGTTAACATTTGTGTCAGTCAGCTGTTGGCTCTCATGTTGGCCAATAGAATCTTCCTGCCTATTCGTGGCAGCAAGCTATAGGCTCTCACTCTGGCCAGTAGAAAATGGCTGCAAACTCCATGAAAACTGCTGTAGAAGCATGAAAAAATTGATTATTTCCACTATCAATTGGAGTTGGGAAATGCAAAGTCAGTCTTGGCCTTCCCACTAACTTTGTGCATGTAAATTTTGGTGCAAATCCATCGAAAATTGCGGCCGTGCATTCGTTATACACACACATCCTGCCTTTTATAGATAGAGATACACTGAATTATCTGAAGGGTTTAGTATTTAGTAATTCCATATCCTGAATTTATAAGTTAACCATGACATAGAGAAGTGACAAATGAAAGGACAGAGCATAAAAAAAAGTTACACATCAAGGATATGGGTTCACACACACACACACACACACACACACATCCTGCCTTTTATAGATTGAGATAAATTGTTTCTATACAGAGAAAAAACACAGCTTTAGTGTTTATGGGTATCATTTCTGATTTCTCAGAAATCATGATGACAAGGTAGGGGTTGTTGTACATTTATGTTGAGTGTTTAGGTCGCACCCCTAATATTTTGTGAAATTTTTGGTAACTCTGTGAGTATATATGATAGTTACTATATTTAAATATAAATGAAAAAAATTGTCTGAAAATGAAACATTTTTTCCAATATAATTTGCAGGGTAGGAGTTAAATAGTTTAATCCAGTTGCAAATATGATCTGTAATGTATGTTGATGTTATATTTTATCCCTGCAGCCTCCTGTAGAGCATATAGGGCCATACATTCAACAAACTTGGTTGTTGCTGTCATTTCTATAGGAAGTAGATTTTTACAGAGTGGAAGTGCTAGCACCATATCCACTCATTTTGGATTCTCCTAGACTAGTTTCCAAACCAAATCCAGAGAGCCTAGTCTACCTAACTGGCAGGGAGAAGAGAGGAATTCATCTCATTTCAAAGATATTTGCATGAAAATGAATGCAACAGCCTTGGCTGGAATTTGAACTTAATACATCAATCTTCCTTTCATGCTTCCTCTATATTACAAAAACATCCTATAAGCTGTCTTGGATTCACAGAGTTCTCCTGAATCTTTTGTTCTTCTAACCTATGAGATCATCAAGAAATTATCAATGTTGGAATAGCAGTAAAAGCTGAAGGAAGGGCATCCAGGTGAATGAGTAACTTTGAATAATTATCAATGCAGAATTTGAGATGGCATTTTCTTATAATCTACATATACAACGTGCGATGGATAAATTGTCGTCTAAATTACACAAAACTGAACATAACACTCATTTTAACAGATAAAAAAAAAAAAAAATAGCCTCTAACCATGGACTCCAGACAACTTCAGAATCTCCTGCATCTCTTCTGGATGGTCTCTTTGTTTAGGTTGGTGAATGCTGCCATAATCCTTGTGTTCAGTTCCTCTTTAGTGTCACAAAGAGTTGGTTTCTCACACAACTGTGCACCACACCTAATAATTAAAGCAGTTGCAGTCTGGGGAGTTAGGTGGTCAGACAAAAGGTGAGATGTTGTTACAGAAATTGTCTGACAGCCATGACTGGGTTCTCCTGCAATGTCAACTGCTATCTACTGTTCTCCTGATTACTCTTTTCTCTTCCTGTTCATTAGTAATGTTTCTGTTCCTAATTCTTTTACACCCAGTAACCCCTAGTGTCTTAATGGCTTTACTGTCTTGCTTGGAGTGAAATCAATAAAAAAATCCTTTTTTCAGTTAGTTAAATTAATTTTACTAAAACTGTCTTTTATAAATATATCTTACCAAAAAATGAGATAGTGAAGGACTAGGAAAAAGGAGAAGGAAGCAATGGGCTTGGTGATCCTGCAGTGATGTGCAAGCAACAGCTGCAGGCAAGAAAATAGACGCACTGTGCATAACAAGGCACCATGCAGATAGATATCTTCTTGGATTTAAAAGTATAAAGACAAAAAGGGATCAAGTAATGCTGAGATCAATAAAATACTTGTTATGGGAACTTACCTATAACAATAATGGACTCTTCCTGACACTATAAATACTGCACCTCTAAAGTATAATGAATGAATGGTGTAACAAGTCGAGACAATATTAGTACACTCTAAACCAGATGGACAGTCATTACTAACAACTTCAACTTCTTGTACTATATTTCTGTTGTAATATATCTTTGTTATTCTACTCTTGTGTTCGTGTTGTTCTTCCTTGGTTCTAACCTTGGACCATAACTGTGGTGTGAGGATATTGGACCATAACAATACTGAACGCTGTGGAGTACTGAATTGTCATGTAATAATCAGTCCTCCTATAAGGCAATGAATGCTAAACACTCTCTGCATAAATGAAGAAGAAACTTGAAGCAACAATATGGTTCTACAGAAAGATGCTGAGGATACCATGGACTGAACATATGAAACAACAACAAACTTTAGAGAAAATGGAAACAAAAAGGAAATTTATACTTAACATTAGGAAGAGATAGGTGAAATTTCTAGGGCACATAATCAGAAAAGTGGGCTTGGAAAATTTGATACTCACAGGACATACTGAAGGCAAAGGAGGACAGAGGAAAACAATGCATAACCTACCTAGAAAGTTTGAGTAAATGGATGGTGGAGCAATGTTTAGAAGAGATAACAAAAATACAAAATTTATTAAGCTCTACAAAGGACAGGGAATTGTGGAAAGAAATGATCGCCAACGACCTGAAGAGACATGGAGCATAGAAAGAGAAGAAATGTGTGCTTGAGTAAATGGATGGCAGAGAAAGGTTTAGAAGAGATAACAAAAATACAAAATTTATTAAGAGCTACAAAGAATAGGAAATTGTGGAGAGCCATGATCGCCAACATCTTGAAGGAACAAGAAGAAATTTGTTTTTCTCATTAACTGCTCATTTCATTAGATTTTATATTCAATCTGAACAGATTTCCTCAAGAAGCAAGCCAAAATTACTCTCTTCCATAATTCATATATATAATATATATGAAGAATCTTGGAGTCATCTGTTGACCAGAACCTGAAAAGAATTTGAACATCAGAATCGATGCTGGGTCTGGGATGATAAAATCTTGTCCCTCACTGATTCTTTCCAAGATAATAAAAAAAAACAGTTTTTTGAAAAAGAACTTTGAGAAATAAGATTTACTGCAGGCTGCTGAGATTTATAGGAAAAATGGTTTTACAAAAGAAAAAAAAATGTTCGATACTGAGCAACTATAGATTAGCACTGGTTGCAAGGATTTGTTGATTGATTATTGCTCTTGGATTATTAAAAAAAAAATCATTCCAAGCAAATCAGGGTCAACCAAATATGAAGCTTTTTTCAATCATTTCACCTCAAGCAAAATAAATCCACTATGATGCATAGTTACTGAGTGTTAGAGAAAATAAAAATGTGTAGGAGAGAAAACAATAAAATGAACAAGAATTAAAACAGTAGATGATAATTGACATTTCATTTAAATTTTTAAAGATCAAGATTGACTGAGAAGTAAGAAGCTTGAAGAGAGTTTGACAAGTGAGAAGTGTGACTGAAGAAACTGTTAGCATAGAACTTACGGTTACATATGGCCATTTCGACTGTAAAATGATGAGACCTTGCCTTCAATTTAGTATTGCACTTAAATTCATAAAGTCTAGGTACCACAAAGTTCATCCGAACAGTTACCATGAAAATATTTATAGAAAAGGCACAGGGAAGCTAGATTACAGCAGTGAGAAAGTGGCTGAAGGAAAGATGCCAAATCATGACAAAGCATTGCAGATCTTTGGATTTTAGTTAACAATATGCACATTTTTTATTTATTGACCTGATTTATCAAACATACAGATTGCCTGCTAATTGTAAAACATTTTAGATAAAAAAATCATAAAATTCAGTGCATAATCAATTTTTCTATTACTAAAATATTTTTAAAATAAGTTTGTAAATGCAGAAAAGGATAAAAAACTCTGAGAGTTGAAGAGTAGCGGTAAATTGAATGGGCAGTGATGAGAAAAGTCCAAACCTGCATCTATATATCTTATTCTTTTATATGCCATGGCCCTTGAATATGTGGATCATCACGGATCTTCACTTTCTATCGTTTACAGCTATGCAATTTTTAACCCTTTGCTATCCCTCACATTACATGCTTTGCCATCCACTTACACAAACTCATTAGCTAGGTTACTCACTGTTTTCCTCTTTGCTTGCCTTCAATATATCCTGTGAGTTTTTAATTCTCCAAGCCCTCTTTCTTCCTTATGTACCAAGAATTTTCAAATATCTCTTACTGTCTAAGTACAGGTGTCCTTTTTCTTTCTATTTTCCATGAAACTTCCTTGTTGCTCACATGCTCTGTGCATGGTATTCTCATAGTCCTTCTGTAGATCCACATGCGTTGCTTCAAATTTTCTCTTTATCTGTGAGGAAATTATTCAGTATTCACTGCCATTGTCGCATAGCAGTTCAGCACTCAAAGCTGTTTTTAACAAAGTTTTCCTGCTTCAGTTCTTTCTGTTGAAGAGTGTCCTAACTGATTAAATACTTGATTGTATTTATTTAGTGTATATATATATCTTCCTCTTTGATGTGCTGCATCTCTACAATGCATTGGCAATCATGCCTCTCTACAGTTTTCTGTCCTTTGTAGCTCTTACTTACTTTTTTCTTTTTGCTATCTATCCTAATCCCTGTTCTTACATCTATTTACACAAGCTCGTTAGGTAGGTTATACGCTGTTTCCCTCTGTCCCTCTTGCCTTCAATATGTCCTGTGAGTGTTAAATTTTCCAAGACCTCTTCATTAAGTGCCCTGAAATTTCAACCATCTTTTTATTTTCTTTTTCTCTAAAATTGTCTGGCATGACAGTGAACCAATGCCTCCAAAACTAAAATGCAATCTTTTAACCACTACAGAGAAACTTTCATACCCCCTCCCCCCGCATCAGCATGGTTGATGCTCAACTCCATGACAGTGTCTCACTACACTTTTCTTGGCCTCAATGACCAGAGGTGGAACAACTACATTGAATCAACAGCTGCATTTTCCACAAGGAAATTTGGCTCACTGTCGTGCCAGAAGGTTTTTTTCATCAGTGTTCATCTTACACATCTACATCTCTACCATACATTTGTGCATTGAATATTGTTGCCATATCTGGTCTGCTTCCCATGCTTTTTATCTCGAGGCTGTCAGCAAAATCCAAAGAAGGATCTGTAATGTAATTGGTCCTGATGTGACATCTTGACTTCGGTCACTTTTTCATAGACGTGATGTGGCTTCCCTCTGTCTTTTCTAGAAATATTTTCATGGCAACTGTTCTGATGAGCTATCTTCCCTGATACCTCAACGACATGAATTTAAGCATGCTACTAGATTGGCATTTAGGTCCCTCCCTTTTACTGTTGAAATAGTTAAATGCAACCACCTCTTCTACTCCAGCAGTTTCTTTTCTTGTACCTCCCAACACCTATGATTTTACTTACTCCCCTGATAACAACAATCTTCAAAAATTTTAATCCCACATTAATCACCAT
Source organism: Acanthosepion pharaonis (assembly GCA_903632075.3). Classification (NCBI taxonomy): domain Eukaryota; kingdom Metazoa; phylum Mollusca; class Cephalopoda; order Sepiida; family Sepiidae; genus Acanthosepion; species Acanthosepion pharaonis. Next base: position 3,492,762 of record CAHIKZ030000902.1, on the reverse strand, counting down.
CTTGTGTTGAAATAATCTCCATTCTTCTTTTATCCTTTCTTCAATCCCCTCTATACACAGTCTTTTCCTTCATTTTCACTCTCTGTAACCCTCTGAGTGCTAGTGGCTTTCCCACCTTGCTTGGGGTGAAATGCTTAAAAAAATAAAATAAATAAACTTTCTTAGCAGCAGACCTAGATTCAATATAGTCACTCCACTTCATGTTAGTAGAAAATGTGAGAGCAAGAAGGTGTAAGGAGTTGTTAGTATCAGCCATGCTGATGGCAGGGAAAAATGGTTCTCTATGATGATCAAAGGATTGCAGCTGCATTTTGAAGGTGTTAAAACTTACAAGCCATTTCTTACCTCAGTTAACAACTGATAGGAGATCGTTTTTGAGAGCAGCTGTCAGTTTTAAATTTTCAGACCTCACTATTTTCAAAGAATTATGAAGAAAACTGTTTTAATCCAGGTATACCATAGAATAGACATGTGAGCAACGACGAGGTTTTGGAGAGGATGCAAAGAAGGAGGAAGCATATACTTCCATATCAGGAAGAGGCAGCTGAAATTTCTGGTACACATAATGAGAAAGGAGGGCTGGGTAGAAGAAAAGAGAGACAAGGGAAAGCAACGCATGACACACCTAGCAAGCTTAAGCAAATTGATAACAGAACAGAGTTTGGGAGAAGTAGCAAAAGGACAAAAACATTGTGAACTATAAGGGATAGGAAGAAGTGGAGAGCCATGATCACCTATGTCCTGAAGGGACACAGCACATAAAAGAAGAAGTATCTTGGTCGTCATCTCATTTTGCATCCTGTGTCTTTGCTAAGGAATGACCTCATCTTCTGCCTTCTAAATCATGTAAAATCTAAGCATTGATCACTTTGTAAGTGGACTGTTTCATTGTCATCTTTAGAGATCACAATCAAAAATTTAAATCACCTGACACCAGAAACTAATCCCTTCATCAAATATTCTGCTGTTTGGAGAAAAGTAAAACAATATATTTTAAGAGCCTTAAATCTTCTGAATATAAAAGACTGTTGTCCACACTTTCTTGACAGCTGTCCAAATTGACAAATGTGGTATATTCACACAGTAGGATTATAGTTGGAATGTAAATATATACTTAACAATATATAGAAACATGTTTTGTTAAATTCAACTGACAAAGTCAGTTCATTTAATTTTATTGTATTTGTTTGATTTTTGAATAAGGTGTATATCAGGGTCAAAATTATGAATAAACTATCCAAAAATTGTTTGCTGTCTATCTCAGTCTAATGAACTGGGTGTTGTCAATATGGTAAACAAGATTTTCTTGATTACCTCCTAGTATTTCTTAAGATTGATACTTGAACAAAACAGAAAAAAAAAGAAGTTTGGACAATGGATAGTGGCTTGGATTAAGGAATCGGAGATCCGAGTTCAAATTCCAGTCGAATCCATTATATTCACATATGTGGTAATATCCTTGGGAAAGGTAGGAATCCTCCTCTTCTCCCTCCAGCTATGGGTAAGGAGCAGGACAGACTGAGCCTTGGATAGCAACTAGTCTAGGAGAAGGACAACTCTGAATTCAAAACCTGCAAAAGGGCATTTGGGGACCTTGTGGCATGTAGTGCACCAGGTCTCTGTATTCGGCCCTTAAAAAAGTGTTGATGGTTCTACACAAAACCTTCAGCACTATGCTGGTGTCGAGCTGTCGGTTTCCTAGGAACTAATCTGTTTGACCCTCATACATCAAATTCAACAGAAAAGTCGAGTATATATATATATATATATATATATATATATATATATATATATCCCTCACCATTAGCACAACTGAGTTTAAAGCAAAATGCAATCTTCAGGTGCTGAATATTAAGAGTGCATCAGTCATGCTAGCAGAGAGGCATAATATGTTTATTTATTAAATATACTAATAGCTCTGTTATATTACATTGAGCACTGTTTTATTAACACCAGCACTATATGTGCTATATATATATATATATATATATATATATATATATATGTGTGTGTGTGTGTGTGTGTGTGTGTGTATATATATATATATATATATATATATATATATATATATATATATTTAATTTTCAAAATTACACAAAATTAACTAGTAAAAATATTTATCTGCTGTTTTGCTTTTCTTTGCTTCAGCTTTTCAATTCTGCAATCACCTGATAGAGGAAAAAACTTCAGTTATCAATGGCAAAATACTGCTTTTGCAAATGTATTTCAAGCTGTACATTTTAAAGCTTCACATTGAATTATATAAAGAGAATCACTGAGAAATCTGAATACTAAGGTAACCACTAACAGTACAATCCTTGTTTTATATAGTGAGAATTTATTTCTATTTGCTCTAGAGAAAATTTGATGTGCCAAAGGACATGACAGATAATAAATTATTGATTAATAAAAGCAGTTTCACAATTATTTTACCAGCTTTCAAGTTTACATTAATTCTAAATACTACATTATGATCTATTAATATAAATATTCATTAACTTTGACTATTGATTACAAATTAATATTTGTCTTTTCTACAAATATTTTCATGATAATTGCTCTATCATGTTTTTCTCCCTGGTACCTCAACTATGTGAATTTAAATGTGCTACTAGATTGGCATCTAGGTCTCACCCCTTTTACAGTTGAAATGGTCAACTTTTCTCACACGTCTTTTCTACAAATATTTTCATGGCAACTGCTCTGACAAGTTTTTCTCTTTTATGCAGCAACTACATGCTACTAGATTGGCATCTACATGTCACCTTTTTACTGTTGAACTAATTCAATGTAACTGCCACTTCTACTCCAACAGTTTCTTTTCTCGCACTTCCCACCTGTGGAACTCACTTCCATTTACTTGCTTCCCTCATAAGAGCAATATTCAAAAATTTAAGTGCAACATCCATCACCATCTTCTAGCCTCTTGAATCCCATTCAGATTTTATCCTTTCCTCAATCCCTCCTATAGCCAGTCTTTTCTCTCACTTTCACTATCTGTAATCCCTTCAATACTAGTGGCATTCCCACCTTGCTTGGAGTGAAATGATTAAAAAAATAAAAAAAATGTTACCCTCAAAGTACAATGAATTGTAATGTCTTGTTGTTTAGCTAAGAACAGAAATTATAAACAGGATTAATTCTCTACAGCCAATTTTTGTTATTCAAACATTTTATATCAATGAGTCTCACTATCCAGGCACTTGTATTCAAGTTTTCTCTTCAGCAACTGCCTTAACATGCAATCATATTAACTGGTACTGCCACAGATTCCAATTGTTCAAAGGAAATCCTAAATTGACTTGTCTTGTGGCCACCAAGCCATGAGATGATATATTCACAGAAGTGGAAGAATACCAGAGAATTCTAAATATGGAATCTTTTTTTGCATCAAGCTGCTACAGAAATGATGCAGATAAAACCCCTTTAATTGGAGATACATTTCTGGCATGATGAATTCTGAGAATTCACAGTTGTGCAACTCACTCTGCATAAAAATTGCATTTATTTGTCAATGTTTGTGCAATAAAATTAGGATTAGCCAAGCAATATTGTTAAAATTTTCAAAATATTCTTATATTTATATAATAAATTAATCATGTGAATTTTAATTTATAACAATTATTTCATTATAAAATATTTTGCAATAACTAGATGAGATATCCATAGACATGAGAATTGTATATACGTGTAGATTAAAAAAAAAAAGGTCCAGTTTGCAATTTTCTGTGGGTTACTTGTATTTGTATACACCTGATGAAGACAAGAGAGTACAAAAGGTTAAATAAACAGGTCAACAAAGATGAGGATAATAATCCAAATGTAAATAGTGTAAATAATGATAACTCTTCATCCCAGAAATTCAAACAATCATTATTGGTAGTGTTAAAATTTTATACTGTATTCTTACATTTATTCACCATATTGTAAATATATATATATATACTAGCAGCATGGCCCAGCATTGCCTGTGCTTGATTCAAAAATAGTACGACTAATACAGCAATCGCTATCACTTGACTTAAAATATTTTTGCCCTTCCTTGCCTTTAGAGGAGTGCCCTTTGCTGTGCTGATGTTGTTACATGCCTTACTTCTTGCCTATATCACACTGCCAACTTTTTCTAAGCTCTATAGTAAACATTAAATCTGTTACGAAAAAAGAACTAAACAAAATAAACACAATACGATCAGCTTTAAAAAAACGGAAAAAACATTTTTAAGGGTTGACCGATTGTCGATTTGCACTCTGTTTTGGGGGGGTGCTCAGAGTTGAAACTTCACATGATGACTTCCAATGGCCTCTTCATAAATCTGCTCAGTTTTCGCTAAAAACCGACATGCAGTTCAGATGCAATCTGGGCATATCAGTTTTTGGGTTTTATCAATTTTCCGCGCTGTTTAGGGGTCCGTGGTCATGAAACTTCTGGACAACACTTCTAATGGTAGACTCTAAGAGGGTGTCAAATTTGGTTGAAATGCAATAATTCCTTCTGTAAGCAGAATTTTTTCAATTATCGATTTTTTTGATTATCGATTTTTTCGGAACCTGATTCCGAACTCAAAAATTGGGCTCTGTCATGTCCTTACGGCAGCCATTTGCAAACTTGTGTTGAAAACCGCATCAAAATCGGGTGAGAAATGCGGCCTGGGTGAGGTAACAACGCCCACGACAGACAACATGAGAAATATAGATAGTAGATATATATATAATAACATGGTTCTTATTTGTTTCTTAATTTCAGATGTAACCATAAGTTCTATGTTAACAGTTTCTTCTTGTTTATGGAACTCTCTTCATTTGTTACTTCCAAAAATTTAAATGCAATGTCAATCCTTATCTTTTGTATTCTTAATTCCTGTACTTTTATAGATCACTCTCCTTAATAATGGTTTTCTTTTTCTCATATCCTTTCACACTTAATAACCTTTCTGTCTTAGTGACTTCATGGCTTTGCTTTAGGTGAAATGATTGAAGAAATAGAGACATAAGAAAAGGAAACAAGATATTGAAAGATACTGAATGATAGGAAACCACAACAATGGAAATTGTTAAATGGAAATTAAAAAAAAACTGGCAAAATAAGAACAAGAACAGTAAATTGTTTTTAATAACATCACCAAAAAGATTTTTTTTTTTGTAAGCATTATGCCCTGAGCAAGGCATGAAGCCACTAGGATGCAGGGGTTGCAGAAGATTTGGAGCGAGAGCAGATAGGAGTGATAGAAGAGAGGATGAGGAGAGGGATAAGTGGATAGATCAAGGTAACTGGAGATGTCGATTGACATTACATTTGAATAGTTGGAGATTATAGCTCTCAAGGAAACTGGAATAGGGAAGGGAGTTCCACAGGCGAGAGGTGTGAGACATGAAGCTATTGAAGTAGAAGAAACAGCTACATTTAGTAGTTTCGACAGTGAAAGGGTGAGAGTGGGATGCCAGCCTCGTAGGGCGCTTGAATTCATGGAGTCTGGGAACCAGTGAAAGCAGCTCATCGGAGCAATTACCATGAAAGTATTTGTAGAAAAGACAGAGAGAGGCGACAGCGTGTCTGTGAGAGAGTGACTGTAGACGAGATGCCAGATCAGGACCAATTATATTACATATCCGTCTCTGGATCTTGTCAAGAACTCTGAGGTAAACAGAAGGTGCCTCAGACCATATATGGCAGCAATACTCCATTTGAGTAAAATTGAAAATATATGAAGAAGCTGGTGTTGTCAATATAAACAGAAAGAAGATTGCAGAATATTAAGAACATTAGCTAAAGATGTGAAAGCTATCAAAATATGAACTTGTTCTTTAGTATGACTTCTTAATCTAGGCCAGTTGTTATTAATTTCACCATTTTAGAAAATAAAAAAAAAACAGGGATATCAAACCAAACATGTGTACCCACCAAAAAAATAATGTTTAAAGTAGTGAGAAGAAATTTTACGTTAGAAAATCCATTTAGAAACCATTGTGTTTATGTTTCAGGTACAAAAAAAGAAACAAGCAAATATAGATTTGAACGAATCCCAAAGAGAGATGTGCTTTTCCTTGCTTTATTATAACAGTAAACTGTCGGCAAATTGATAAAAGCATGCTTTAGTTATAGGAGTGTTATCTTTGCTAGAAAAAGGGGATACAAGTTTGATTCCTCATATGGCTGTATTTCTGAGATGAGGTATTGTAACAATTTACATTGTTTGGAATGTTGTCCTCATCTTTATTGCCATATTCATGATGTTTCAGTCGGTGTACATTCTGGCCTTCATCAGGTGATATAAGTTGGGATTTTGAGCTGAACCCTTTATTTAGTCCATGGGGCTAGATCATTCTAGTTCCATGCCTTTTCTGGATATCTAAGTTTCAGTTATTTCCCTTTAGTAATTCAACTCTCCAAGGTTTTGTTTACCTGTGGCCAGGTATTGAACTCACAACTCTTTTGATCAAGTCACTTTCTTTCAACCAACACTTGTATCCACTAAGCCATAAATGGTTTGGTTAAAGAGCCAACAGTTAAAGTATCAAATCACTGATCATGAAACACCATCTTCAATGGTGAGGACACATATCAAGGATGGAAGAGTCATGGTTTCTACATTCAAGTATTGTTCAGTAAGCACATTTCAGGGAAAAGACCACAAGGTTGCCCTCTTCTAAGATACAAGAACTAACTCAAAACAACACTGAAAGCCACTAAATTGTTTGAAACACAAGACTGGGACTGTACCAACTGGTGGTGTTCCATCACCATTGGAACCAAAAATTTTGAAGTTGCCAGAAGAGAAAATGAAGTCAAATGACAAGAGAGAAAGGCTTGAGAAAAATCTACCTCATTCTCCACCAACATTACCATGCAGTCAATGTCTTTGGCTCTTCCATGCAAGAATTCATCTACTTAGTCATCAACACCATCATCATAAAGGAAGTAACCAGCAAAGAAGAAATTAAATACTTTGATACAAGATAAACCTGATGAAGACAGAATTATAATAAAAAAAATAACTTAATGCCTTTATTTTAGTTTATATCAAGATGGTTGTTTGCGTCTAAATTTTTTAAGGTCAGTTTCATTTCTTCAAAAACATGTTTTATGAAATTATTGTTGATTAGTATTTGTTTTATGTTGTTTAATTCTTTGTAAAATAAAACTTTCAAAAGAAAAAATTATTTTGATATAGTTAAAAGTATAAAACATAAAAAACATGAAATACAGAGAGTTTATCCATAATTGTGCTTCTCAATATACAATATCTTATTCAACATTCGGAAAATACAATAAAAAATTAGACAGACCTTGTTGGTCGAATTTAAAATACTTTTGAGAGAAATACTTGCTAACTAAATACACCTGACACACACACACACACACATATATATATGATACAAGATAATGATATATATTTTTATATATGAAGAACAGTATTGAGGAAATTGTAAGACAAAATGGAAAAAGTTTATTTGTGATGAGTTTCATCTGTTAGCACTTCATTGTGCTGGGTTTGTTGATGTTGTAATGACTACACTGTCCCAGGAATGAGAGATGCTGATAGTTTTGAAATTTTTTGAAAGAATTTTTTGCAATCTAGCCAAATTTATCTATATCCTTTTTCTTCTCATCATATTTGTCTTTAAATATCCCACATTTTATAAAAGAAAATCTGTCAAGAATGGTGAAATGTTGTAACTGGATGTAATTTTACTGTGGTTGAACTAACATTTTTGTCTTAATGAATTATTTCCTCTTTTAATTAGTTTTAGCATTTTTTTTTATGTCAAAATTGTAGTTAGTTTCATTACAGTGAATAGATTCTTACGTTTTACCATTCTTGGTAGATTTCCTGCTATCACAATGAGGGATATTTAAAAATAAAGATGATGGAAAGAAAAAGAATTTTAAAAAAATTCAAAACTACTAGTGTCTCTCATTCATGTGACTGTGTAGTCACAACATCAGCAAACCCAGTCTGATGAAGCTTTAATTGATGAAATGCATCACAAATTAACTTTTTCCATTTTGTCTTACAATATATATATATATATATATATATATATTGTAAGACAAAATGGAAAAAGTTAATTATGTATATATATTTATATATATATATATATATATATATAATTAACTCTCCCATCGAGACTCGACGTATGAAGGTCAAGCAGATCAGTTTCCAGGAAACCAACAGCCTGACATCGGCACATGAGATTTGATTATAGTGGTGAAGGCCTCGTGCAGGACCATCCACACTTTTTGAAGGGACGAATACAGGGACCTGGTGCACCGAATGCCACAAGGTTCCCAAACGACCCTCCACTGGTTTTGAATTCAGAGTTGTCCTTTTCCTAGACCAGTTGCCTGCCATCCAAGGTTATAGAACCCAGTCTGTCCTGCTATTTTACCCACAGCTGGGTATATATATATATATATATATATATATATATATATATGCATACAAATATATACAAAAAGCTTACTAGTGTATTTAATAGAAGTTCCCAGATTAAAAAAAGCTTCTTGAATATACATTCAATTCTCTCAGACAATCAAATTATGTGAGCATCATTTAAATATTATTCTTTAGCTGTTCAAATAATCTGACTCTTTTGTGCATTGTACATGTTTTGAAAAAATTATTTTGGAAATAGATTTTGCTGTTTTACAAAACACAAAACTGTGACTTGGACTCCATTTTGTCTGGATGCCTTTTTTTTAGGATTTTTGTTTTACATTGATGTCAAATTTTAATTTCCACCATTATTTGATTCTTTGTGGGAAATTGTGAAATAATTAAATTCTAACCATCAAAATTCTGATCTCAAAGGAAATAAGAAAAATTAAAATGAATTTCATTTCATAAAAATGAATCTAATCATTTAGATATCATTATATACATGAGGGGGTGATGAAAAGAAAAGTTTTTAGCCAAAGCACAAAGCCCTTTAAAAAATTTAATGTTTGATTTGGTCAGATTTTAATAATGATTAGAGATGGTCAAAATTTCTTGAAAGAAAACATGAACTTTGGATCATTTCTTAACAAATTTGTTCTTGATGTATGACAATTTACATTTAAAAAAAAGAGGCATTTTTTTGTTAGTTTTAATAAAACTTCAAGAGTTTGCATCATCAACATTAATAATCAAAATGCATTAAATCACACTGGTCAATAACAACTACACTTTCTTTTTAGCTAACTTGTCATTTATCAAACTCAGTGCAATTCGTACACATATTGATCATTATATCACAAAAATGAAAAAAAACAACCTAACACCAATAGAAAGGGCATACATTTTTTTTAACTAAATATAAAAATAACAAAAAGAGAAAATTGGCAGACAGCTGCTGATACCTCCTGATGAGTGGACCAAATGATTACAAAAAGGTTCATCTACAAAAATTTTTCATTACTTATAAACAATTTCATCAATTTCTGACACACAAATATAGGGTTACAAAAAGTCATAACCCTAATATATATATATATATATATATATATATATATATATATATATATATATATATAGTGATAAATAACCAAATAGATACCTATAACAAAAAATCTTTGTATATATATTATATATAGGTGTGGGGGCAAATAAAGTGTATAGCTTATTGTGTGTAGGGTAGGTTTTGCATATCCAGTACTCAGATCTTCCTTGTGAATGAATTCCACAAATGAATAAAATGAAGTCCTTTTATTCTTTGCTTTACAAAAGAGATTTAACTGGAATATTTATTTTAAAGAAACCGAATTGGATTTGCTCACCACCTAAATGCTAATTTCTTTCTCTTTTTTTATTTTTTTAACTGCTAGCAAAATAAAAGACAAAAGATTTTATTTCAGTTCTCCTCCAAAATAAAGAAAATCTCATTTGTCTGTATTTTAGACCATATGATGAATTCTTTGAAGAGAAAATATTTAATTTCATGTGTTTCTTATGAGTTTTATATCTTTTCCCATTGACAATACAAATAAATGAGTTCTATTCAATTCTGCAGGATGGAAATATTGATGTTATAAAAAGGCTGAGATATTTCTTTTTACCCAATCCTTTCAGCCTATTTTACAAGAATATTTTCACTTAAGAAACCGAAAAAAAACCAGTTAAGATACAGATTCTCCACAAATTTATTATCACAAATGAAAGACATTTCCTGATGAGACATTGGATGTAAAAAGTGGATACACTTACAGACAGAACACAGCCTGACATGAAACATTTTTAAAAGAATATTATAAGAACTGAGTTGTTTATTAATAATTCATCCTATGTAATTTTAACTGTTTAAGCTTATAGAACATGTTTTATAACACGTTATAGAACATATTAACTTAAAATATTTTATATTGTTATATTTCACCCCAAGCAAGACAATAATGCCATTAAGATGCAAGAGGTTACTGAGTGTTAGAAAATAAGAGAAAAATATATAAATAAGGAGAGAGGACAATAAAAAACAAAAATTAAGAAAAAAAAATAACAATTGACATTGCATTTAAATTTTAGAAGATCATATTGAGTGGAAAGCAAGTAGCCGGAAGAGAGTTACACAAGCAAGAAATATGAGAGATGAAACTTAATATATTTGTAATTCAAAATTTTTAAAATTGTTAGAATTGCACAAAAAAGGAAAGTGAAAAGTTTGATACTTTCAGCAAATTTACAGTTACTTGAGGCTAATAATAATCTGTAATGTAGCTTAGGGACATAGAGGCCATAAATAAAAGTCATAAACAGAATATATTTATCAGAATATATTTAATCTTTCATGCATTTTATATATATATATATATATATATATATATATATGATCGAAATAAAAGTGTAAAATTTAATATTACAAGACATATTAAAATAATATTAAATAATAAAAAAAAAACTCAACAACAAGTGTGTGGGGGGGGAAGCAACCGGTTTCGCTCCCGCTCATCAGGCTCCCATGGGAGATTCAAAAAACAGAGAAAGGTACAATCAGAATAGGTGGGAAAAAAAAAATTACATATATGTACATATATATATACCTGTATATATGCAAGAAGGAACTAGAGGCAGATGACAGCGAGTCCCTGCAAACACTCACGTTGTTTGACCCGGTCACACTCCGTATTTCATCTGAAGGTTCTGGAGGTGCTTTACATCGGGTATATATGTATTTTTTTCCCACCTATTCTGATTGTACCTTTTCTGTTTTTTTGAATCTCCCGTGAAAGTTCTGATGAGCGGGAGCGAAACCGTGTTGCCCCCCTGTTGAGTTTTTTTTTTTATTTAATATTATTTTAATATGTCTTGTAATATTAAATTTTACACTTTTATTTCGATCATTAAATTTTGTATATATAAATATATATATATATATATATATATATATATATATATATATATATATATATATATATATATATTGTGTATATTTATGCATTACATTTTAATTCAAACAGATCTGGTTAAATAATCTAGACCTATTATGTTGATTAGTTTTCATTGTGATACTCTCAATTTTATGGAATAATTTCTCAGTAACCATAGAAAATTAAACAAAAAAAAAAATTTCTTTCAAATAGTTTTTATTTTCCCCAAATACTTTCACTCTCATCTGAAACTATCTTTGGGGAGTTAAGTTGTCTCTGTGAATATGTATAGTGATTTTCCAAGTGTAGATTAGATGTGGCACAAGGCCGAAAGTAAGGGGCACCCAGTGAGGATCGAACTCACTACTCATTCATAATTGTTCTCGCGAGACAAACTTGCTAACCATTATACCGCCAGGAGGTGCCCCTCTGTGAATATGCATGATTCTGTAAATTCAAACAGTTGAAATGCTTTGAATATATATATATATATATATATAAAAGAAAGAGGTTGTAGTGGTTCCAACGAGAGAAAAGTATGTATATTAAAAAGAAGAGAAGAGAGGTGCCGCTAACGTTTTTGGTTTGTAATGTGGATTTATTTAGAAAAATATTATTATGCTTTGTTTTACATAATTTTACGACACGTGTTTCTGGTCTCGCGACCGTCTTCAGGTAAAAGTGGAGATTTCTACATATTATTAAAAATAATTAATTTTTCTTCATGTTCAATGTGAAATATTCTCGATATGAGACATTCTCTGTTTGTGTGTTGGTAATCCGAATTTCTTTTTAGAATATATATATATATATATATATATATATATATATATATATATATATGCACACATATATATATACACACACACACACCGGGTATGACAGCAAAATTGTCCAATTGTTAGATGAAACGCTGAATCATTGTATTTTAGAAATGATTAACAGTTTTTTTATAACACTATTGGACATTATTTTGAGCAATAAGAATGTATAATAACTCTCTAAGCTTGATAGAACTATGGCAATGTATTTGATTATAAATGAAAATGACATGTTCATCATTAATTAATCATAGCTAAGGATTGGAAGCTCATGAAGGATTGAAATAAAGTTCATATATATATATATATATATATATATATATATATATATTATTCCAAGATCATTTTTCCAACTTATTCAAGATGATCTTCGCCCTCTCTAACTTACTAACTTTCTGTCTTGGAGTAACAAATTTCCTTACAGGTTTCCCGTTTGATTTCATTTTCAAGCCTTTTGTTCACTTCTCGTTGAACTATCATAGCTGAAACTCCTCTCTCACATGCCAAACATCTTATGTATTGAGTTGGATCTTTTCTAATTGATCTCTTTAGCTGCAAGTTGAAATGATGCTCCTTCTTCCTGCTGTGACCTCCTGATCTATTTTTCATCTCTACTGTTCTTTCTTTTTTAAACTTATTCACCATTCTCTTGATGGTTCTTGAATAGACTTTGAAAATGGAAGCCAGAGTATGAATGTTGGTACCATTACTGAAAGCCTGAGTTACCTTTTTCCTCACACCATTGTTCAGTTGGGAAGACAGTGGGTCTTACACGAAACAATTTTAACTGGCTATCTTTTTAACTGAATAACTCAAAGGGCTTTTCAGTGATTCTTACAAAAAATGGTATCAAGATGGCTAAACGTCTTATATGAAAACCTAGAAAAAAATCATTTAGTTTAATGTTTTTTAGATATTAAACAATTTTTGAATGGACACTTATGCTGTAACACATTTTGGACAATTTTGCTGTTACAACCTATATTATATATATATATATATATATATATATATATATATATATATATATATATATATATATATATATATATATAGATAGATATGATAGATATACAAACAAATGATGGATTTTATTTAAGTTAAAATCGTAGATATAGGTAGAATTTGCAAGAGAGTCACTAGGTAGACATAGGTCCAGTTTGCATGTGATTTAACAAGTTAAACATGATTTGGTTTGAACAAGTGTCAAAAATATAGACATGTGTCTGGTTTTCATCAGGGTCAAAAAAAATAAGATATACTTCTCTTTTACTCGCTTAATCTAATGAATTTAAGAATTTACTCCAGGAAATAAACAGTTAAAAAATCAAAATATTTAACTTATAACTTATTTTGCAAAGTTGTTTGGCTCTTCGAAAGTCAGTGAAGTACTAAAGGTCCAGCTGAGACAGAATAATTACATTATTCTAGTCTTTTTTTTAATCTTTTCCCCCAATAAAGCCACTAAGACACAAGGGGTTACTGAGAATTAAAGAAACTGTGAAAATGTTGCCGAGGAGATAAGATGACAATTGACATTGCATTTAAATTTGACAGGAAAGCAAGAAGGTGAAAGAGAGTTCCACAAGAAAGAAGTGCAAGAACAGAAACCATTATAATATAGTTTACACTTACACACAGTAATTTCAAAAGTAAAATGATGAGTCATAGCTATCAATCTAGCACTACGTTACAGTAGTGAAAAAAAAACCGACTAAAACTGAGATGCAATGTCAGGACTCATAACATTGCAGTTTCTTTGGATTTTAAGATTCTCTAAATATATTCCAGAAATACAAAATCAGATCTGGCAACAATATACTCACTGAACTCAAATGCAAATAATTTCTTATAAGGTTAAATTCAGTGGGTGGTTGACTGTTCAGAGTTTGTAAATCATCTTTTTTTTTTTTTTTTTTTTGGTAGAACTTGATCAGTTATAAAAATGCTTCTCATTTTATGATCATTTTTTTTCATACTTGTAAAATATTTTACAACCAAAAACTGCAGTTTTCATGACTAATACAATTTTTGTACCCAAAAAGAAAAAAAAAATGACCATTAAAATAACAAATGACTATTACTAGCTTTAATTTAATCACTTCAACCAAAAACTTTGAGTTGTCATTAACTTTTATTTTTAACTAATTGCATTAATTAGGAAAAAGAAATGTTCAAGAATCTCTTCTGGAAAGAGTCAGTTTGTGCATTGAACTGGAAATTGGGAAATATTCTGAAAAAAACTTCTTTGAGAAAAAAATCAATTGTGAATAATAAACTTAATTTTCTGAAAATAAACCTTGTTATTCTTCAGGCACTAAAAATTGATGAAAATGGCTTTCACATTGGTAAAGAGTAGAAACCAATGTGTTTATTGATTCATTCATTCACTCATTCATTTTCTACGACTTATCAACCTTTTGCAGGTTATTTAAAGCCAGAAAATATTTTTAGATAAGATTTTTTTTTAGATAATAATGGTTTTAGTGATACAAATCTTACTAATTAACCCATAGGTGGGAAGAGATTCATACCTAATCAAAGTCTGATAAACAATCAAGAAATTACGTGAATATAAAGTGGGAGATCAATTCTATATTACAATTAATACATGAACTGATCCCTCACTTTGTGGCCACATTAGTTTCTCTACCTTTAACTTGGACCGATTTTAAAGATTAAGAAATTTAGCATCCAGTTTAAAATATCAAATGACAAAGACTTAAACATGGAAACCATGTGCTTAACGCCTTTAACTTTTTAATTCTTATTCTTTTATTGTCCTCTCTCCTTAATAGTTTTTCTCATATTCTCTAACACTCATTAATCTCTTGTATCCTAGTGGCTTTATTATCTTCAATGGGATTGAAAAAAAATTATATATATATATATATTTTAAATATAGAAATAATTAATAAATGACACTTCTGTTAATTTGGATGCACTTGACTACGTTTCAGGGCACATTAGTGTACTTGGACACACTGGTTGAGAAACACTTGTCTAGAGGGACATATGCCTGTATTCTTGCTGCAAGTAGATGAGTCTTATTTTTGCTGTAGATGTTGTATAGTCTATTGCTGGTGCTGCTCTTATAATGCTATCCAGAACCAGTTCTATGGATTTAATAATGGTTATTTGGCCACTGTTGTCAACATCAAAACACCACTGATGCATTATTTCAACATAAGCAGCAATTCTATGAAATGACAATTCAATCTTCTGAAAGCCAAAAAAAACAACCTATATGAAATGGCTCTAATTGAATAAAAGGAGTACATATATATCTTCATGTCATAAAACATACTCTCACTGGACTCTTTAAATTGAAACTTATGGTACCCTAGATACTATATTTGAAGGTGTACTTATATACACACTTTAAAATATTCATAACTAGCTTAAAAATTCACAGTCTGTGTGGACTTTTCAGCTAACTCCTGCATAAGGCTAAATTGGAACTAAAAGGGACCTCTGCTCCAGCTTAGGAAACAGTAGTGATAATTCTGAAGAAATAACTTTGAATTCTTCAATTAACTCCATGGAACTTCAAAATCTCAATTTAATCTTGGTTTGAGCTATAAGCGCAATTCTGGCTAAAAGATCAATTTGGCATGAAACTCCAATTTGGGCCAAAATTCTAATTCAGGCCAAAAATTGAGCTCTTCAAATCACAATCTCTGTGGAACTTCCAAACCTCGTGTCATGAAACCTCTTACTTTAACTCTGATTCCTTGGCATTTTGAAGAAATAAAATTGATTTCCTCAATTCAAAAAGTTTGGGAGATATTTTAAACTGAAATTAAAACAAAAAACTTTAAATTTACAAATGTTTTTGTGTTACTTTAAACTCAGTATAAATTAAAGTTTTAAAATCACTAATTTTTTTTCATTTATTTTAAAATTTAAATTTTTAACTGTTCCCTTCTCATCTGGACACAAATCCCAATGCTGGATGTTCAAGCACCAAATGAAGGGCAGATTTTCAATCCCAGGATCATACTGATTCCAAAAAGGTATAATATGCCTATTTAGAGCAAGTGTGGCCTGAGTTAGAAGGGTTTCAGAAGCACAGACAGACAGAATTTGAATTAATTTATTTAGAATAAGATGACTGACAGTTTCTCAGAAATATAGAAACACTTCTTAGATTAATATATCCATGGTTTCAAAAATGATACATGAACACACAAAATGATTGGCATATAAAATCCAAATCAAGTCCTTTCATCTACACGCCCACACATTCAAATGTTTCTGAACCTTTCTCTAGAGTATTAATCAAGGAAGAAAGCTGGACATATTCAAATTAATGTTTATTTTGTATAGTTTCATTATCAAGCATGAAACATTTGAATCACTAACTTTAAACAAAATATTTCATTTTTGCTTTTTCAAAGATTTTCATTTCATCAATTCGAATGCGTAGAAAATATTTGTTGCACCTTGTATCACAATAAGAAGAAATATAAACATTTCTGTATATACAGAACACAAGTTATAAATTGTATCTCTAACAATAAGACCTTTTTTTATTTCAAGCACAAAGAACCTAATTCCACAATTTTGTATGCTGACTTCCATTATTCATCTGAAGTATACATCTTAAGACACATTCATTGACACCTCGCTCTACAGCACATGAATGTTGAAAATAAATTCTATGCTTTAAGATTTTGTATGTATTCTTTCTAGGATAATTCCAGTAGAAACTAGAATCACTACAAAAGATAAGCATTTATATATCCAGTTTGCAATTCAAACAATGAAAGCTAGAATTTCAAAAGATGATAGCAAGAGTTTCATATTTTTAGCATGTTTTCTTCCATATTTAGCTTTTGTTAGCACTTGTATCATGGTAGAAGATAATTGATTGGAATCTAGTTTCTTTTTATTTTTTAATCATTTCATCCCAAGCAAGGTAATAAAGCCACTAAGACACAAGGGGTTACTGAGTGTTAGAGAATATAAAAAGGAAAAACATTATTAAAGAGAAAGAACAGTAAAATAACAAGAACTAAGAAGGCAGTAGATAATGATTAACATTGCATTTTGAAGATCAAAGTTAACTGGGAAACAAAAAGCTGGAAGAGAGTTCCACAAGGAAGAAGTGCAATAGAAGAATCTATTAGCATATAACCTACGGTTACATCTAGCTAAGCCATTTCAATTGTAAAATGAGACCTTGCCACCAATCTAGTACTGTGCTTAAATTCATAAAATCTAGGTACTATAGAGGAAAGTAATATTTATTTTGCAAATACAAAATTATGGCACAAGAGTAAAAGGTGTAAAGGGGAAGGCTGGTTGAAGACCAGCCTTCCCCTTTACACCTTTCTCTTTCCCCCTTCCTCTTGTCTTCTTAAACTTAGTTAGCCACAATTACTGAGCAAAACATGCCACAGTATTCCTTACATGAAAACAACACATTCTTACTTACCATTCTTATTACAGGCAACATAATACCTCAAAGTCTCTATGAAGTCCTAACTAGTTCCCATATGTACAATTTGTCTGGCAGGGGTGGGAGGGCATAAAAATAGCTACATTTAAAAATGAAACCCCAATGAATATTTACAATGACTACAATTTATATACAAGAAACTAAATAAAATAGTGTAATAACCCCCTCACTATCAATCCTTAGTTGTGGCAGAAACATCAGTTAACTGGACAAAAATTAATGTGGGACTAAAATATTTTGAGTAATTATTCAACCAAACACTCACTCAAATATACTATCATGGCAGAAAGTTAAAAAATTATCATGAATGTATTTATAGAAAAGGCTCAGGGAAGCTACGTTATGCTTGGTGAGAAAGAGATTGAAGTCAAGATACCAGGTCATATGTATTTTCTCAAGAATACCAATTTTACTCTGAAAAAACATTTACATACATGATAAAATATGATATATGTAAAATGGAAATGTTATAACAAAATTAGATTCTAGTTTCTAAGATACTAGTTTAGTGAATTTTTATGAAAGAATAACAACTGGTATCATTATTTTTGTTATCCACAGACATTTTTCTCTATATTATAAGATGACTGCATATTTTGTTTACCTTGGGGTCTTCTATTGTACTTAATGGCGCTTTCTACAGTGAAAGTAAAACGTCTTTATACTTTAGTCTTTTATTAAAACAAAAATGCTCATAAGAATTTTATGAAGTTGCCAAGATTAGAATTCCATTTATCCGAAGATATCAAAGAAAGATATTTTTTTGCCAAATCAGAAAATTGTCTTTATTTTGTATCATAGTTTATTTTATATATATATATATATATATATATATATATATATATATATATTATAAATGACATAAATAAGATGAGTTCTTATGGAGGCAGTCAACAATGAGAAAATATCAGGAGTAGAAGAAACAAAGAAATTAAGTATAACAATTAAAACACTATAGATATTGATTCCTATCAGTTTTTATCATAATGTTTTAGCTGATCTATTCAACCTATTTTTTGATTCATGGTTCAGTGAATCTAGATAAAAAATATTAAAGGCAGCATGCATTTTTTTAAATTGTTTCAGCTTGTGCAATACCACCATAACACAAGGGGTTACTGAGAGTGAAAGAAAAGCATTAGTGAGAAGAAAGGACTTAAGGAACAGGATTCAGAAAGAAAGATGGTGATGGATATTGCACTTAAATTTTTGAAGATTGTAGGTGACGGGGAAGCAAGAATCCAGAAGAGAGTTCCACAAGCAAGAAAAAAAAAATCATTAGAATAGAACTTGTGGCTTCATCTAGCTATTTCAACAGTAAGACTATGAAACTTAGTTGCCAATCAAAGTAGTACACTTAAACTCATGTGGTCAAGGTACCAAAGAGTAAAGCTCATTAGAACAATTTCCATGAAAATATTTATAGAAAAGACAGAGGGAAGCCATATTAGGACAGTGTGAAATTGACTGAAACTGAGATGCTAGGTTAGGACCAATAATATTGCAGACTCTTCTAAAAATCTGAAAAATAACTAAAACAATAATAAGGTAATAAGATTAATCTGAATTATATATATATATATATAAATGTATACATCCTAACCTTGCAACAGTCTATCATACTAAGAATTAGAAGCTTTTTGGAGATGAAGAATTTTATTTCCAGCAAGATGGATCAGCACCACATTACCATTGTGATGTATGACCATACCTGAATGAAATGTTGCAGAACAGATGTGTCAGAAACAAACTTCTGTAGAATGTTCTTTTTTTTAAAAAATACTTAAATACGTGATAATTAAAAGATAAAGTTCATGCTACAAAGTCAGCAACAGTCAATGAAATTAAAGTTTTCATCAAGCAAGATTACAGCCAAAATGCCTATCAAAATGTTGATTGCTGCTTGTGCTTCCATTGCATCACATTATCAGCAATGTCTGGATCATAACGTGCATCAATTTGAAAACATGTGATGACAAAATCTTAAGAGCATGACTTCATAATTAATACTGTCTTTATATGCATTATTTAAATTAGATATATTTGGTTCTAGTTGCTTGAATTATTACTTGTGAAAGTTTCATAATGTGTATACATTTTTTGAAATGTCCTACACACACACATATATATATATATATATATATATATATATGCCAAACCATTGATGGAACCAACAGACAACATACTAAGACCTAAAACTCTTATCCAAATAAAGTCTCAAACAAAAATAACAATACTGAAAATTTATATATATATATAGTTTAAAAACAGTCATTTAACCTTGCTAACCAGATGCTTCATCTGTAGCTAAACGGTATAGTATGTCAGGCTATATGATAGTTTTGTGCAGGATACAGGTTCAATTGTTGTTGAGGACATATATTTTCTTTGAGATTTCAGACATTCAGGCTGGTAAATGTTGTTAATACTGTTTATTATAAACAGAGCATTTACTTAAATATTTTTATCTATAAAGATAACATATAAACAAAAAATATCTTGAAATATATATATATATATATATATATATATATATATATATATAAGTAAAAGTTTGTCACATAACTGATTGATGTTACCTTCAGCATCCTGACTCCCAAGTTTCATAGACAGTCCCATTCATCCACTCTTCAGAAGGTATCAGCAATTGACTGCTTATATTTCTCAATTTTTCTTTTTTATGCACTCATCAAGTTTTTTTTTTACTGTACTGTTTCTGTGCATATGTGCATTTGTGTGATTTTTCCAAGCACACCCATCTGCTAGGGTGGCTAGTAAAACCCTGTTTCAGACACCTACTCAGGCACATGTGATTTATATTGCAACTATGCTGAGTAAACCTTACAATTTATGGGAGGGAGCACATAATCTGGCATGATCAACAATTTTGAACAAAAGCAGTACATTTAAACTCTCAGTCACAATGACTTTTGACTTTCTGTTAGCACAACCAGCAACAGCTTCTGGACAGATCTGCCTACCCAGTTCCACTCACAAGACTGGTGTGTTTTTCAGTCATTTTCCCAATATGTTGCATGCTATGATCATTTTCCCAGATTGATAATATCAAGAAGTGATAAATTAATTATGGTTATATTTGGATGTTTGTCTCATGGTTAAAAAAGCAAACATTCTAACCATTCAACCATGTGTCCATTATATCATCTTATATAGTCATATAAACTTGCATTTAAAGAAAAAAATGCTTTTAAACAAATATAAAGTTCTTTTGCTAAGTGGAGATTTTCATGCTTGAAAAACTAGCATAAATATCAAAACTTGATACTTGAAAATAATCCATCCAGTGTGAAAATTGTGAACAATGGTCATAAAGTTGTTTAATAGAGTCTTGTGCTGCTGAAGTGATCAGGACTAAAGATTATGAGAGGTTGGAAATATTAGGATAGAAAGAGACTGAATATATCAATGATTTATTGTGAAAATGCTCTGTGAAAACAGTAAAAAAACTGTAAATCTTTAGTTGATGGAAGCAACAAAAAGTGGTTGCCATATTCTTAGTTTTTATGTCCTATCATTTCCGTACAACCAGAATTCTTGATGAGGATATATGTAAAAATATATTGACTAAAACTGAAAAATACACAAATATTATGAAAGATTTATAAGTCCAGAGGGAGATGGAAAGAAGAGGATAGGGAGAGTGGAAAAATAAAAAGAGAGAAAAAGTTAAGAGAGGGAGAAAGAAAGAGAATAATGAAACTTGTAAGAAAATGATTGAAAAGGAGAGGGAGAATATGCAATATGGAAAAATAAAAAAATGAAGAAAAAAGAGGAAAGGCTTTCTATTTAGAGAAAGATAATGGCAGAAGAAAACAAGTGAGAAATTCATTAAAAAGAACAATTCAGATGTGGAATGAATGAGATGGAAAAATGTTTAAGAAGAAAAAGAAAACAATAAAAGGTGTGAAAAAGAAAGAGAAAATAAAGTATAAAAAATAAAACTTTTCTGAAAACAAAAAAAAAGAGTGGTGTGAAAAAAGAAGGAAAAGAAAAAAATGATGAAAGAAAAAGAGAAAAATAAATATGAAAAATATTAAAAGGAATGAAAAAGAATGAGTCAAAAAATGAAGGAATAAAATAAAGAATACAGTTTCTATCTATAATTGTCTAATCAACTGTTGTAGGTATTCATTCACAATAGAATGGATTTCATGGCAAAATCTATTCAACAGAAAATAAAAATATTAAGTGATTTTTCTATAACAGAGAAATATTTATCTTATATATTGATATTTTTTTTATTCTGTTTAATTTATTCTAGCTAATCAGGTTTTTCTTTTAACACTTCAACAGAAAAGCCTATAACTATTTATTGGCTTTAAAAATTCCCTGAAAAATTCTCATGCCTGCTTCTTGGTATAAAAACATTAGAATGACAAACCTAGAGCATTAATGCTTGAAATGGAAATGGATGATGACCAGTCAATGAAAATGAAGCCCCAAAAGTTTAAAGACCCAATACATGATGATAAAACACCTTGAAAACATGAAGCAAACAGCCAACGCAATTATTCTTTAAAAGAATTTCATGAATTATTTCAATGAATAACTTCAAAGTTTAGGAAGTGCTGCTTAGGTTTGAAAATATCTTGTAAAATAAAATCAGGTTAAAGATCGATGTTACTTAGGTTTATTTGAGTGTCCTGTTGTTAACTCATATTCTTAGTTCACTCATGTAAACCCATATCCTTGATGTGTAACTTTTTTTTATGCTCTGTCTTTTCATTTGTCACTTCTCTGTGTCATGGTTAACTTATAAATTCAGGATATGGAATTACTAAATACTAAACCCTTCAGATAATTCAGTGTATCTCTATCTATAAAAGGCAGGATGCTTGTGTATAACGAATTCATGGCCGCAATTTTCGACGGATTTGCACCAAAATTTACATGCACAAAGTTAGTGGGAAGGCCAAGACTGACTTTGCATTTCCCAACTCCAATTGATAGTGGAAATAATCAATTTTTTCATGCTTCTACAGCAGTTTTCATGGAGTTTGCAGCCATTTTCTACTGGCCAGAGTGAGAGCCTATAACTTGCTGCCACGAATAGGCAGGAAGATTCTATTGGCCAACATGAAAGCCAACAGCTGACTGACACAAATGTTAACTAGCATGCAAAAAAAAATCGATATTACATTCGTAACAAGTGGGAAAAATTTAAATCTGCATGGCACTTTACTCCAATTGGCTCATTCGCTTGCTTAAACTCAAAGATGATTCTGATTCCGCAGAACTGGGTTGGGTGTGAAAAAGTATTTGTTGTTAACATTCTTTTTTCATTTGGTTTTTCCAGTTACGAATCCTTTTTTAAAGCTGATCGTTTTGTGTTCATTTTGTTTAGTTCTTTTTTCGTAACAGATTTAATGTTTAGTATAGAGCTTAGAAAAAATTTGCAGTGTGAGATAGGCAAGAAGTAAGGCATGTAGCAACATCAGCATGGCAAAGGGCACTCCTTTAAAACAAGGAAGGCAAAAATATTTTAAGTCAAGTGATAACAATTGCTGTATGAGTCGTACGATTTTTTAATCAAGCACGGGCAACGCTGGGCCATGCTGCTAGTGGATCAATAATAACAAATTAAGTATCGGAGAAAAAAGAAACATCAAAGACTTTCATATGGATGTCATACATGACACCAAACCCATTCAGAAATTGCTAAAACATCAGTTGTATGCAACTGCTTTCTAAGATCAATGGTGTAAAAAGACTTTGAGCAAGTCAATGGCAAAAATCATCCTCCTTGAACCTTGTGAACTGATGCTACAGAATCACAAAGAAAGAAATGTATTAAATAACAGAAACCACATCACTTGAGGATTAGCAACAACTAAAATGGATAACACATGTAACTCAAGGAGAAAATAATGGCATAATTAAGATGTTAACATTTCACACCACTTCAAATACAAGGAACCCCAATCAATAATGAAAAATACAATAACAGCTAGTGGGCTCGAGAAATTTGCTTTCATGAAAAATTGTTTTAAGAGAAAGATTTTATAAATTTCAACCAAAAGCAGTACTGGCTGCTTGGTCAATGAATGCCAAATATTTCTTTGTAGGGAAACAGCTAATATTAACATTACGTATATAGGAAATTAACTAATGTTGATAAAGATGAGCAGAATAATACTATCATGACCCTGGTTAGAGCTAAAGAAAAAAAAAACATTCCTGTAATTTCTATTGTAGACTCACTGACTCAATTTTGATACAAAAGATATTTTCAATAAACCTCTGTCGCATAATAGTAGTTACATTTGCATACACATTTCATATGCTAAATGTACAAGTATTATGGGACAGATTTAGTAATATTTTAGCATCACTGTCCCAAAATAGTTGTTACATTTGCATACACATTTCATATACTAAATGTACAAGTATTATGGGACAGATTTAGTAATATTTAGCATCACTGTCCCAAAATAGTTGTTACATTTGCATACACATTTCATATACTAAATGTACAAGTATTATGGGACAGATTTAGTAATATTTTAGCATCACTGTCCCAAAATAGTTGTTACATTTGCATACACATTTCATATACTAAATGTACAAGTATTATGGGACAGATTTAGTAATATTTTAGCATCACTGTCCCAAAATAGTTGTTACATTTGCATACACATTTCATATACTAAATGTATAAGTATTATGAGACAGAGGTAGTACAATTTTAGTATCCCTGTACACTAATAGTTGTTACATCCACATGCACATTTCATACATTAAATGGAACAACTATTATTCAATTCATTCTCATAAAAATATATAAACAATAAAGGAAATAATTTTGGATTCATGGTACTTCATCTATTGTCACTGAAAGAAAAAAAAGAGATTATTAAAATGTGCAAAATAAAACCGAAACTTTTTTCAAAATTGAATAATACGAGAAGGAAATATTCATACTATCATATCCTTTTCATTTGACAAAAGAAATAAAACCAACAATGAATTTGTCAATATTAATACGGCACTTATGTCCTGAGAGAATTAAGTTTTGCACTCATGCCCACATGTACAGACACACTTATGGAAACACTCCTTCAAGAGAGATTAATTTATTATAGATATTCAGTTGAAACTATGGCATGATTGATAAATTCAATCTTGTGTTTTCACACAAGAATTCATTCAATTTATCTTAACAATTCTTTTCTTTGTTTAAAGAATTTTTGGACACTTCCACTGAGGCCTTTAATTGAGTTTTGTTCTCCAAAAATTAAGTCTAAATTAGCAGAAATCCTTTTCAAATTTTTCCCTTCATATCTAATATAACAATCCACTAAATATATTATGAATAGATATATATAAATAAAATATTATTATAATATATATATATATATATATATATATATAGATAGATAGATAGATAGATAGATAGATAGATATGTATGTACGTTGCCTAAATATTGTCATTAGGTATTTTCTTTCTATGTGCCGTGTCCTTTCAAGACATAGGCAATCATGGCTCCCCACCCGCCTCTATCCCTTGCAGCTCTCATCAAGTTCCTTCTCTCTGCCACCTCCCCCAGACCATATTCTGTCATCCACTTGCTTAAGGCCATTAGGTATCTCATGCATTGTTTACCTTTGTCTCTCTTTCCCTCTATTTGACCCAATGAGTATCAGATTCTCCAAGCCTTCCTTCCTCATTGTGTGTCCCAGGAAATTCAGCTGCCTCTTCCTGATGTTATGATGCCTAAATATTATCATTATATAGAGATATGTATTTTTATCACTTAAAATATTATTTTTAGTGGATACTCATATGCAAGTAGATACTCTGTTTATTTGTTAAGCAATATATTTATTTTCATCTACCAGCATCTTTAAACAAAATCTTTCTCATCATAGATTACTCAAAATTTTCATATCTGCTCAGTTCAGTAGCCAAACATAAGCAATAAAGTAATTTTCTAAAGAAGTAATGGATTTTTTTTATTTCTTAATCTTATTAAAATCTTATTAAAGAAAAACATGCACTCCAGGGCACTGTTTGGACCTTGCTTGATTGGTAAAGCTTCTTCATGGCCAAGTTGGTTAAGGAACATCATATCTAATAACAGCTTACCTTTTCCCGGGTGGATGCAGGTTTAAATCCTGCCAGAGAGTGCATATTTTCTTTTAATAAGATTTCTCTAATATTCAGGCCACCAGATGAAAATAAATAAATATATTCTTTGATAAATAAATGAAGTATCTATTCAAATATGGGTATCCACTAAAATTAATGTGTAAAACGATAGAAATGTTTTGGATTTTTAAAATAAATCCATTACTTGTTTTGAAAAAGAAATGTTTGTGTGTTTTGCCTAAATATTGTCATTAAGTAAATATATATTCAGCTGAAATATCAGTTGTGTCTGGAAATAATTGAGTCATTTTGCATTAATGAAAAGTTTGCCTACCTAGACTAATGGTCACTTAGCCTCTCTTAAATTGTACCCTTAGGACTTCATATACTTATCTCAGGATCCCTTCCACTTTTCAAGAGTAACAAAATTACCTTTTGCGATTGCTATTAGTTACCTCCTTGCATTCTCTGTAATCTCATCCACAGCCTGAGATCTCCTTTTCAATAATGATTTTAGCTTTGGGAAAACTAGAAATTCAGTGAGCCAAGTTTATACTGTAGTGGTGTGATGAATATTTGAGTGATGTAATGCTTTGTGAAAAATTCCTCCATAAGATGCCAAGAATGGCTAGTTGATATATCCAAAGTGGCTGAACATTTCCAGCTAGTCAATGCAGTCCTCCAGATTTTCTTCTACTACATAGATTGTCAATCATTCAACAGATTTCTTACCAAGTGTAAAATGTCAGTACCAGTGAGGTTAACTTTCCTTCATCTTCCCTAATTAATATGCACTGCAATTGGCTGGACATGTGACCCTTAACAACCAATCTTGATAGCAAAAAGTATTTGAAGTAGACACTGTGAAAAGAAGATGCTTCCCAGACACATGGGAAAAGTACAACTTCCTGCAACATGATGTGCTGGATTTGTAAGTAAGGACAAACTTTTGTAACATTCACTAACTTTCCATTTGAGGATTGGAGAGAAGGCATGTGATACTTTTCTACACTTTTTAGTATATCCTCTTCCTATAAAATGAACCCTTTCATTTATGGTCTTCCAAATTCTCCCGAGCTGGTTTTACTTATTGGTTTTAATGCTTGGATAAATATCTGTAGCTCCAGCAAATAAGCCTGCCCATATATATATTGGTAAACCTAACACCAAAGTTTTATGAAGACTCTGCTCATTAAAGCATTCCCAAAAGACTTCTTAATCATTCAAACAGTTTCTGACAAATTTCCAAATTTCAGGCAAAACTTGGTACATGTTCACTGTCAATATGACAGTGATACACTACACAATAGTTTCTTACAATTGACTAAGTCACCCCATAAGAGATGGTCTATTTATTTATGCACAGTAAAATCCACTCTGATTGGTTGCCATGTTAGGCTGCCAACTGGTTTTTGGGATAATTAAAGCAGTTAGAGAGTTTCTTGACAGATCTTGTAGAGTAATTAAGTAGAAGTAAAGATGATATTTTAGTGAATGCTAAAAGAATCATACCAAGAAAACATTTTCAGTATAAAATTTATCAAAAACTAACGTGATCAATTTAAAATTAAATTCAATAACTTTTTTAAAATCCTTAAATAGCACAAAATAATAATCATGTAAAAAAAAGGAGGGAAACTCAAATAAAAATGATAGGACAAAATTGCTTTGTGATATCAAGCAGCAGACAGAGAATGGCATCCAAGCAAAAAGATTGGACATATATGTTATTTCACTAATTATTGAGACTAGCACCTTCCTTCTTATTTTTTATCAGTTTTTTTTACCTGTACTTTAATAGGATGGAATTAAGAATTAATCAACATATACCAGCCAATATTTGGAAATTAAATTTGAATAATTTATAAAGGTGTGTCAATACATCTGATTTAGTAATAACTGAGCATTTATTAAATAAGCATCATTGCTTGGTTCTACAATCAAGACATATCCTTAGTACTCAGGAAGTCTCATTAGATTTCCATCTAAAGATCTTAGAGGCTTTATAAATATATATTATGTAAGTAGAAGGAGTGGCTTCTCAGCCTAAATGTTATCAGCTTTTAATGATTAACATCCTGTCTTTAGTATTTTCTATATTATTTGATATGTACTTTATAGTCTCTGATAGATCTCTGACGACAGATGAATGAAAACTAGTTAGCTTTGTTTTCATCTTTTTTGTAAGTTGTACTAACTATAAACATTTTCAATATATTTTCCTATTCTTTTATTTTAATATGTAGTGAAAGAGATAATCACCTACCTCGGAAAAAAGTTTGTTTTGTGTGCAATCTGCCAAAGAAAAATTACCAAAAAAGTAGTTAGTAAAAATCTGCTACTTTAAGTATCAGAATCTCTATGCTAATGTCTTTTCCTCCCTTGAATGGTGTGGTCAATCAGAAATATTTCTTGGTGAATAAAAGCCATTGTTTTTCACTTATGGGGAGGATTTGGTGGGTGAGCATACGTTTTTGCTGGTGAGAAGTGAAGGTTGGATTTGTAACCCCATTTTGTCGTTTCTACATGATCTGTTGGACTGTTACAATGGACTTTCATTTGAACTGTGATTTGGCTACCAGTGTTGCAGATGAGAGACAGAAGAAGTCTATTGCAGGCATTTATTGCTACTATAAGTTGACAGGTTTTTTCTTTTCTTTACTAGAACATAATATTTCCGGTTTTATTACAATTCTAGAAGTCAAATGACTTACCTGCCAACATGGCTGCCTTCTTGTATCTCCTGAAAAAGACAAGCCAGCTAATCTACCTCATTTATAGGAGAGCACCTAATACAGCAGGTGGGTAGGTCCACTTTGCTGGAATGGACCTGCCCAACATATTTGCATGAGTGGAGTCTATTCCCCCATATATCTCTCCATGAAATGACTCAGGGCTGCATCTCAGCTTGAAGTGACTACACCAGTCTACTTCTGTATCAGACCACTTGCAAGTCAACCAATATTCTACAACAATTATTAAATATCTTCCTTATCTCCCCTTATGGGTACACTGCATCTAATGGTTATTGAGAATGGCACAGTCCTTTTTTATTTTAAATTTCAACAGGAAGAATTATTTCAGCTCAAAAATTGTAGGACTTAATTGCTTGTAATCATATTTCAAGTCAGAATGGGAAAAGTCCAACCATATGCAACACAAAATCAGCAAAGATCTTATTTGGGGAGGGTCAGCAGGCCAAATATACTTCTGAAATGTGGCTCTCATATAAAGTCTAAATACAATTTTCAATTACTTCTATGATCATGTTTAAAGAAACTAATAACTTAGTAGCCCTTTTAATTTGATTGCATTTTGTTATTTTTGATCTGAAAACCTTGAATTGAAAAATCCTGTATAATGCTCAGATACTACAAGACATACCTGAGGAAAATCAGCTCAATTCTGTCATAAAAACAAAAAAGATAAAGATACCAGTCCAAATAATTAATGGAACAATGAAAATCCTCACAACTTTAAACAATGAACAATATGTTAAATAATCAGAAACACTTGTATCAGTGGCTATGTGTACATCAGTGTGATTTTTACTAAATTATTGAATCAGAATTTTTTACAAAGGGAAGATCAAAAGTTTACGCTTGCAGCTTTTGTCTTCCTGTCAGTTAAACATCATCAGTGATCAATAGCCAATCCTGAAGAAGTCAGTACCTGTAACTAAGAAAAGGCATCACATTGAGAATTAGTCTTATCAAACTCTGTCTTTCAACACACACAATATCACAAGAGCCTGGGTCACTTCCACTCACCTCGAGGTAGTTTTGGCAATATGCAGACACCAATTTTAACTTAGATTTCCTGAGTGCAATTGAATTTCATTGTTCAGTGAACTTTGCCAGGCTGGACTTTGAGAAAAGCCAGAAAGTACTGACTTTAAAGTAAATACTTTTCATACACATATATATAGGCATATATAAAATACTCACACACATAGGTACCTACATGTATAACTATATAAAGTATATACAAACAGAAGTAAATAGTTATCAATATTTTAAGATTTGACACTTAACAAAACTAAACTCATTGACAGCTTAATGTAAAATGCAAGAGAAGTAATCATGCAATAATTTTACAATGTCTCACACACCAGAAAGATAAGAACTGTTAGATTTCAAAAAGAGGCAAATCAATCTGATAGTGAAATGAACAAATATCAGATAACAGAGAATTCCACTTTCAATTGTTTGAATGCAGAATTCATTAATGAAAGAAAGCAGATGCTTTCTTGTTTGAACCATCTGCAGCCAACTGTCAAACTCAGCAGATAGTAACGACAGCAAAAGCAATTTGGAGCACATCATTCAAAGCTTCCAAAATATATATACAATAATACAGAAAGATGCACATCAGTTCTGTATGAAAGACTCATCCAAATATTCACTGATGTTTATTCCAGCAAAAACAGCACCCTTGTCATGGAAGATGGAACTCTACGCTGAATAGCAAAAGACTCAAGAATTAAATAAAATCAATCATCTGACATGAAATCTACTGATCCTATCTGTTCAATTTTGAATTTCAAAATAAGGTAAACTTTCTAGGAATGAGACGGTTGCTTCATGTTTAAACCTTTTATCATCCAACATGCTCAAACCCACTCCATAAATATCAGTTCTCAAAATCTGACATTTTGGGTGACTTTCATTGTTATTTTCAATGATTTTGACATATATTATATCAGAGTATACATGGGGCAAGATATGACAGGTTGAACATTGAGAGCCGATATTTACAGGGCAGATTTGTGCATATTGAACAGTAAATGGTTAATACAATCTGGTCAGATTCCCTAGAAAAGAAGGTAGCAGATCTGATAAATTCAATGCTGTGAAATCTGATAAAGTCAAATTCATCAACTTTTAATTTGTATCAAAACATTCTGAAATTATTTAAATGACTGAAAAAATGAAAATGTATTGAATTTAGTCCTCTGTGTCTCTCTCATTACATATTTACACAGGGGAGATTTTTGATGTCTGGTGTTAAAGGTTATAAACTTAGGTTAGAGGTTTTAAACTTTTAGTAGTAGATGATAAATCTTACATGTTTATTAGGATCATTGAGTTATAGTGATTTTCCAAGCTTAGGTTAGATGTGGCACAAGGTCGAAAGTAGGGGTCACAGTGAGGATCGAACTC
The DNA here is from genome assembly GCA_903632075.3 of Acanthosepion pharaonis. Classification (NCBI taxonomy): domain Eukaryota; kingdom Metazoa; phylum Mollusca; class Cephalopoda; order Sepiida; family Sepiidae; genus Acanthosepion; species Acanthosepion pharaonis. The sequence goes on along the minus strand of CAHIKZ030000902.1, from coordinate 3,461,864 downwards.
ACTATGCAGTAGTAATTGTTCTAGTGAGACAAGCTTGCTAACCATTACACCACCTTGAGGTGCCCAGAATCATTGAATATATGTCTCAGTGAATTATGTTTTTTATTGCTTTTTCATCCTGTTTATAATTAAGATGCACTGATACATATCACTCAATGATCCTAGCAAACACCCAAGATTTATCATCAAATAAAAAAGTTTAAAACATCTAATTGATATATATATATATATATATATATATATATATATATATAAGCAAATATATGGATATAAATCCGACAGTATGAAAAGAAAAATACAGAAAAAAACAAAATTCTGAATATGCATTATTAATGTTAAAATAAAGAGTCGACGTTTGGACGTTTCGGTCTATTTAAGACCATCTTCATGGACATTTTCATTTAAACATAATTAACATTATAACTTATAACAATTTAACACAAAAGACGATGGACATAAGAGCCCAACTAATTCAGACAGATAACTGAAATTTTATACATTGTAACGGGAAGGACTTTCAAGCTTGTTGAAGATATAAGAACCAATTGATCACTACGTATTCCAACATCAACGGAAGAGATTTCTTTAACTGTTTATAAAAATTTTTCAATCGACTTTTTGATATTTTAATTTTTGGAAATCATCTTCGAATACATCTTAACAACATCGCCCACGTGACGACTACGTGATCATATTTAAACAGAACGCTGATCTGTATAAAATTTCAGTTATCTGTCTGAATTAGTTGGGCTCTTATGTCCATTGTCTTTTGTGTTAAATTGTTATAAGTTATAATGTTAATTATGTTTAAATGAAAATGTCCATGAAGATGGTCTTAAATAGACCGAAACGTCCGACGTCGACTTTATTTTAACATTAATAATGCATATTCAGAATTTTGTTTTTTTCTGTATTTTTCTTTCATATATATATATATATATATATAATTATTTATTTAAAAATTATAACATAAATATGTTATAAAAACACTACAAAAATAGCCATTTTGTTTCAACACCTCTGGTGTCTTATCAAGTGATGATGTTGAATGTAGATTGTAGAATAAAGGTTTTAAAAGGTTCAAATCAACTAACCACCCCTCGTAAGGGGAAACACTGTTACATGAGCTGAAATGACCCATCAAAAAACAAGTATACAAGAATTAAAAAAACTTGACAACGAAGCAAGGTTATAGTAACTATTAAATATTAGTTAGGTTTATACTAAAATAGAATTTATTCTAACTAATAAGTATTAAATTGTATGATAAAATTTGAAATTAAAATTAAAAACTACCCATTTTAATTTTAAAAACTTTCTCATATATATATATATATATATATATATAAGGACAGGGATGTATTTTTTAATTTTTGAACATGGTCATTGTGTAAAGACAAGCTGAATCAATAGACTCCTGAAAAAAAACATTGGCTACAACTGACAAAATGCCAATATAATACCAACAGAGATGAGGATATTCATCTGAATGTAAAAAATGTGTTAGTCTTGCTTTTCAAAAGTATCAGTTTGTAACTCTCAAAGTCTACAATGGATTTATTTTAAGTGGAAGGTTTTATTTAAACTAGAATTTTTTTGCAGCACACTAACTCATGTTGAATTCCTAACAGTCGTTAGGATTGTTGGTTAAATTGTTTTTAAAATAGTGGGAGTATTTTGTCAGTTAAATAATAAAAGTTTTAATTATTCAAAAGCATAAATGAAAATTTATTGTACTAAGCTATGTAACCTATTAAAACCAATTGTACTTTGTACCCCCTTACCTGTTTGCACTTCTCCCAAAAATTTGGTTTTGATCGGTCAGTGTTTGGCTATTTTAGAGGATGGACTAACAGAAGTCACAGAATTTTATATATAAATTTCATCATTCCACATTTATTGTAGTCAATTATGCTGCAATGAAAGTGTTAAACACTAGTTTGAAATGAAGTTAAATAAACAAATGAGACCCCATATTAACTGCAGACCTTAAGCATCAGATGTTTATATATTTCTGAAAATCAAGAATAACTTAAACTGCCAAGCAGCTTTTAAAAAAATCAAAAACATTTTTGGTGAAATCTGGAATAAATCAACTTGAAAAACACCTGCCAAAGTATTTTTATCGTGAATCAAAAAGACATTTAAATATTTAATGTTTTTTTTCTAGTCATTTCAATGTTTGATTCAAAAGAAGAAAAAAAATACATACTTCATGCTTTTCTTTTTTATTTATCAATGTTAAAGCCAAAAAACATTGAGGTGAACACTTATAATTCAATTTGATGTGAGATTAAGAAAGAAAAGAAAAGAAAGGAAGGGGATAAAACAGAAAATAGTGAAAGAAAGTAAAGAAAAAAAAGTAAAGATAACTTGTAAGTAAAGAATAAAGAGAAAAAACAGTAATGAGAGGATTAAAGCTGGGAGGAGAAAGACGTTAAAACTAAGGTTGGGTACATGGAATTGAAGATTTTCAGAGGAATTTTTTTTTTAAACCTTGATTTCTCCAAGTATTCAAGAAGAAAATTTTTAATAACATTTTTTTCCTAATATAAAATTTCAGTTCAACTTAATAGAGAAAAAAGTACAAAAAGGACAGAAATTACTTTTGTCTTCAAGATGGACAAAGTACTTCATGTTTTCATTCTCATTTTTGTTTTGTTTTTCTTCTCTTCTCCAAGAAAGTTAAATAATTTGGCAAACTTTCAGGAAGATAAGAGATGGGCAAAAAATTAAAATATAAAATACAGAATCAGATCCTTGAAATTATTTTTTTTTTTATCTACAATTGATTTAAATCCAATAAGATTTCTCTATTCAATCTGGAAATGATAGTCCCTCTGTTCCACATTTTATTTACACTTTCTTTTTTTTTTGCTCTTATTTTACAGATCCTGTCTCCATCCAACGCATATTTCATGCCCTCATCATCTTAACTTTTGCCTCTTTTTTTACGATACTTCTCTTTTTCCCTTCAATTTTCCTTACCTTTCCCTCTCTTTATCTCTCATTTATATTTTAAGCTTTTCTCCTTTGTTCTTTGAATATTGTCATAGATCCTCTCTTTCTTTGACTTTACTCATTCCCTCCTTTATCTCTCATTCTCTTCTACCTACTAAGAATTTTTATTCTGTTAATTCCTGTCCACATCTGTCTTACTTTTCAAGCAACCAAAGTGCAAAATATTTCACAATTTTTTTTGAATAGTTAATAACACATACATATATTTATTAATCATCAAAATATTGAGTTGGCCAGAAAGTCTTGACTTCTTTAGGAGCAGAAAGAAAACAAAAAAATCCATCATTCTTAACAATCTTGTGTCAGCCATCAGCCAGTATATAAATCTGTCCCTAATGCCATTCCACTGGCTTTAAATCAAAAAACTGTAAAATAGCTTCCTTCACTTCATCAAAAGTGTTGAATCACTGGTCATGGAGGAAGTGTGCCATTGAGTGAAATAGGCAATAGCCTCTCAGAGTAGCATCAGGACTAAATGGTGGCAGTGGAAGAATCTCAACACCATCCATCTGTGTGAAGTTGGCAGTGTGTGGCCTCGTATTGTCTTACTGAAACAAGGCCCAACCTCAATTGGTACTGCTTCTTTAGTTTGTCATACACACAGCCTAGCTGCTGGCAATACAATTTAGTGTTGATGGTATGACCATGTGGAACAAGCATGGAATGCAGTACTCTTTGGAAATTCCATCAGACAGAGATCAAGATTTGTTGTTTTCTTTCTGCTTCCTAAGTAAGTCGGAACTTTCCGGCCAACCTAGTATTTATCTTTATATTCTCTGACCTTTACGGATGTTTTAAAAGTTTTCAGATGACTGACTTTAACATAATGTCATCAATGAAATTTGAACACTGAAAGTGTCTGTAAATTTTTTGACCAGATAAGGTATGAGGCATTAATTGAAATACATGAAAATTTGATGGTGCCAAGTCTGGTAGTATGTCAGATAAAGAAGAATATCTCATTTCAAGTCCATTACCCTTTCTTTGAGTCAAAAAATAATGTGGATTGGTTGATTTTTTTTTACAGCTTATCAACCTTTTGCAGGTTATTTAAAGTCAGAAAATATTTTTAGATTGTAAGAATTTTTGGAAATAATAATTTGCTGATACAAGTTCTACTAATTAACCCATAGCTGGGGGAAGGAGAGGTGGATTTATACTTTTCCCAAGGGTATTTGTGCATAGGTAAATATAATGAACCCAACTGAAATTGGAACTTGGCTCTCCAATTTCCAATTCAAAACCATTATACCATTTGCACATCTAAGCTATTCCCAGGCAGTCACCCATCTAGGTACTGACCAGGCTCAATGTTGCTTAACTTCAGTGATCGTATGAGAATATGTTTCAACAAAATAACATTTTGTCATGCAGCAGTATAATCTTCTGACTTCCATATCCTCTAATATTGGGATGATTGATATTACATAGAAGTTCCTCACACTTTTCTTTGTTTTTAATGAAATTTTCCTGTCTCTTAATATTTTGCTTAGCTTTTGAAAGGTATCTTTTTCTATTCCAATGCACCTTTGAATTCCTGTATCACATTTTCTATTGACTTTTATAACACATCCCATATAGTTAAAATTCTGTACTTATCAGTCCTCCTATATCATAGTGAATGTTAGGCAATTTCCTCACAGATAAGAGTAGACTTGAAGTAACAGATGTAGTTCCACAGAAGGATACTGAGAATATCATGGACCAAATGTGAGCAATGAAGATGTGTTAAGGAAAATGGAAACAAAAAGGATAATTATGCTTAGAATCAGAAAGAGATAGTTGAAATTTCTAGAGCACATAAGAGAGAAAATGGCTTGACAAATTTTGAGATTCACAAGATATGACATATCCATTCACATATTTTCATAAAAACCAGTTTTTTTCCCAAAATTGGCTAGGTTTTGCTGTTGATACTGCAGTTTGGCCTAAAACACCATGAAGTTTTGTGTTTTGGATTGATATAACTCACTTTTCATATCCAATGATATTCTCCCACAAAAATTTTTTTTTGTCTGCCAAGAAGTAAAATGTAAATGTCAAGATGTAGTCTATTGTTGTTATTTTTACTAACAATTCATGTACAGCACATTGTCCTGCTTTTTTAATCTTCTCCCAAATTTTGAAAACATTTTACAACTGTTCATTGATTGAAAATAAGATTTCTAGCCAATTCCAATATTAAGCAGAGTTATCACCAGAAAGAGTTTGTAAGTCATCACTTCCAAATTATTGTTGTCTAACATTGAAAGGTTTGTCATCCAAGTTAAATTCAACTTTCTTGAACTTCACACACCATTCATGCCACACAGTTTCCAATGGAACTATCTCCAAAGGTTTTATCAATCATCTTTTTTGTTTCTGCAGCTACCTTGCCTAACAAAGGACAACAAAGTATAACATGTATCTTCCCTGCCACCATTTTTATCTCTTTTTTTGTCAATACAGGATAAATGAACACTGAAGAAATAATGCCCAAAACTGATTTTCAACTCTGTATTCAGTGTTTAATTTTCAAGAGGGAACTAGATTATTGACACAATATATTCATTCATTTTTTAGCAATCACTTTGCCAAGACAAAAACAAAAAAACAATACAAATTCTTTCAGAAAAAAGAAAATATTAAAATAAAATCTTTGTTCCAATTTGGAATAATTTATTTTAGATGAGATATGATAAGCATTGTGTTTTACAATAAAATGTAACTCATAATAAAAACCTGTTCATACTTCAGATTTTTGTGAATTCCTCATTAGTGGAATCCATCAACATTTCCATGAGAAAGAAATGCACAAAACTCTTTATTCATTTCTATTTTGGAACAATAGAAAAGCTGTTATCTTGAAGATAAATAGAAAAAAAAAGAAGATATTGTTTCTGAAGAGTCCACTCAATATTAGAAAAAAAAATCACTGTAATAATTTTGTTAAATATTATTATTATCTGTGCTTCTCTGTCACATTTTTTAATTCCTTTTCTTGTCCAAGGAACAATGGTTCTTCCAGCAATTAATCTTTGCTTGGCAGAAACCTGGTTTAATTCAGGAAGATTTTCAATTAATTTCCTCTCTATTTATTTAATCCTCTATACCTTCATTTAAATCAGGCATATCGAACTGAGGGTCCCCTGAGGTCCACATGGTCACATATGTTTTCATGAGGGCCACACACGACAACCAATTGTGCACATTACAATTAATTGGAGTCATTTAATAAAATTTATTGTAGAATATTTTTGTTACTTAAATTTAGAAACACATGATGTGCATACAAATGTTTTAGCATGTAAACAAAGTAATGAAGAAGTTTGATAAAATGAATAAAATTTTAAACAACATACACTTGCAGTAGCAACAAATACATTGTACAAAAATTACAACAGTTCAAGACTTATTTCCTACTATTCAGTCAGTTTTAGTTTTTAGTTCTTTTTGGTAAAATTTTTGGCATGTCTGACTAAAATGTCTGTGCAGATCAACTTTGATCAGAGATGACAAATGTTGATCAGTTATCCTTGTTCTCTGAGAAGTTTTTGTTGATTTCATAAAGGAAAATAACTGTTCACACATATAGGTAGAACCAAACATTGTCATAATCTTTGTGGCAAAATTTCTGAAATTTTTAAACTGTAGTGAAAGAGATAATCAGTTACCCTGAAAAAGTTTGTGTTTTGTGTGCGATCTGCCGAAGAAAAATTACCAAAAAGTAGTTAGCAAAAATCTACATCAATGACTAGAAGCTATGCTAATGTTCTTCCCTCCCTGAATGGCATGACCAATCAGAAAATTCTCTCGGTGAACAGATGCCATTGTTTTTCGCTTATAAAAGGAGAAGATTTTTTTGAGGTTGATGGAACGAACACACGTTTTTGCTGGTGAGAAATGAAGGTTGGACATGTGACCCCATTTTGTCGTTTCTACATTGTTTGTAGGACTATCGTTTGAACTGCGATTTGGCTACAAGTGTTGCAGTCGAGAAACAGAAGAAATCTATTGCAGTTGCTACTATCAGTTGACAGTCTTTTCTTTACTACAACATAAACTTTTCAGGAAGGTATGAAATGAACCCAGGTATTCCTACTTCAAGATACTTTACTGCATTTCTAATAGTTCTATCTGTAGGCTTTCTTTTGTCTAGGCAACATCAAAGGTGAATGGTGCTGAGAATAATGCAAACTGATGTTCAAATATAGGAAATCACTAAATCTTTTCTGAAATTCCATTGACAACATACTTAGCAAAGCTAAGTACAGTCTCAGTATTAGAAGTGTTTTCCAGCTCTTTGCATGTAGGAAAATGAACTAAATTTTCATTTGACAACTGTGAATTCTCTAAGCTTAGTTTTGTAATGAAGCACTATATGTCATCATACAACTGAGTTTGTTTTTACCTTGCATTTTCAAATTGAGATCAGTTAATTGTGTATCCACAGCAAAAGCCAGATCTTGGATCCAATTTTCATCTTTTATTTTTGATTATTCATCTCCAAAAACATATTATTTCTTGTCTCAACAAATAGAATCTTTTCAGCACATCATAACATGACAACCAGCTGACTTCTGTGTATAATAAAACATTGGGGAACTGATTATTCATATCTTCCAACTGTGTCAAGTTAGCCTTCAATTCCTTGAGTTTTGAAATGCACATTGGGCCTTCATATTTTTCATATGATCGATGGATAATTTCATAAAGTCTTTTCAGGTGTTGGCAATGAAGTTGTTGCTTTTATTTTGAAGCAGCCATATACAGGGTGTAATGGGTAAATTGCCGACATTTTATATTTTTAATTTCATGTATGTGCATTGTTTGTTTTTGATTTTGTCAACTGCACAGTATAATACAGTCAGTTGGGAACTGTCTGTGAGAAAAAGAACACCATGATACAATTCACTCTGTCAGAAATTTGGAAACAGCATGCTATACTACTTAGCATTCATGCCAGAAGCTTCAATACAAACATTTTAGAGTGTTTCAATGTCAATCTGAGGACAGTGCAGAAGAGTTGGATGAATTTAATGGTGATTACGAAGGTATGGCAGCTTGGAAAACTCACTCTGATAAGATTATAACTCCCAAATTTGTTGGTGAGATCCTCAGAGTCAACACAGAGGTCTATATCAAGTGACTTGAGTCAAGAGGGCAGCTGCTGGAAAACCCTATGTCTGACAACAGGACTCCACACCATGTTACACAAGCATGGCTGTCAGACAATTTCTGGAACCACATCACCCCTTACATGTGGTCGCCTAACTCTCCAGACTGCAACTCCTTTGATTATTATATGTGGGGTGTAGTTGAGTGAGAAAACAGCAAAATCCCTTGTAACACCAAAGATAAACTGAAGGCAAGTATTCTGGCAGTATTCACTAACTTAAACAAGGAGAATATTCAGAAGAGTTGCAAGTTGTCTGGAGGTTGTGGTTGAATCCACTGGTGATTTTATTGAACACATTTAGTCTTTTGTATTTCAAGATATTTTTGTGTAACTTTGGTAAATATATCTGTTAAAATGAGATGTTAGTGCTATTTTCATTTCTGCATAATTTAGATGACAATTTATCCATCACAACCCTGTATATGTATACTGTGACAATATATATTTCACTGCCCTAAATAAATAACATCAAAAAGTTACCATTCTGACAAACTGACAATGATGAGAGTCATATCCAGCTCTTATAACCAGGAAGAATATTCTAACCATTCAGCCATGGGCACAGTAGATCAGCAAAAATCTTTTCAGCTGCCCTTCAAATTTTATTATATACATATACCTACACTTATATATTCACAATGTGAACAGACAGAAAAAATACTGACCTTTTCAAGTTCTCTTTTACATTTTCTTTTTTATATGACAAGAAGTCGACAATAAAGAACTCTTCACTTGATTTTTATATTTTGAAGTAGCCATATATATCTCAAATGATCATTGGATATATATTTCAGAACGAATTAACTTTTTTTTCTTTTCCCTTGAAACCGATAATACAGTATTAGCTTCTATTTTGGTGGGGAGTGTTTTTGGCTGATAGACAGTTCTAGGAGATTCTCACTATTTATTTGTAGAACTGTGTCTACATTTTGAATGTCTGTTCATTGCCACACAATGGCCAGAAGCTTCAAATTTTATCTTTGGCTCTCAATGATTGCAATTTTTCTTTTGTTTACTGAGTAGCATTTTTACTGTCAAATTAGTGATTACTTTATTCAATCACAGTTACTGAATTCAATTCTTAATTCTAGCTTCAGAATTGTTCTTGGAACAGATCTTATTTCATTAATGAGATGGCTATAAATTTAGAAAACCAGTTTATGACTGCTCAAGTTATATATATAATGATTAAACACAATGATATTACATATCTATTAATATCAGCCTTTTCCTGTATAAGAATCTTCTGATTGAAGAATCATTCTCTCTATTTATGAGACTGAAAAGATTTTTTTTAGATGAGGCATTATTATATGTCTTATTTAGATGGACAGGCTCATCTTGATTTTTATACTCACAGTATTTCAGATGATATATTATCTTTTATTCAATCTCATGAAGTAGACTGTTCTCATTCTCCCTTTCCATGCTTAGATCAAGAGACACGTGGCCTAGAAGAGTAGTTCCCAAACTATTTTTTCTCTGGGCTGCATTTTTGGAATTAAAATTTGTTCATGGCTCATCAAATTTAATGTGATAAAAATACAAAAAATGTTTATAACACCATGTTTAATCCAGGTTAACTACATAATACCTATCTCAGTTGGTTCATATCTCTCACTTAATTCCTGCAGACATGTTATGCTGTTACTTCCTACATCAGATTAAGAATTTTAAAAATTTCAGTCATTTTGCATTTTTCAGCTTAATGCATAGCCATGAGTGGTCAGTCAGATTGCTAGGAGATAGGTGTTTTTATCAAGACACCTTTTCTAGATAGATAGCCAACCAAAGATAAACAGTCCCTATGTGCCTATTAGTTGAGACTATGAATTTACACAATCATTGATGAGTTCTAAACAGTTTGTTCTACCAGATTCATTCACAAAGCTTGTACCAACCTATGGTATAGTTTCTACATTTTTCACATGCTGAGATTATCTGTCCGGGAGAACATGATCAAGAAGTCACTTCCTTGACTAATCTACCATAGAGAGAATAAACCTGTGTCTCATGGTCAAAACACTAATGCTCTACCCTTTCATCAACACACACAAGATATTTAATAATCTTAGTCCTGCACAGAGGGAAACATAAGACCAGAGCTGAAAAACAATGTTGTATCAGCTTTTCAAGTGGAGTGAACCTCATTATTCAAATGTCTAGCTTTTACCTGGTTGAAATCTAACCAATGCCACTTGTGGAAAATATACAACCTTCTCAAGTAGTTGTGCATATTTGTTTGCATATGCCATAAAAATGATGACCGATTTTGTTAAGCCCTTAAAAGGCCATTTAACTAAATATGTGTGCTATATAGGATTTTCTTCCATTTTGTCATTTAATTAGCCACCTTTAGTCTGATGTACAGAATTTATATATCATATTCTCACACACGTAAGTTTGTGAAAAATATATATATATTTTTATATACCAATAAGTCTGGCCATAATTTTATTAAAGAGAAAACAATTTTAAAAAAAACAAAAGTGTGCAGAAAGTGCTTTAATCATCGACAGTAAATTTTGCATGTGATTAGTGGGATAATTAATAACAAGTGATAAAAACAAACAAAAACAAACTAAATGATTTGGGCTAGACTATGTATACCAAATATAAATTTTAAAAAATAACTCTAAATTTAAAAGTTTAAAATTTCAGCATCCCCCACTCCTTCATGTGTAGTAACATCATATAATATCATATGCATAGTAACATCATATAATATCATATGTGCAGTAACATCAATGTAAACATCACTTCTTTAGTCGGATGAAATCCTTAAAGTTGAAATACATTGCACAAACAATTTTTTCTGCTTTATCATTGATTTTCTTAACATGTGAGTTTTCAAATCTATAAATAAATTGCCAGTACCAAGGAGATGACTTATCAAAATATCACATATTACAGAAAAACAACATTTTACATATTATATAACAATATATATATATGTGTGTGTGTGTGTGTAAAAAATAAAAATAAATTTAAAAAATATAGGTGAAGATATTCTATATTTGATAAATGGGGCTGATGATTTATTTTCTTAACATCTTTGTAAAGATTCACAAAATATTCAGAACACTACCAAGTGAAATTTCCTTTTTGTCTTATCTTTACCCATTTGCTTTCAGTTTCATCCATGCTTTATAATTTTAATTCTATCCTCTTTCTCACAGTAGACTTTGTTCAATTTGATTCTATTTATTTTCAAAGTTTTCATCAACATGTCACTTTGCAACTGCAGAGAAAATGATTTTCACTCAGCATGTTCTAGAGAAAGTAGCAAGAGGACTTGCTGACTTGAGTGAGAGAATTTTTCTGGCCTTTCAATAATGGAAAGATGTACATAATAAATAAATGCATTGAAGCATGTCTTTGTGTAATGGAACCTGTCACTTGTCAGAGGGACTGGCTGCAACACATGCTGATTTGAAAGGATGCCGGGTAAGTAAAAATATAGCAACACCATATCAAGACTGATATTGAAGAAAATTCTTACAAAGAAATGATCCAAGACTATATTAAAAAAAATTGAAAGAGATTGTATAAAAATCCGTAAATAACAGAATAGGAAACAATATTTTGTGCAAATCAAGATTAGATGATGGGAGTCATAATCTTAATTAAAACTATAACAGAAGCCTGTGATCAGATGATCAGTCTTGTTGCATGAAGTGTTATTTTTGTCACAGTGACAGCCCTAGGATTGCTTAACTTTGGCATCCTTACAAATATAATTTTTTTAAATTTTCACAAGGAAAAAACTGAAAATGTAAAATAAGTTTATTACAATATACAACTTAATACAAACTAAAGAAAACATTCATTATCCTACTTAAAATTTTTTTTCTAGCCTTTAGATCCACAAATCTTTTCATGGCAGTTTCTACACCTATCTTCTTTACAAAATCATTTCCTATTGACAAAGTAACCAGAGAATTTAATCTGTCTTGTGTCCTGTATGACTTCAAGTATGTTTTTATAAGCTTCAATTTTGGAAGATCCCTAACACATGACATTACAGCATGATGGTGCCTTCAGCCTTGATGGCACCCAGAGTTTCCAGTAACTTGAGCCAGCCATGCTCACAGAAGCAAAGACAGATTTCATCAGAATTAAAATTATCTCATTAAAACTGTTCATTTTGTTTCTATTTTGTATCTGTTTTTGAAATTAAATTTTTCCTTTAAATTAATTTTATAAACTAAATACCTTTCATTCTGTGATGAATCCTAATGGTTTTTCAGTTAAATAATGAGCCAGTTTATTAATGCTGTTTCTTTCCATGGGATTACATGTAAAATTTCTTTTTGAAATCAGACTTTCTCAAAATTCATTTCAGAACTAAACAGCCAGGCTATATATATATATATATATATATATATATATATATATATATGTTGTGGATCCCGCGTGAAAAATAGGTATCCAATAAATGACAAACGCAAGTATTTAAGCTAAGAAATTAAATGTATTTACACAAAATACAAAAGGTAATGCTGTTAGTAAAATCCAGGAATGCCGGTTAGTAGCAAATACAGATAGATATATACAGTCTCGAAGTAGGACTTCCTTAGAGTCTACGTGCTTGTAACTGACTTCTACAAGAGGTTACTTCACTCTATCCGACACCCTACGACTCCGGTACGACTCATGTACGACTCCCCTTCTCTGCCTGACTGTGGCTATTTTATGGCAGCAGGACGAGTCCATTATATCCGAAAAGGGTGGACCCCATAACAGTATATATATATATATATATATATATATATATATATATACACACACATACACAGGGAAAAAATTAGTTTTTACAGTAAGTGATATTAATGGGGGGAAGTGCTCAGTGTCAATAGATAAATATAATCAGCATAGACATAGATATTAATACTAGCTGGTGTCAGTCTCTTTCATGCTTAAACACAATTGTCAGGCTATTATTCAGGAAACAAACTCTCACTATCCAATGTTAATACCAATTCCCACTTAGCTTATATATATGTGTGTGTGTGTGTGTGTATTTTTGCTAATAACAAATATCAATATATCAATCAATATATAGGTATAGATTTATAAAAGTATACAGGTAGACATACATTTTCTGGGAACTTGCCTAATATTTCATTTGATCTAGACAACATTATTAGCATTCAGGGTATCTGTAGGGCAACTGGAAGGACAATTTTTTCTTATTCTGGACAACTGCTCAGTTCATCCTTGAGTTGAACTGCTGAGATTAATGTATATACAGCATACTTATCACCAAACTACATGTCCCTTATCCAACCCAAAGCCCCCAAAATACAATGCTCTATGAAAGTTAAGTATCATTCCTTCTCTTCTATGTGCCATATCCTGTCAGGATATTGGTAATCATGGCTCTCCACAGTTTCCTATCCTTTCTGGTAGCTCATAATAAATTTTGCCCTCTTGTTTTCTCACCTAAACTTTGTTCAGACATCCATTTACTCAAGTTCACTAGGTAGGTTATCCGTTGTTTTCCACTGATCCTCTTACCTTCAATATCTCCTGTAAGTGTCAAATTTTCTAATCCCTCTTTCCTCATTATGTGCCCTATGAATATCAACACTTTTTGAAGTTCAGTATAAGTGGCCATTTATTTCTGCTGATTCAAGTCTTTTCTTCATTTGTGAAGAGATTGTCCAGCATTCACAGACATATAGGACTGATATTACATAACAGCCTATTTACATCTGACAAACGGTAACATTTCTAAATTGTGGATACTTACGAAAAAGATATTTAGAAAGGCTTGTAGTGGATGATACTATTATTTAATGAAAGGAACCTCATTTGGTATTGCATGATAATATAAAAAAATGAATATATTTTAATGATTTGAATTTAAACTGACAGATAAAATGTTTCTGTATTCATGTCCCAATTCCCATAACAATGTTATGGAATATGAATAAAACAATTCAACCAATTTTAGGTGAACCAAATTTCAACTGGATTCATGTATTCATGCAGAAGTATATATATATATATATATATATATATATATATATATATATATATATATATAAGTTTTAATTATTTGTTACTTCTTTTCTAATACTGGAATATTTAATATTCCGAACTTGGAGTTGCTGTCAAAAATCTGTTTAGCAGTACAGTAGGAAGAAAAAGTGAAGAAGAAACAATTTTGAAAGAAGATATAAAAGAGAAAAACAAAGAAGTAAAGAAGAGATGCAAGAAGATAAAAAGAACATACTAGACAAAGTTGCTCCAAAGAAACAAAAGAATGGGAGAGTCGACAAGAAATTAGTGAAGTAAAAGAAAAGAATTAACCAAAAAAGAAAGGAAGAGCCAGTCAGCAAGAAATTGATGAAAAAGAAAAGAGCCAGCAAGAAATTGATGAAAAAGAAAAAGAAAAGAGCCAGCAAGAAATTAGTGAAGAAAAAAAAGGAAAAGAAAGGAAAACACATCAAGAAATTAGTGAAGAAGAAAAAGAAAAGAATTAATCCAAAAAAGAGAAATTACTAAAACAGAAGTGGATGACAAAAAACAAAGATACAAATCAGGAATTAGTAAAAGAAAAAATTTACAAACCCAACAAGCAAGAAACAGCAGATGTGACAGGGAGATGACAAAGGTTATTGGAAATGCCTCACAGCATCTTTGAAAATTAGAAATTATATTTTACCCTTATTAGTATTCACTTCTCAAGTGCCACTCTGATGTCTTTGTGGAAGAATAAAATTATTTTTTGTTTATTGAAATCTCCTTGATGATAATGTATTCATACAAAATTTCACTACAAATAATGAAAATATAATTTAAATAATAAAGTTAAGACAATATTTCCCCGAAAGAAAAATAAATTAATGATGGCTGTTAACCCACATTCAGCATTAGTTCCAGTTTTTGTTTGTTCACTTTAGAGGGAATAAAATATCCTGTCAACTAGTAAAATCTGTTAATTTTACCTCATTATCTTCATCCAGAAAAGACTTGAGGCAATAAAGATGTCGTTCTACAGAAGAATGCTGAGAATACCATGGACTGAGCATGTGAACAAGAAAGCCTTAATGAAAATTGAAATGAAAAGGATACTTAGAATCAGAAAAAGGCAGTTGAAATTTCTAGGCCTCATAATAAAGAAAGATTGCTTAGAGAATTTGGTACTCACAGGACATACTGAAGGCAAGAAGGACAGAGGGGAAACAGCCAGCAGCCTACTTGATAAGCTTGTGTAAATAGACAGCAGAACAAGAAATAGGAGGGAGAGTAAAAAGACAAACATTACTAAGAACTACAAAGGATAGGAATTTCAGAGAAGCCATGATCATTCACCTTCTGAAAGGTCACAGCACATAGCAAACAAATCTACATTCATCTTAATTTTTAGTTTCTTTTTATTGCAAATTATTCAGGCTGTCTGTCTATAGCAGCATGTAAACAGAAATAAAAGGGTTACCTGCATGCTATTGTGGACTATTAAATCAAGTAAAATTGTAATAAAAATCAATTAAAAATTAAGATGGACTTAAGATGTTCCACATTCTTTCAGGATATAGGAAGTTCTTTAGAGATATGATCGCCTATCTCACATGGCTCTTAGCAGTTTTTCACCCTTTATTAAGGCCACCACCTCCCGTTCCACCATCTAATCATACAAGTTCATCAAGTAAGTTTGCTCAATATGCCCTATGAGTGTTAAGTTTTCCAATCCCTCCTTCTTCATTAAGTGTCTAAGGAATTTTTGCTGTCTGAAAATTTTCTGATTCTGAGTATGTTATTAATAAAAGATTAATAAAATGTAATAATGGTTGTTAGTGCGTCATCTAAAATGAAATACTGTTACCAGTAAAATCCATTCTTAGACATGGTTTATTTACAAAGACATTTTCTCAAAAAGTTAATGTACTTTTCTTTATGAGCCAGTTAGTCAGTAAATTGTTTAGACTGTACAATAATTCTAAAAAGAAATTTAAATTTTTAATATTTTATCTAAATACCTATAGGTGGTATTGCACACAGTTGTTTGTATATAAGTAAAAATATAATTTACTTTCAAAGTAATAAATTTCAAGTCTTTCTTTCAATGGCTTTTCTGAATCTTCAACACTTTTTAAAAAATTAATTGGATTCTTTTATTTTAACAAGTAAGACAACACAAATCACAAGCAAAATTTGTGAAAAAATAAGAAAAGAATTATATTGACTCACAATATTAATTGAATTTCGTTTTTGACTTGAAAATAAATCTCTTCACTAAGAAGTATTTTATAGCTATTCAAAAGCTAGTTAAATGGAGTTACATTAAATCTAAGAATACTCATAAAATAGAGAGTGAAAAAAATATCTGATATAAAAACTCTGGCCTCGTTTCTTAGAGGATGCAAACTTGGTTCTACTATTAAGTGACCATTCATTGGATAATGCATACATCTAAAGAAGTTTGGTTGACTAATTGATTTGTTTTTTTATGGATTACCAACTTCTTACAGATTATTTAAAGCCAGAAAATAGTTTTAGATTGCAAGAATTTTGGGGGGAGATAATAATCATTTACTGATACAAGTCTTACTAATTAACCCATAGCTGAGGGGCAATGTTGTGGATTCATACCTTTCGCATGAATATTTACATGTGTCTAGGTCTCATTGCTTTACTTCTTAACTAGCTAGATGCAGTTGTCTCTTCTATTGGAATACATTCTTTATTGCACTTCTTACCTGTAAAACTCCCTTTTGATTTCTTGCTTACCTGCTACCTATAATCTTCAAAATCTAAATGCATTGTTGTCATCTGTATTCCTGAACCCTGTTCTTTTATTGTCCTTTTCTCACTTGTCCTCACTAAAGTCTTATCATTCTCTTTTACACCATGTATCCTAGTGGCTCTATCATCTTGTCCCTGCATCCTAGTGGCTCTATCATCTTGTCCCTGCATCCTAGTGGCTCTATCATCTTGTCCCTGCATCCTAGTGGCTCTATCATCTTGTACCTGCATCCTAGTGGCTCTATCATCTTGTTGGGGGAGGGGGGTGAAAGGATAAAAAAAGCCAATAAAATGAACCCAACTGGAACTCAGCTTTCTGATTGCCAGTTCCACTATCCAATATACCACCTGCATATCCAAGCTTACAGTATCTAGTATCCCCATGTAGTCACCCATCTAAGTACTTACCAGGCTCAACACTGCTTAACCTAGGTGTTTATACAAGAATCAGTGATTCAAAATGATATGGCTGTAAGCCGAAAGAAGGTTGAAGGATGAACCAGAAAAATGATATTAGTCTCTATGATTCAAAAAATAATGAAAAAAAAAATGACCAAAAGAGTAAAAACTGTCCTCATTGCAACAATAAAGATATTGTATTGTCTATCTGCTAGAGTGGCTAGTTAATCCCTGTTGCAGATATCTGCTCAGGCATATTTGTGTTTATTCAACACTCAGATTGTCCTGGTTATGATGATAAACTACACCTGACAGCAAGGCCTCTGATCAGGAGATTGGAGGTTTTGAGGAGCATGGAATCACCTCTTAATTGATGTTGTTCCCAGGTTCACCCTGACCCAGTGTGGTCGTACCTGTTAAGGTTCCAGCTATGAGAAAATAGTGAACCCCCAAACAAAAATCAACAGCACATTTTTAAAGTAAAATTACCAAAAATTTTATGATGTACAAAATATATGTCTAAAAAAACATACCTTTACTCTGAAAGTATAAGGTTATGTACAAAATATCTGTAGTTGAAAGCATAAAATTACATACAAAATATTCAGACTTGGGCATTAAATAACCCATAGAGATTGATATGCTGCCAAAAAGACTCAAACAACCAACATGAAAGAACTCTTTCATAAGGTTAGTTCATATAATATCCCACAATTTCTTGAAGAAATCAAACTATTCCAAAATATAACTTCAACTACAACATAAAATACTCATATCACTGTCTTTAGTAATCATGTCCATATAAACATATGAACAAACCTGAGTATCATCTACCATGTATTCAATTGTGAAAGCAGAACAACATATCATAAAACATACATCTCTAGTAATCATTTCCATATAAATACATATATGCACAAAAGCTAAGTATCATCTACCATGTATTCAATTGTGAAAGCAGAATAACCTATATAGTATTTTTATTAATTCCAATCTGTCAAGAAAATTAAATTTCAGCATTAAATCATCCATAAGAAATTGACATACCATTAAACAAATGAATCAATCAATCAACACCCAGAGATAACCTGTGGTTTATACTGCTAAGCTGACCTTAGTTACAGCTTCTGAGAGAGACTGCATAATCTGGTAATATTACCAGTTGGAACAAGAACAGTCAGCTCAAATCCTTGGTCATGCTGACTTGTAACTTTATGCAAGTAGAACCATCAATGGCTTCTGAATAGTTTTATCTACCCATTTTCCCTGACAAAGCTTGGATCAACTTATGAAATGTTTTTCAGGTACTTCCCAATGGTGTTGCATTTTAGAATCATCTCCCCAGGCTGTTATTATCAAGATGTCACCACCCTACAAAATCGAGCATGGTGGGATTTGAACCCCAGTCTCATGGCACTAACATTCTAACTACTGGGCAACATACCACTTACAAGTATATTTATCATAATTTAATAGTTATCACGGTATAAAGTTTACCCTAATTTAAATCTAAGTTCCTCAACTTCATATATATATATATAAGTATCCTTATATAAAACAGACATGAAAAAAAAGTATTTCACTGTTCATTCCTTCAAGTCTAGGTGTGTCTAATAACCAAAGTTATCAAGGCACCATATTGAACCAGACCAGCAAGGTCTGACATCTTATTCTTTATGACACTTCAGTGGGTAAAAGAGGCTTCTTGGCAGCATCCATCTTATTTTTAAGTATCATGAATACAAGTAATATCTTCCTTCAAGAACAGTTCTGTTACATCTCTATCTTAAAATTATTTGTCAAGTTTGGCTGAAAGCAATGATGTTTCCTAGTTTCATCTTTATGGATATACAGACATAAACATTTTTTGATACAGATGTGTATGTGTATTGATTTTCAAACACAGAATCCTTGCCAATCCCATAATTCATCTTGATGGCAAATTTTACTCATTCATCATGGGTCTTCCCCATCCCCACCTACCACAGATAGGCTACGTAGGTTAATATTTCCAACAAATTCATCTTATAGAGACATTGTCCAAACTACTACTGCGAAGTGTCAAAATCAATAATTTCCTATTTTTATCTTATCTTTTCTTTGTAATGTTTTAATGTACTTCCGAAGAACTCAGTGCCCTTTTTTCTTTACGAAGACACAAATATGGATTTCAAAGAAAATGTGTAACTTTTAATAAGTAGGAAGTTTTAGGTTCAGCAGTTGATGTGTTATTCTTCATCAAAAAGTGTCAGTTTCAATCTGATAGGAATGAGTGCTAAAAACCTCTCCTCCCCTAATTTATAGACAACCCTTACAGATGTATGCTGGGATGTCTTTGTAGTCAATAAAAATGGACAATCCTTGGTATTACCCACACATTTTTTCTTTCTTACCTCGATGTCAGAAGGCTATAATCACTTGACTGTATCCCATTCATATATGAACACTGTTTCTATTTCATGAACTTGTTACTCTGCTATTGTCTTATAATTGCTTTGCATTACATTGTTCCTTTCTTGTATTATTTTGCCCTGTGTTTTTTATGATATCCAGAGAATTCGTCTAAGGAACACTGATCTAAGGAATATTGGTCTAAGGAACACTGATTTAAGGAATATTGGTCTAAGGAACACTGGTCTAAGGAAAATTGGTCTAAGGAACACTGATCTAAGGAATATTGGTCTAAGGAACACTGATTTAAGGAATATTGGTCTAAAAAACACTGGTCTAAGGAATATTGGTCTAAGGAACACTGGTCTAAGGAAAATTGGTCTAAGGAACACTGATCTAAGGAACACTGATCAAGTATTCCTTAGACAAATGTCCTTAGACCAATAATTTTTAGACAATATTCCTAAATCCTTTTATTATTGTTGTTGTTGTTATTGGGAATTTTGTCAATTCTATTTAAAAATGCTTGCTTATTCAACAAAAATTTTTTTTTTGATTTATTTTATAGATGCTGAAACAAAGAGACAACAAGTCAGTTGTACTGTCTTGTGGTTTGATTCTGGAACTTGTTCCATGAAAGCAGACAAGTAGTATAGATGCCAATAACACTGTGATATGCATCACCATTGATTGTTCATGGAAAATAATATGTCAGTTATGACAACTCTAAGTCAAGTGATAAGTGAGGAAAATAGAAAATCTGTGTGTTACAGATTATACAAAAGCATTTGATAAAGTATATCACAAAGAACTGTTGCAACTACTAGTTAACCTTGACATATTTGAGAAGGATATTAGAATAATCCAGAACCTAAACTGGTATCAAACTACCTGCATATGGATAGAAAATGAGTACAAAATAGAAAGGGGTGTAAGACAAAGATGTGTCTTCTTATCGGACTTATAAAGTGAAGCAATTTTGAAAGAATTAGAAGTCCTGTCAGGATTAATTATTGGCAGCCACAATCTTAGCAATATAAGATATGCCAATGACACAGTGTTGATAGCAGATATGAAAAGGAAACTACAAGAACTCCCACAGAAGGTAGTGAAGAAAAGCGAGAAGAAAGGACTAAACATCAAATTGCAGGAAGATAAAAAGCATGGTTGTTATTTGGAGATACCAAAATCAAACAAGTGCAACAATTTAAATATCTGAAAATCATATTAACTGAGGACAGAAAGGTCAATACTGAATTCTGAAGGTACATTGGGATAGCAAAAGATGCTGTCCAGTATTCTTTTCTTTGTTTCTAACTAGAGTTTTCTGTTTCTTAAAACTTTGCTTAGCTTTTGGAAAGCTTCTATCCCCATGTGCCATTGGATTTCAGTTTGCATTTTCTATCATCTGTTAAAACGCTTCTGAGATATTTTTTGATTTCTCTTGCCTAAGCTGAAGTAAAATTCTTTTTTTAATGCATTACACATTTGCGATTATCCTGAAAGAATGCCAAACGCTTTCCCCTTATGAAATCTTAGTTGTTTTCCATTAATTTTTTCTTTTAACTTAAAAGGTGAAAACAGATCTGAAAGCTTTTATAACTGAAAGATTTTTTTCCAGAATTGATCCAGACTTTTGCATGAAATGCTTTTAACATTGTTTAGTTTGTCGAAAACAAAATGTTTGATGATGTGCTTGGATTGTTTGAATCTTCTACAATTATTGCAAGAGGAATTGGCAGATTGATAAGAAAAATGGTAACTTTCAAATAAAACCTTTTTTTTTTAAATTCACTTGTTACACTTTTTTGATATGTTGGATTTTTGTCAAATGAATGTGAAGAAGTAACAAACAAAATATAGAGATATTCACAATGGAAAGTGTCTGCTTGTAAGACATTGGATCTGTTTCATCATCAATCTTTTTCTGCCTCATAAAAATACATGCTTCACGTGATGTTTATAAGGAACTTTATTTAAACTTAACTCAATCTCAAACAACTACATTACTGACAGCAAAGTGGCTTAAGCAATTAAAAGAAAAGAAAAGGATTTACTAAATATGTTATTTTATACTGCATTCAAAAATTCTACCGATTCTACTAATTCATTTGTATTGAAATGTCTTTGTTTTCTATTTATCCAATCACAAAAAGTTTAAGCAGCTAGTTAAGCAACTTCAGTATCAATTCTTATGCAAAAATTAAGAAACCCAATTTTTTTTTTTTAATCAGTAAGGCAGTAAAGCCACTAAGAAACAAGGGGTTACAGGGTGTAGAAGAACTAGGAATAGAAACATTAATAATAAGCAAAAAGAGTAAACAGGAGGACAGTAAATAGCAATTGACATTGCATTTAAATTTCTGAAGATTAAAGTTGGCTTGAAAGTATGGAGACAAAAAGGAGTTCTACAAGCAAGAAGTGTGAGAAAAAAAACTGCTAGCATATAATTTGTGGTTACATCTAGCTAGCTCAACTGTAAATTGATGAGATCTCATTGCCAGTTTAGTACTACACTTAAATTAAAAAAAGTCTAAGTACCATAGCAAAGAGCTCATCGAAACAATTACCATGAAAGTATTTATAGAAAAGGCAAAGAGAGGTAACTTTACAGTGATGGGAAAGTGACTGAAGCCAAGCCATAATTTTAGGACTGAAAATATTGCTGATTCATGTTTGGATTTTATCAAGGAGCTCAAGGTAAATAACAAGGGCACCAGACCATATGTATCAACAATATTATAAGCATGGGTGAATGGTAGGCTTATAGATATGTAAGATAAATTCTGGAAAGGAAAGTTGTCTTGCACAGCACAGTGAACCAACTTTCTTAGCAGCTGCCCTAGCAATGGATTCAGTATAGTCTTTCTACATCATGTCAGTTGTGAACATTAGCCTGAGAAGATGCAATGACTCACTTTCCTGGAAGTTAGCATCAACCATGCTGATGGAAGTCTGAGAGGGATCTCTCAGATTGAATGCCTATGGTTTTCATGAGAAATCATGTAATTTACTTCTGTTAATTTTTAAAAGAAACATCCTACAAATTCTAAGATATTGATTTCAGAACTCAGAAATAAACCAAAAGACTTTTCTATGCAACTGAAAGCAAAAATGCATGAATGCATAATTTGTTATTTACACTATATATTGTAGTAAAGAAAAGAAAAAACTGTCAACTTATAGTAGCAACTGCAATAGATTTCTTCTGTTTCCCCACCGCAACACTTGTCGCCAAATCACAGTTCAAACGATAGTCCATCATGATAGTCCAACAAGCAAAGTAGAAACAAAATGGGGTCACATGTCCAACCGTCACTTCTCACGAGCAAAAATGCGTGTTCAGCTCACCAGCTCAGAAAATCTTCTGCCTTTATAAGTGAAAAACAACAGCTTTGGTTCATCAAGAGATGTTTCTGATTGGTCATACCATTCAGGGGAGGGAAGAACATTAGCATAGATACTAGTCATTGAAGTAGATTTTTGCTAAATACTTTTTGTAATTTTTATTGAGTAGATCGCACACAGAACACAAACTTTTTGGGGGGTAAATGATTATCTCTTTCACTACACTATAATTATATTCAGACTGTTATCCTCATCTTTATTCTTGTTATCACAACGTTTTGGCCATTGTGTCTTCCATCCTTCCTCAGGTGTATATTTAATCTGGTTAACCCACAGGAAATTCTGAACTGAACCCTTTATTTAATCTATGGCAATAGGCTGTTCTCATTGCATTGCCTATGTCTAGGGATATTGTCTAGTTCTTATGTATAGTGCTGCTCAGTTTTTCTCACCCAAATTTGATGATATAGCGGTTGTGAGTTCAATTCCTGAGTCAGGTAGTGTGTACTTGAACCCAGTGGAAACAGACGAGCAATAACTGAGCAGAAGTAAAATTAAGAACTAGTTGAGATATCCCTAGACATGGGCAGTGGAACAAGAACAGTCTATCCCCATAGATTTAATAAAGGGTTCAGTTCAGAATTCCCTGTTGGTTATTGTTGTGCTGCTGGCTGTACTTATCTGTGATAAATATACACCCAAGGAAATCTGGAAGGCACAACAAACAAAATGTTTTGATAAAAACAATAAAGATGAGGATGAATATAGTCTGAATATAAATAATGTAAATAATGGTAACTCTGCACCTCAGAAATTCTGACAGAAAATATCTAATTTGTGCTAAACTAAAACAAACAAAAAAATGTGGGAGGAATGCATTTTTTATTTAAAAAACATGAGTCATTGTATTGATTCCACAGCTCTTGGGCCATAGATCAAACCAATTTCAAATCTTTATTTTTATCACTTATTTTTATTAAGTAAAGAAAATCAAATGTTTATTTACTTTGCCAATAAATAAATAAACCAAGGTAGGATGATCAATTAGACTTATCTAATTGATGGTGCTATGTGTACAAATCTAATATCCAAACTGCTGAAGCCAGCATTCAAATTGTCACAAAATAATTCTATTTAAATACTCTTAGTCTGTTAAAATTGTCCCCTATATTTTTCAGTAACAGAAAAAAAATGCTTTACTAATAACAATCCTGGCCTCACATTACCCATTTATTTTTTTAAATTCATTTTCATATTTAATTCAGAAAAAAAAAACATCTGAGAATATTTCCTCTGCTTGCTACTAATGATCAACAATGTTTATTCTTGAGGCAATTTTTCAGCAAACCTTAAAAACTTTAGACTCTATTTATTCTGATTTATTGAAGCTTAATGTTTAAATACATTTTTTATGACAAATTTTCTATGCTATTTACTTTCTTCTCTTTACATTTTCTTAGTTTAAATACTTAGTGCTGACTATTTCTTTTCACCAATTTCTCTTTCCCAATCTATGAATACAGATTTTATGTCTCCTTCTAAAGAAAACCACTCATTTTGTCCTGACATTCAAAGAATCTAAGATAAAGAGTACATTAATAAAAAAGCCTTCTATCCAACTGCAACATTTCAGTTATACAAACGTGTTAGCAGTTCCAATTTCTTCAGTGTCTCCACCCCATTCAAATATATATTCACAATGTTTTTCTGTCTGCCATCTGCTAGACTCCTGGAAAGTAACACACTGTGCCTTCTTGGCTTCATATTTTTCACTGACTTGGAGGAAGCAACTGCATTTAATCAATAGTTTTGTTCCATGTACTGCAAGGAAAGCTGAGTCACTGTTTTGTGTCAGAAAGTTTTTTCTTTTTTTTTTGTCAGACTCCATCTTGCACATTTACAAACTTACTATTCAACCGTGCATTGAATACTGTTGCCATATTTGGTCTGATGTTCATGCTATCCATCTTGAGATTCTAGACAAAATCCAAAGATATCTGTAATTTTATTGATCCTCATCTGGCATCTCAACTTCAGTCACTTTCTTACTAATGTGGCATGGATTCCTTCTGTCTCTACTATAAATATTTTCATGGCAACTGCTCCAATGAGCTTTTTCCTTGATGCCTCAACTACATGAATTTAAATTTGGCATCTTGGTCCCACCTGTTTACTGTTGAAATAGCTAAATGCAATTGCCACTTCTACTACAACAGTTTCTTTTCTCACACTTCCTACTTGTGGAACTCCCTTCCATTTATTTGCTTCCCTGATAAATCTTCTAAAATTTAAATGCAACATCCATTGCTATCTTTTGTCTTCTTGAATCCCATTCATCATTTGTTCTCTCCTCAATCCTCCCTATACTCAGACTCTTCTTTCACTTCCTGTAACCCCTTGCATACTAGTGGCATTTTTGTTCATCTTTTGTCCTTTTCTCAATCCTCCCTATTCTCTTTCATTTCCTGTAACCACTTGCATACTAGTGACATTCGTGTTCATCTTTTGTCCTAATATCAGTTTTCTCTTTCACTCTTTATAACCCCCTGTGTAGTGGCATTCCTACCTTTCCTGGTGTGAAATGATTTTGTGAATCTGTTATTAACTTTTGTTGCACAAATGAAAAGTTTTTCTTTCATATTTATATAACAGAAAAATTATTAGATGTATATAATATTTGTGTGAGTGTTGTTTAAAATTTGCTGTATTGCTATTTATAAGGGATAAATGCTCAATACTGGAAACTGACTTTTTTTATAGATATAGACAGTATGGACATAAGAATCAACAATGCATAGCAACTGTCAGTTTCTTGTTACTGTAAAACAAAAACATTAATCTAAATACTCAAGTCATGCTTTTCAGTAATCAGAACAAGACTTTCATATAGATGTCCTGTATGGTACCAAACTCATTCAGAAATATCAAAACTGTTGGCTGTATGGAACTGCTTCCTCAGATTAATGGCTAAAATGGCTTTGAGCAAGTAAAGCATGTAGGTCTTAGCAAGGACTATTCTTTGTTGAACTTTGTGGACTGGCATTATATATTATATAATCACAAAAAATAAACTATACCTGATAACAAAAACTATATCAGGTGAGGATTCCAACAGCAGCAACAACTAAAATGGATAGCACATGTAACTCAAAGAGAAAACAATGGCATAATCAAGATGTTGACATTCCACACTACCCCATGGTAATCTTTATAGAATGCCATGCATTACTGAAAACAAAAATAATAATAATAGAAAGAGCAATAACAGTTACTGAACTTCAAAAACCTATTTTCCTGAAAAATTATTTTAATAGAAAGATTTTATAAATTTCAACTGAAAGCAACAATGACTTCTTGGTCAATGAATGCTGAATGTTTCCTTATAAAGAATTAGTTTATGTGGTGTTGTGTAAAAATAATTCCTGTTTTGCATTTTGCCTTCTGGTGTCTTTGAAGGTCATCCTTGAGTCAAGTTACTTTTGTAGACCAATTTTCAGCCTCAATTCTCAAGCTATTTGGTTAACCATTAGAAACATACAAGGAAATAACTGCTGAATGTATAGTAATAGATAAATTCCATAGATTTGGTTGCTTTCAGGCCAAAGTTCATTCATTCCTGTTTTGAAGATTTCTCAAAGAATGGACAATGCATCTGATTCTGCAACAAGTACCCTGTAAGGGATCTGGAACCAGTGAGACATGATTTGCATAAAAATGATTCTACATCAGTATCGACTGCTTTCATTGACCATTATTTTCAATCCAGGGGTTCCTTCAATAATGTTGTTGGACATCTGACATATTCCTGACATGTTTGGCACCTGAAGAGTTTCGGCTACTTGAATAGAAAAGCTTATAATTTCATACAACTTATTCTTCTGCTTCATTTAGCATTTTCCCACCTGAATTCCCAGCCTGTAGTCTATTGCTAATTCTACATGGAGAGTTAATATCAATATACACTTTCTGAGCACAGCTTATATTGACATATATAATATACAATAAATATTTATTCCTTATATATATATATATATATATATATATGTATATATATATTAATTTTTTTATTTTCTTATTGTTCAAAAAAAAAAAAATATATATATATATATATATATATATATATATATATATATATATATAAAAAAAAACTATATAGCATTATATATATGTCAGAACAATTCTAAGAAAATCTATGAAAAAGTGGAAATTTTTTTGTGTAATGCTTTAAGATATCAAACTAAAGTGATATTTACATTAATGTGATTACACATGCACATGAGGGAGAGGGGAAATTAAAATTTTAACTGTTTTTCTTTTTTTTAATGTATGTTTTTAGTATATAGTCTAACTGAGTTCATTTAGTTTCTTTTTGTTTATATTTTTATCACCTTTGTTATTAAATATCCAACACTGTGATACTAGAATATCTGCCAAGAAAGGAGAAATCTTGGAAGAAACTAGACATAAATTTACTGTAGATGATCTAGCGATTTCTATACATTTTCATCTTTGTAAATTAAAGAAGCATTTTTAAATCGAAATTGTGTTTGACCTTGTGATTTATTTGTTGACATTGCAAAGCTAAGTTTGACTGGAAAATGCAGTCTCTTAAAATTGAACAAAACATATGTAGGGATCAAAGGATTTCTTGGTATATAGACATCTTCTCCCCCACAACCAGAAAGAATTGTTGCTTCAATAACATGATGCATCATTCTTTTCAATATAAGTCTTGTACCATTGCAGAGTTTTGGAGGATCAAGATTTTGTAATAACATTATTGGAGAGCCTATTTTCAGATCTAGTCTATGCGGTGATAACTCAAGATAATTAAGAAATTCTGTTGGATAATTGACTGCATCCAATTTGTTAATAACAGTCAGTTATGTGCCATGCATGATACATGCTTAGGCGATCATGTATCTTTTGATACATGACTGACAAGGCAGACTTTTTTCATGCAGTAGGTTACCATTTCTTTCTGCAGTAGACCAGTTGCTACCCAAGGCTATAGAACCCGGTCTGTCCTGTTATTTACCCATAGCTTGGGGGAAAAGAAGAGGATTCATAACTTCCCCAGGGGAATTAGCACATAAGTGAATGTAATGGATTTGACTGGAATTCGAAATTGGCTCTCTGATTCCTCAATTCAAACTGCTATCATTACTCCATTGTGCCTCCTCAATAATAACAGTATCAACAAATTTATAGGGGTGACAGTTTCCAGGTATCGTTTTCAAAATTAATTGAATTGACTGTGGTATTTTTTGGTGCTAGAATGGCTCTCTCAAACAACAATTTACAGTGTAACCCGGATATAAGAGAGATTTTCTCTGCTCCCAAATTAGAGCCCATACTTACCTAAACAAAATAGACCAAACCCGGATATAAGAGACTTCTTCTCCGGTCCCGACAACTCTCTTATATCTGGGTTACACTGTACTATTTTGATAATGAGCATTGATATTTGGAAAGATGTTGCCAATTAACTCCAAAGTCAATGGTACTAAAATATATATGGGTGATGGATCAATGACCCTTTCACTGTCAATTGGGACTCTCCCCTCTCGCAGAGTTAGCAAGTTTTCAGGAAATTGACTTGACGTTATATCTCTATACAGGTATGTTTTCACAGTTGCAATTTTAGCATCCTAACATGTTTCCATAACATAAATGAATTCAATGAAGCTTGAATTTCATCAACTCTAGTACCTGGAATGACAGGGAGGATTTTTCTAAAGTTATCAGAGAGAAGCACTGGTATTACACCTATCAGAGAATCATTGTTCATAATGTCTGTTAGTGTTCTAATCAAAGCTTCAAAAGCTCTCTAATGGTTTATAGTGTATTCATCCCAAACAATCAAGTAACACCTTTTGGTAAGTTGTGCAATTCCAAAATTCTTTGCATATAGGATTTTCATTCCTGTTCAGGTCCTGTGGTCAAAAGAAATTAGTCACTCTTTTGTGGGATGCAATTTCAGATTGAGCTTTTCTACACTGGTTTCTTGGTATTTATTGGTGTTCTCTGCCTAGTATCTGCTTCATTCGTCCATTTTATCACAACTGCATGTATCATATGATGTACCCTGACAGAATTCACTCTTTTCTCCAAGATAGTCTCGTTTGATGGAATGAGGCACTCGCCTTCTCTCAAATTGATGTCCTACATGCCATAACAGACAAACTCTCTTGCATCAAGATGCAAGCAAGTCTTGTTCACTACTTCTGCCTCTCGACTCGGGTTCCAGTTCACTATGTCTGCTACAGATTCAGTGGAAGTTCAATGTTAAATGAGCTGTCCTACTCCCAGGTAATAATATAGCAGAAATCCCAAGCAACTACAAGCACAATACATTTTTGTTTTCTTAGCTTGGCCAATAGTAAGGTGGTAACAAATATTTTTCCTGTTCCACCAGGTGCATCTAGAAAGAATATTCCACCTTTCTGGTATCTATAATTGTGTCATAAGCTATTTTCTGGTCAGGTAGAAGCTTCATCTCATTTTCTTCAATGTATCTTACCATTGAATATATATCATATGCTGTTTCTGTGACAAATCCTCTTGCTAATTCATTCTCATTTCCACTTGCTGTCTTTGGAAAGATCAGTGTGTAGATTCAGGCTATGATTCTATTCTGTATGTCAATCAATGCTTTACATTTCATCATTATAAGAAACCTCAGTATCTGGTATATGCACTTATAATTTGTGTTTGTAATCTCCAGCTAAGGTGTCCTTGTGTTTATCCCAAAGCCCTAATAGATCACTTATGTCACAACATTTAATGAGGATGGAAAAAAAGAGTTCTAAGACTTCTTGCACTCTAAGGTACAGATGCTTCTGTTAAAGTAGTATCCCTGTTGTAATGGAATGTTCCACTCTACCTATCATCTATTGTGGACTGACTATATCAGTAATACATGTAATATGCACAGGACATACCAGAGTCCATCAGCCTGACTGTCTATTTTCTGACTGGCTTTGGGATGTGTTAGTCAACTCCCTGTCTTTCAGTAGTGTATTCTCTTTTACAATAAACCTCTCTTTCTTCCATCTACACTTGTGTTGCTGTTCCTTCCACTCGAGTACCACCTTTGTCTGTTTGTAACATTTTTAAGTATACACCAATTCCATTGTGTATCATCTTCCAACAGACCACATTTGAAGCAAGCTTAACTGTATGGATATCTTCAAATGAACTCGGACCTTTGACATCATGTATCCTGAGAAAGAAACATTCTTATTGGTTGGGATTTACAGTATACACTCTTCAATTTCAGTATTAAATTTGATGAATGAAAATCCATCTACTGGTTCACTCCTTTTTCACCTGTTCCAACCACCATGTTGCCAGGTATAATATGATGCAAACTGATGATAAAAGATTGTCTTAGCAAAGGGATCTCTTGTACAGTTAGCATTTTCTGAGCTGCATTTGCCTCAGAGAAGTGAATTCTTTGTCCATTTTTTAAATGTGGCTGAACTGTTGGATATCACTCATGAATGGGAAAGTATCCTCCAAATTGCTTAATTGCTACTAATGTATCGACCTTGCTGGTACATGCTTACTTCATTTCTTTGGTTTAATGTTTGGTTTTACCTATTTTCATTCACATTGTTTGTTTCTTGTAAAGCAAACATTGCTGAATCTAACACTTTGTTAAGATATTTGTCGACATATTTAATTGATTTTACTGAGTGACAGAACTCAACATTGATGTAAGCATCAAAGGTTTTGAAGAGTAGGGCACTGTATGGAACTATCCATCTGTTGTCAATTACAATTGGATTTTGTTCTGATCCAATTACTGTCTCGGATCTGCCACCATCTGGCTTCCTTCTACTATAAGAAGAATAACCATCTTCTCCCATTTGTGTTTCCTTTAAGAAACTTCTTGAATAATACTTGGTGCACTTTTATCAACCATACATTTTTTAACAGTATCATAAAGCTTTTTGTCTAGTGTAGGAAATGGTAGTTCTGCAGATATTATATAATCCACCTGACTGGTGTGAATTTTCCCCATCAACCATATCAAGATGTGGACATGAGGAAGACCTCGTTTTTGCCACTCAAAGGTATATATGTAGCATCTTACATAACTGAAAACTTTCCATGTTGTAATTATTTCCATTAATTTAATCATTTTTAACCTGAAAATTCTTACAGTTAAGTCATGTCTGTTCTGTGGATTTTGTGCAAGGAGAAGTTTCCTTCCAATAGGGATTACAGGTGAAAGTTATAAACAAATCTGCACATCCATAACATGTCATTGCATCTCAAGTTCTTTCATCCATATATCTTGAACTGCTAACAAAATTTGATGGAAGAATGACTTGTTAACCTATTTCACCTATGACAACATCATTGTTAATGCCATCTCATAGACAGATATATGATGATGCTCTTAAATCTGATTGCTGAGACTTGATGTATGCTAATCTTTCTCCCTCCATCTTGGCATACATATCTACAACAAACTGGTGGAACAGGTTTTAGGCTCTGTGAAGGTGATTAAAAGAATTTTATCAGATAATAAGGAAGAAAGCATAAAAGTCCATGTATGAAACAGTCTTAATGGAGTTTCCTCAAACTTGAGGAATTCCAAAATAAAACCCATCTTCACCGTTGACAAAAAAGCATGGGGGTGTTGTAAAGCATCATATGAACAATAAGTCTCACATATTCTTTTTAGCTCATTATCACAACCTTCAAAAACAATATCATGTTTTCCAAACTCTTCTCCTGTGATTATTGCAGCTACTTCATTGCATTGAGGTGTATTGAAACATCAAGAATTCTCACTCAATGGCCTTTTGTCAGCATTTATAACAATCTTGCATTCAGTGGGTGGGGATGATTCTAGAGCAAATTTAAAGCTTTTCACATAACTGTTTCTTTCATGAAGCAGATCTTGCAGCTTTTTTATTGTGTCAGATTTTGTAACTTTAGTTGCATCAACTCTCTTTTGAGCCTCTTGAATCAAATCAGACACAAAAATAAAACTGAAGAAATTTGGTAGTGGCAATAAAGCTCCAATTCGGTGATACACTTACCCTTGGACATTAAATGTAGGCATAAATCCTCTCTCATGAATAATCTTAGCACCAAAAGAGGTCATCTGGAATGCACTATTATAGATATGAATGTTTTTAAGAAAATCCTTTGAATCATTAGTAGCACCAGTGAAAAGTTCCCTTAGTGGTTCTGGAGGATCTTGTAAAAGCTTCAACTTGACCTTACCACCTGTGCAGCACATACCAAAAGGTTCATTTTCCCACTTTTTTGCTCCACAGTAGATACAAAGTTTTGTCATTGCACCACTCTGCACTTTGGGATGAGATGCATAATCAGTCATTGGATCATAATTCATAGCAGTTGAATGTCATTGGAAAAGTTGTCTGTTGCATTATTGAAAAATTCTTGACCTGTCAAGAGAAAGTCTTTCAGATTTTTGTACTTCAGTTTCAATTTGTCTTTCCTGCTGATTTCTTGCCTTCAACTCTTTCAACCTGTGAGATATCTGTACTTTAGATTCATTTTCTCTTCCTTGTTGAATTCTTATCCTCATCTGTTCCATCTTTTCAGTTTCATTTTGTCTTTCCTGCTGATTTCTTGCCTTCAACTCTTTCAACCTATGAGATCTTTGAAAGTCAAGCTCATTTTGTTTGTCTTCCAATTCTTATCCTTGTTTCTTCATGGTCTTGCACTCTCTCTCTGCTCTTGACTTTCATTTTTATCTGTTCAATTCCGGTTTTATTACCTTGGAACCCCAACTGCCTTTGTTCTTTTATTTCAACTAATCTCTACCTGTCTTTTGCAATGGCAGCAGCAGATTTTCTTCAAAGAGGGTATTTTTTAAGAGGCATATGTGGTGAGCAGCCCCGTAGAAGCAAGTGAAGCAGAGTGACTTGCATCTGGTGTATAGTAAAATAAAGGTCTTACCTTAACATGCGGCATGTGACATCAGCAAGCTTGCTTCATGAAAATGGCATTACTCTCCTGTCCAGCCATTCTAGCAGTATGTACAGTGATGAGGGCTTTTTGTACAGTTTGGCATGCTTCTACCAATAGCAAGTCATGTGCTGAATGGTTGAACGGAGGAGGCAACTTGCCTGTGTAACCAAGAATAACAGCGAAGAACGCTGATTGGCTGGTGAACTGCGGTGTTGACCTTATAAAAGACTGCTGGAGCAGTGAAAAAGGAGAGAGAAATGTCGGCTATATGTAGTGACGTGTGAAGAAAGCGAGGACAGTGAAATGAACCAGCGATATTGTGATTTGTACAAGTGACGTTGAAGCAATACAGACTTATTTTGCTGTCTTATTTAATGATATGGTACGTATAATATAAGATACGTCACTAATAAAGTACTTCCACAAATTTATAACAGATGTGTCACCAACAAAGTATTAAGTATAACTAATGTAAGAGCTAAAGTATGTTCATATTTTTATATATTATGGTCAAAGTATTACACAATATTGGGCAAAATAGAGGTCAGGTCAGATGCAAACTTGGACTTGGTAACTCAAGTTGACTATTACAGAATCTATTCTAAACCCTTTGGGGCACCTTTTACATGTACTTCAAATGCTTTTTGATTCGCTAAAAATTTTCTTAAAAAAGTTTTCAAAATAACTCGATAAGGAAAAAATTTACAACATATACAACACATTTTTGGCTCCGAGGATGTACACCATATCCCTTTCCCCCATATATTAATAGTCTAAAATCTAATTTATGTCCAAACCTATCCCCTCATGAAAGTTTCATCAAGATTGGTCCAGTATAGTTGATTTCTGTAAAAGACATACATACAAGTTCCTTTATAGTGTGTGTATATATATATATATATATATATATATATATATATATATATATATATATATATATATATATATATTGGAAAACTAATAGCCCTGAATAATGAAGGCATTACAACAATGCACTCACAAAACTTCAAAGTTGGCATGACTGAAATAACACCACAAAGTTTCTCCACATCAATTATATATATATGTGATTCCTAAGATTTAAAATGAATTTTTAAAGATCTTTCTTTTAAGTTTTTATTTTAGTTTTAATTTCAAGCTAATTTCCAATAAACAAAATTGCTGACTGGAAGGAGTTTTTTTTTGTTTTGTTCAGACAGTTTGATGACAGATTGATGTTTATCTAATGTTGTTTAGTCATAAAAAATAATTAAATATGATGTGAGCACTTTATTTATATATAAGGTATTTTTAGGTACCCAAGAATCTTAAAAAATTTTTAAAATCTTCTCAGTAATCTAAAGTTTTAATGAATTTTAGATACTTTCTGGCTTTAAATTTACTATAGTTATCACTCTTATTTTCTGATAATGTTGTGTATGAGCTGCCATATCTACAAAAATCAGCACATTTATACAAATACAAAAAAAATTCAGAATTCTTTTAAAAATATTGATACTTGATGATTTGTACTAAGCTTTTCCATTTATGATTAGTAAATGTAGTTTTTACTTAATAATATCTAAAAGGTAGAAATTAATACAGAATTTTAAAAGATTTAAAACTTAAATTATTCTAATTAAAATTTTAAAAAATGAAAACAATTCTTGTAAAAATTCATTATTCACAAAAAAAATTTCTTTAAGACAACAGTCTTATGTATAAAAGCAATTAAAAGCCTTTCTAATTAAATAATGTAACAGTTTTACTACATTTTTTTATTTTACAATTCAGAGTAGATTTTCTCGTGTTTATATTTGACAAAAACAAATTGATGATTCAAATTCTCCAAGGAGTCCTGTTTTTAAAAAACTAATATAAATATGAAGAGGGTGTGAAACTCCCTGCTGATTTCTTTCTTCCCTAATAACTACAATTTTCAAAAATTTAAATATATCAACTGCCATCTTGTCTTCTTGAACCCTGTTCCTTTTTTGTCCTTTCCTCAATCTTCCCCATTCTCAGTCTTCTCATTACCTTTCCCTTCCTGTGCCCCCCCACCTGCATTCAAGTGATATTATCACTTTGTTTGGGCTGTAACGATTTAAAAACAAACAAATAGATAGCTGTTATTGCTATTTCCAGTATTGATGGGGTTTTCCTTCCTAATCTGTTGTTTGAAGTAGTGTGGAATATCAATATCTTGATTATGCATATATTTATTATTCATCATTTTCTCTCATATGATTCTATTCATATCTTTTTTATGTGCAATCACTTTCTCTTTTCTATCTGTTCATATATTACATTTATGTACAGGGAAATTTTTACAGCTTTAGTTTCATATACAAAATTATTTGACATATGTCTAGGTGTGTACTGGTTTTTATCAGGTATTTTTTTCTTTTTTTTTACTAATAGTCATCACAATAACTTTTTGTTCCCACCAAAACTCATAGTGAGCCATTAGTTGACCACAAGATATTTGTGCAAGACAAAGCATCAGGTTACCCCAATGAAAGAATGAAATGCATCACATAAAAAATTTTCCTTAAAATTGTTTGATATATAGAAATTTATATATCATCTTCCCAAATTGGTATCTTCAAAGATAAGATCAAGGAGATGTAAAAATGAACAATTGATTGTATAAATTTAAAGAACTCTTGTTCTCTCATCAGATGCGTTGTTAGTCTGTGTATTGGAAGAAATATTAAGGACAGGATACATTTTTAGATGATGATGATGATTGTTTTGTTTTAAGCATTTATTTTCTTTCATTTCTTCCATTTATAACATGAAAAGATTATTTTAGGTTAAATCAACAATGGGATTCATGAGAACAGAAATTATTTCATGCAATAGAATCAAATAATTTTTCAGTAGAAAAATAAAAAAAAAGAAAAAGTTACTTCTCTTGTTAAACTGACAAGTTTTCAGTGAACAAAGGAATTTATAATTAATTTTAATCATCCAAACGAGAGAAAAATTTTGTTGATTGATAGATTGAAGCCAAACCAAAACAAACCAATGCAATTAAAAAAAAAAAGATGTCTTTCATCTGGTGAACAAACATATTAGCTTAAACTCTCTCAATGGTCAATAATGAGATATCATTTACACAAACATGTAGCACATATAACATCAGCTGTTGCTATTCTATTCCAAAACAAAGACTTTTATCAAATCTTTCTATGACAATAATGACTGCTATTGTCTGCCAAACCTTACTAGCAAAACCCTTTCTTTTCTCTCCATCTATTACCAAATTTTTTTCTACTGCATTTATTACTCATGGACAGGGCCGGTGCAAAAGTCTTGTAAGCCTCCACCAAATCTATAGTATGGGGTCCCTTCACTCTACTGCATCACAATTTTCATAAAGTAGTATTCATATAAAATACAAATTTTATTGTAATGTAATTATGTACAACAATGGATTATATTCAATATATGTGAACAAGCAGAAATATTGAAAATAAATACAATATATCTAAATACAAATTAGAGACATGTCATAATAGATCATTCCATCTTAAATAAATCATAATAGATCATTCCATCTTAAATAAATCATAATAGATCATTCCATCTTAAATAAATCAATAATGTTTTGCAGCAGTTTTTAACATTAACATGAGATTTCTTGTTAATAAGTTGAATAATTTTAACACATTCAACATTATGGATGAAAAATAGTGAATTTTATATCGTGTTTTTTCAAGACTTTGCATAAGCAAAACAAGTTCATGTATTTGAACAAAGAAAAAACAAGTTACATCAAAATCTGCATAAATTTTTCATACTTTTTCATAATAATTGTGCTTCAATTTGTAATGTATAAAAATGTAGATAGGAAAAAGCAAATTTTGGTAACATAGCAAATGTCACAAAACACTGCGTGGGAAGCTTTGGGGAGGAGTTCTGCTCACTGCACCAGCCCTACTAATGGACACCAATCAAGTAGCCTTTTATTCAAATTTGTTTTCATCTCTTGATATGTACCCCTTCCATCTTTATTTTTATCATTTAAGCAATGTCATGAAAGTGACCTCTATGCTACCTCTTATCTTGGTCTGTTCTCTTATCTATGTTGACCTCTCTTTGACCCTGCCTTCAACACTAACATATTAGCATTGCAATAAATTATCATCAGGTCTTGCATGTTCACTTACAAGACAAAGGCTTTTAAAAGCCTTTGTCTTGTAAGTGAACATGCAAGACCTGATGATAATTTATTGCAATGTTAATATGTTAACCATGACTGTAAAATTATCTGTTATCTCTTACCAGTGGAATCCTCTATCTCATCTATAGCTTCTATTTTTTTTTAATTCACCCTAAGCAAGGTGATAATGCCACTAAGAGAATAAAAAAGGAAGGAGCTGAAAAGTTAATACTAAAGAGGGAAATAATGGATAAATCTCTTCTGTTCAAAAGACCAGGGAGCAGTGTGTTCTAATCAATAGAACATCTGCACTCCTATTGAGCCAAAAAAAAAATAGTAAAATTTCATAGTTTAGGCAGAGAAGTTAGAAGCATAGAGTTGAAGTAGACTTCAGAAGGAACCACAACACCAATCCTAAACAGGAAGTGATAAACTTCTAATCCTGTTGAAAAGACAAGGGCAGAGTATGAACCAGATGAATATCTGGTATTTTCTTACAATGCTTGTTACCAACAGTGCACAAATCAAGCAACCAGTTTTACTTTATCTGTTATCTTTTCTATGTGTCTTGTCCACCTTCATTTATATTATTTAACCACTTATATGATATCTCTTATCTTTAGTTTGTTTTCTCATCTATGTTGACCTCTTAAGAGTTATCCCAAGCATTGCTCTTTTAAGTGATTTTTTTTCTGCTTCTAACTTTCTAAGTTATTTTCTTAATTTCTTTGTTTCTATACATCATAGCTGAAAAAATAAATTCATTATACATTTTATATTAGAACCGTATTGGTAAGGAGCTTTTAATTACATTCCTATTTTTATCATTGCTTTCTACCCTATTATTATAAGCCATGTTATTTCTGTTGATTTCTTTGATATTATCAGGATGTGTAGGTGGTGTAATGGATAGCTTGCTCAGAATGAGAAATCAGAGAGCTGAGTTTTAATTCCAGTCAGGTTCATTACCTTCACATACTCTTGGAAAAGGTATGAATACATCTGCCTGCAGCTATGGGTTAAATAGTGGGACCTGTATCTGGGAAAATCCTTGTTATTCTCAAAAAATTGTGAATGCAATATTCACTTTAAAAAAAATTAATTCAAGATAAGTTTTGGCTTATCAACCCTTTATGGGTTGATAAGTCATAAAGAAAATAAATTAATCATGTTATCACCTATCTTTTGTATTTTAATTTGATAATTTATATATTAGTAAAATATCATCATCAAATCGTAGATGACTTAAATAATTTTAAGTTTATTTTTATCCCTTCCAAATTCATTTTCTGGAAGATACTTTCAAGACCTGTTGTAAATAGTTCAGATGAAATTATGCTCCCTTACCAGACTCTTTTTTCCAATCTTACTTGTCTTTGTAGTAAAATCATTGCAGTACTTTTTTATAACTTTCATTAATACCCTGCTCTTATAGTGAATTAACATCTACCACACCTCCTACTAAGTCAAGTACCTTCTCATAGTCAACCAAATCTAAAGTGGTTTCTTATATTCTATTGTTTTTTGCCAGTCAAATGATTTATTGCTTATTGATGGCCTAGACACTCCTTACGCCTCCTTGTTTACATAGCTGGTTTACATTGAGGGTATTGGCAAGACTGCTTTTAAATACCTTTGAGAATAATTTTCTATATGTTCAGTAGTTACGTGAGAAGATGGTAATTGCTAAGGCCATCATTATCTTTTTCATAAAGTAAAATTAATATTATTTGACTGAAGTTCTCAGGTACTTTTCTGTATATACTGTGTAAATAATTATGCTATTGAATTATAGAATCCTACCCTGTATCTCTCAAAAGGTTTGTTAATATGCCATCATCACCTGACACTTATCAGCATTTCACATTTTGAAGCACAAACTTTCTTTTATCTAGAATATTACTAATATCTTCCAGAATAATAATCATGGTATTTTTACCTTTCAATGCATAAATGTAAACATAGTAGACTTTATTTCTTTTTAATTGAATTCATCCCAAATAAGGCAATAAAGCCACTAAGACACAAGGGGGTTAATGGGTGTGGAAGAATTAGAAAACAGAAATACTACTAAAGAGAGACAATAATAGATGAGTAATCAGGAAGACAGTAGATTGTGATTGACATTGCATTAAAATTTTTGACTGGAAAGTATGTTACCAGAAGGCAGTTCCACAAGTGAGAAATGTGATAAAAGAAACTGTTGGCATAGAATTTAGAGTTACATCTAACTAACTAAACTGTAAATTGATGATACCTCATTCACAGTCTAGTACTGTGCTTAAATCTATAAAGTCTAGGTACCTTAACAAAGAGCTCATCTAAACAATTACCATGAAAGTATTTATAGAAAAGGCAAAGAGAAACAACATTACAGTGGTGGGAAAGTGACTGAAGCCAAGATGCCAAGAATCTCTAAATATATAGAAAGAGCACTGAACCTTATATGGCAGCAATATTCTAAGGATGGATGAATGGTAGACTTATAGATATGTAAGATAGATTCTGTAAAGAAAAATTGTCTAGCATGGTGAACCAACTTTCTTGGCAGCTGATCTAGCAATGGATTCAATATAGTCTTTCCATTCCATGTCAGCCAAGAATGTTAAACTGTTATTCTTAATATTGTGTCCATACATTTCATAAATTCCCCTTTTACTACAATTGAAAAGAATTTATCAATGTTTAACATAAAATGTGTTACAACTACTTCTGAAACAATAAAAGACTTAATACAAAACAAAATAATAATAAGCTAAAACCTGAAGGAGGAATTTATTCTATCACCTGAAATAATTGTCAAATAATTAATGATTTCTTGAATATTCAGGCCAGTAGAGGAAAATAAATAAATATACAGTTCAATAATTAAAAAAAAGAGTAATGTTTAAAGTGATAAACATAATAAATAAAATATAATTGTTTTATAAAAGAATATGAACACAAAAGGGATCTTTTACAAAACAATATACTCAATGCATTAATTGCTCACTGTAATAAGTCTCACATTAATTTTGTTTTAAAACATACTATTTTAATTACAAGAGGAAACAAGTGACTGAGACAAAAAATATAGAAAGTGCTTTAATCGCTAGATCATTCACATTAAATGTACGTCCAGTGTTTTTACAACATTTCAACTTTCTCAGCTGATCTTCTATTATTGCAATGTGGGATACATAATAAAAAAAAAGTGATAAAAAATTGAAACAATATGAAAAAGATAGTAAATGAAATATGCAAGAATTTAAAAATATAAAAAATTAAAATTTCAGCGTCACCTCACCTTTGTGTGTATGTGTAGTTACATCAACATAAACATCACTTTAATTCCTAAAGGATGAAGAATGTCACACAAAACTTTTCACTTTGTCATTAATTTCTTTAACATTGCCCTGGTATATAAAAATGTATCTATCATTCTCTCCTGTATGAATGTATGTAGTGTTCAAAATTTGTTATATTTATATGCCAATTTCATGCCTCATTGTTTGGCAGTCACCATATAGTGCTACTGCTCATTTCCACATTGTCTCTTTCACACACACACACACAATATATATATATATATATATATATATATACACACACAAATTGCTGAAAAGTTCTGAGACACCAAAATCTGGCTAAATGACCAAACTGTTGGAATTTTTGGGTACCGCACTACTAGTGAGCCTGCCAAAATGAGCTGACTCATTTTATAGTTCACCAATAGAAGGGTTAACCAATCAGAAAGCTCAGAATATTCAATGCGACATGTATAAAGGCAGCCATGTTTTCTTTTTTTCCTACAAATATTCACTGCCAACCTCTGATATCTGAAGAATTACGGAACCGCTGCTGGTGAGTGTTAATCTTTAACGTTGCTTCATTGAACAGATTACGTACTGCGCTGTATTCTATATTCATAGACTTGGCAAACATGGTCAACACAAACATCAAAAAATGTATTCTGGAATCACTTTGTTGACTGGTAACTTTAATACATATATTTTGAACAATAAAAAAATATTAAAAAATTAAAATCTTCAGACACACTGGGTTGTAGATTAATATTCTTTCGTTTTTTTATTATTATTTCATTTAGATTCCTCGACTAGTTTCGGCCAAAATGGCCATCATCGGGAGAAGAAATATTTCTGCTTGCTGGTAGCAGTAAACTACAGAAATGAGTGTCTTGATGGAGAAAATGAACTTTTGTCTGTAGTTTTCATTTGTTTTTTATTTTTTTAACATGAATCTTTTAACATTCCTTATGTTGGTCAAACAGTCTCTTTTAAGTTGTTATTTGAGATAAGAGTTGGATTGATCTATGCTTCTCTGAATTCCCTTGGTCAGTTTGACAGTTTTATTGGTCCTGGAGAGGGGATGTGTCTCTGTTTAGTGTTTGTGTGTGTGTGTTATTTGGTTCTTAGGGAGTGAGTGAGTATGATATGTGTAAGCGTGTGTATTGCTGTGGGTGTGTGTTATCATTTGGCTCATTAGGGAGTGAGCGAGTATGATGTGTGTAAGTGTGTATATTCGTGTGGGTGTGTGTATAAGTGTGAGGACTCAACACCTCCGTAAGCATGTCTGTCTTGTGTGAGTGAGAAATGTGAGTAGGTTTTGATTTGTTGAGTTATATATTAGTACTATCTATATTGTTAAATTTATGGTTTAGCCCAGCTGGATATTGTGTTTTTAGACGTTGTATCCACTTATTTTCATGGAACTCTAAAATCTTTCTAATGTTATCTGCTCTGAACTTTTCTATTCTCTCAATTATAGTGAATTTGGCATGTGTTTTTCCAGGCGGAAATGTTGTTCTACAGGTAATAATTTTTCATGGGGAGTCGTCTAATTCGATTGCGATAATTATTAATTCTGTAGTGAAAGGGCCACTCAGATTTTCCAACATATTGTTTCTATATATATATATATATATATAAAAGAGAGAGATATGAAATTCTCATTCTATATTTATCAGGCTATTATATTATTCTGTTGATATCACTATCCAAATACGTTTGCTTATCTTACTCTTTGTATCTGTCACAGTAAGTTGAACAGAGCCAGAACATTCATATCTGGTGACTTAGAAATTAAACAATCTCTTCAGTACACAGAGAAATTGATCAAATACAAAAGGCCCAAATAAAAACAAAAGAAATTAAAACAAACAAACAATGTCATCAAGACCCCAATCCAAACTGGTTATGTATGCAACTTTGACAATTTATGACAAGCACTAGAGAACAGTTCATGTGTTTGATAACGGCTGGTTTCTATAGTTCTTGCATTAAGCCTCAAAGAGTAAAGATCTCCCCAAATACATAGATCACAGATAATGGTGGGCAAAACTGACAGATGCAGCAGACGGAATCTCTGACCATTTCTCAAAGCAATGCTGTTCACATACAAAATGGTTTTCCACAATAAAAATGAAATGTGCTTGATCAGAAATGAAAATGAAGAAAGATAATGGAAAAACTAGTGGGAGGAAGACACAGATAAAAAGAGTGAAAATGTGTGAAGAGAGGAGTAGAGGGAGTTGAAAAGAAGAAAAAACAATTAAAAGATTGGGAGAAAAAGAAGAAAACAAAAACACACAGAAAGACAAAGAGAATAAACGAGAGAGAGAGAGAGAGAGAATAAGGGAATAATTGGGAGAGACAAGACAGATTCAAGAACAGAAGAATCATGAAGACATAGAAAGCCACACAAACAGGTGAATAAAAAAGAAAGAAATGTTGTGACACACACAGGCACACAGAAAGGGAAGGGGATACACAGGCAAAAACAAAGGAAAGGAGACACACATACAGGATTGCAGAAACAGGAGGTGACAGACACATAACTGCACAGAAAGAAAAGAAAGGGGTCATACACACAGATGCACACACAGAGAAAGAAATGGGAGGGGACACACACAAAGAAAGAAAGAAAGAAAGAAAAAGGACATACATACAGAAGGAAAGAAGGAAGGACACACGCAGAAGGAAAGAAGGACACATGCAGAAAGAAAGAAGGAAGGACACATGCAGAGAAATGAAGAAAGAAGACACACACAAAGAAAGAGGATACACACAGAGAAACAAGGAAAGAAAGAGGACACACACAAGGAAAGGAACTGAGGTGACACACAGAATAAAGAAGAGGACACACATAGAGAAAAAAGGAAAGAAAGAGGATATCTACAATGAAAGAAAATGAAGGAGATACGAGAGATAAAGAGAGGGAAGAAGACACAGAGATAAAGAGAGGGAAGAAGACACACACAAAGAAAGAAAGAATGACAGAAAGAAAGAAAGAAAGAGAAGGAGATATGCACAGAATAAGGTGGTAGAAGACACACATACACAAAAAAGAAAAGGCAAAGTAAAACACATGCAAAGATAGAAAGGGAAAGTGTGGATACTAAGATAGAGAGAGAGAGAGAGAGAGAGAGACAAAGACAAGGAAAAGAATGACAGCAAACATACAAAGTCAGAAAAGATAGAATGGAGAGTCACACACATGGTCACAAAGACAGAAAGGAAAGGAAACAGAAACTCAGCAAGGTAGGCATAGAGAAAGAAGATGCAAGCGAGAAACACACACATAATGAGAGAGAACAACAAATAAGGGAAAGCCCCACTTACACTAAGAGAGAGAGAAGAGGAAAGTGAAAGAGCTACTGAAACAAAGAGAGAGAAAATATGAGACCCAAGAGAGAATGCATTGTGGAATATCATTACTTGATATTAAATTTACCTAATCAACATTTTTAACCTAATTACTTAATTAGTGCCTACAATATATGCACCT
The DNA here is from genome assembly GCA_903632075.3 of Acanthosepion pharaonis. Classification (NCBI taxonomy): domain Eukaryota; kingdom Metazoa; phylum Mollusca; class Cephalopoda; order Sepiida; family Sepiidae; genus Acanthosepion; species Acanthosepion pharaonis. Next base: position 3,417,900 of record CAHIKZ030000902.1, on the reverse strand, counting down.
TATGTCATTATGTAAGTATCCCTAGAAATACAAAGAATTCAAAAAAGTTTCATAATTTCTCTGCTAAGAATCTTGCATTTTTATATTATTGACATTATAACCATTGGGTAAATATAAACAATAAGATAATTGGTGACAGAAAAATTAAATTTTTGAAATCTTTTATGACATTTGCATGTACTTTTGCAGATGTGTGTATAATGGAATAGTTAGTGGCTTGGAAATACAATTCAGTGAGTTCATTATGCCACTTTCATGCAAATATCATTTGGAAAGGTATGAATTCATCTCTTCCCCCAATTATGGGTTAAATAACAGTAGACTGGGCTCTCTAGCCTTGTCAGTCTATTAGGAAAATTCTGAATTCAAAACCAGTTGGTGTGCTAATGGGAATAATTTTTCAAGCTTAGATGATGTCTCAATAAAAACATTCATCATTCCCACCGCCAGTGGTGTCAGCCTGAAAAAATGCACAATGAGCAGAATTCTTAAGACACATGAGTTGTGCAATTTGCAACAAATAGAGGCAGTATTCACCATTTTTCTTTTTCCAAAATGTATGCACATTAATATCTTTTATCTTGAAAAACTTCAGCCAGTATTGTATTACAGCCTTTTTGACATGCATCAAAGTTCTTAAGTCAGTGGTCCCCAAATGATGCATCAGAAGAGGATAGCAGGTGAGGCAGAATGATTGAAAAATAATCAAAGATATAGAAACAATTTTAAAAAATTCATATGCCAAAAATAAACATGATAAAATGTTATTATGGATTACTTGTAATGCATGAGTCCCAGTATAAATAGTTATTAATAATTATTGACAGATTTTATCATTGTGACATTTTTGAATTATATCAAGTATTAAGAATATAGTAACTAGGGTCCACAAATTGGAGGAGAAAGTTATCAATGATAATATTCTGACTTCAAATGTATGGCTGCTTGCACCTTTTGACTGGGACTTCCCTTTGGTGAGGCACAAGCAAATTTTCATTCTGAAAATGAGACCCAGAGAAAAAGAAGTTTGGGAACCACTGGCTTAAGTCAACAAGTGTCACAATCATTAATGTCTTACTGCAAAAGACCTCAATAATGACATCCTAAATTTCCAGGAACCAGTTCTATAAAAGCAGGTAATCTTTAGGAACCTATTCTGTTTATTTTCTTTTCAATTTGAGAATGGAAACAAATCATTTTATAGTATCAAAAAGAATTAAACCATTTTGATAATTTAATAAAAAAAAAACATTTATATTGAAATTGAAATCCAGTGCAAATGTCAATCCTTATCTCCTGTTTTCTTATTTCCTATTCTTTTATTATTATCTCCTCTTAATAGTGTGTATTTTTTCTCATATTTTCTAACACTCAGTAACCCTTTGCGTCTTAGTGACTTTATTGCCTTGCTTGGGTTGAAATGATTAAAAAAAGTTCAGTTTTCCTAATTACTCTTCTATTGTTCTCACTCCTTCATAATATTTTCTGTTTTCTAATTCTTTCACATCCAGTAATTTATTGTGTCTTAGTGGCTTTGCTACCTTGCTTGGAGTAAGTTCAATATATATATATATATATATATATATATATATATATATATAATGTGGTCTCAAATTTCCAGGAAGCGTTTCTATAAAGGCAGGTAATCTTTAGGAATCTATTCTGCTTATTTTCTTTTTATTCTGAGAATGGAAACAAAACATTTTATAGTATCAAAAAGAATTAAGCTATTTTGATAATTTAATAGTAAACCTTTATTTAAGATATTTCCAGATTGAAATTCTGTTCTTATCGTATTTCTGTTCCAGACTTTTTGACTCTAATGTCATCAGCAGAGTTATCGTTTCTTAGCCACATTTGAACTGAATTGCTGCAGTTCCAAAGATTCAGTGGTAGACCTATCAAATTTATGACTGAAAGATTTGACACATTTTTAACTTGAAGAGATTTTTTTTTGTCAGAATAACTTATGTTCATCACAGAAAATACTCTTTCAGCCTCTGCAGAACATACAACAATGGTATTAGTTATATTTTTAGCTATTATATATTGGCTATTAATATATAAGATTATTTATGGATAATCCAACAACCAGTTCACTAAGCTTTTATAATCTTAAGAATCAGTTCACACGAACCAGTAGGATGCCACAACTGGTTATAAGCATATAAAATGGAATTAAGTATATAAACATATAATGGAATTTAATCATATAAAATGGATTAAAATGGAACTGTTTTTGAATTCAGTTCACTTCACACTGATGCTCTTGGCAAAGGTGTGAATCCATTTCTTCTCTTTCTAGCTACAGCTGACTGGTCTTGATAGTCTTGGAGAAGAACTGAATTAAAAAAAATAACCTATTTCACTCAGTAGAGCAAATTGAGTTCTGTAGCTTTGGTAGGGAAAACAGTCTAGGAGAAATGCAACTGTGAATACAACCCTGGGTCTTGCAGTGGACTAAAGAAATTGCTGATTATGTATGTATATAAAGTTTGAATGACCAAATCAATAAGGTTGCTAGATCACATTCAAAAGGTCAGTATTCAGTACACTGATGTAAAAAGAACAAAGGAAATGCTTTAGTTTTTATATGAAGTCAGTTAAAAAATTATATAAGTTTACTAAGTTCTGAAGTAGCATTAGTTTCAGTGGACATAAACGAAATCCGAAAAACTTCAGACATTGAAAAGAAAAACCAATAAAACAATATCAGGTCATTTTTTTTTTAAATATCTGACTTGCTTATTAACAAGTCATTGGATAACTTCAATAAAACTGTATAAAATGTAGTTCAATTTTCTACTTCTCTCTTTTCCATGATACAGAGAGACAAAGATACAAGGCACTTTTATAGTGTTTTTCTTTCATTAATTCTTGTTCTCCACATTACACATTCTCCATTTTGTTTTTTCAACTTATCTTGTCTATAAAAACCAAACCTCTCTTTCTCTTTTCTTAATTATTAATTTATCTCACTTCTCTCCAGTCTTATCTCTCTCTGTTTTCCTCACTCTTTTCAAGTTTGTACTTTTTATATTTCTTTTTCAAGTCAGGGTAAAAATTTTTTCCCCCCACTTTCTATTTCCTATTGCAAGCTGACCTATTCATTTCCGAATTAAAAATATCAAAGCAATATTGCTTTTCTTTTATTTCTAGGGGGTTTTATTTTCTGTTAAAAAAATGAATTTCCCAATATTTTTTTTCTTTCTTCCTCCCACCTTGAATAGAAAGAAAAAAAAGAAAGAAATTCTAAGAGCCATTCATTTAACCTCCTTCTCTCCTCTATTCAGTCAGTCAGTCAGTCATTCCGTTTCTCGCGACCTCATTCAATGAAGAAAAATATATATTTGTTGTCAGACTCTCTCACTCACTTTTCTTCATATTTCTTGCAAGAAGTCAATTACAGAAGTAAATTCTAAATGTTTCTCTCTCAAATGTTTTCTGTTTCTGAAACTCTACACAATCATTTCTTTATTTCTCTTTCTCTCTTGCCCCTTTATTCACTAAAATAAACACATCGATTGAATAACCTCTTCTTCTGTCCTTTTTCTCCAAGAGCCTCTTTCCACTTATTTTCTTCAAGCTTTTACCCCTGGCAATTTTTCTCTGAAGGTAAAATCCATAACATGGACAGGTCTTGAAGCAATTATCAATATCCAAAAGGACACAAACAAAAAATTCTACCAATATTTTGTTTTTTCAACATTATTTTTTCATTCAGGATTTTTTTTATTGTCACTTACAAAACTTAAGTTTATGATCAAGATTAGTTTATTTTTCCTATCTATTTTAACTTCAGAATATTAACTCTTGATGATAATAAAAATAATTTTTATTCCATTTTATCTTTGCATATATATATATATATATATATATATATATATATATATATACGTTCTTGATTTATCACAATTTTTTCATATCAGACTGTGTGCATATATATGTATATATAGCTACCTACTTATAAATAACAATAAATTTGTGTGTGTGTGTGTGTATATATATATATATATATATATACTTTCTTGATTTATCACAATTTCTTCATATCAGACTGTGTGAGTATATATGTATATATAGCTACCTATCTTTATTTATAAGTAGGTAGCTATATATATATATATATATATATATATATATATATAGATAAATAATATTAGTGGTAAATATACACATACATATGCAATCATATATCTGAAATATATAGATATATATACATACATACATACACATACATACATACATACATACATATATATTTGTATAAAAATAATTCCAAGAGGATAGAATCCAGGTAGAACTCAATGTCCACAACAGAGTAAGGATATAATAAAAAGGCTTAAACAAAAAAGGCATTTCGAATTTGTAGGTCTGATGAATTGGATCGTATTTACGATTCCAATGGAATAAATTATGACCATGGAATATTAGTGTTTAAGCCTTTTTATTATATATATATAAATATATAGGAATGGACAGGATAACAAATCTACATATATACATACACATTTAAATATATTTATTCCTCAGGTTTTATAAATACAGTGCTCAATGTTATGTAACAGAGCTATATATATATATTAGTGAATATACATAATATACAATGTTGGTAGCACAACTCTGAGTTTCATGCTGTTTATTGAAGATTGCATAAACTGCATGAAACTCAGTCATGCTATCAACATTATCATATATATTCACTTAAATAAAAAAGCATGAAACCAATGCAGAGCTGCTGTAAAACCTTGAAAAATAGGATCACTAGTTGTTCATAGAAGCTTCATAAGAATAATTTTTGAAACAAAAGAGACAAAAGTGGATAGTTTTATTAGACTTCAGTCAACCCAATATTAACCAAAGTTACAAAGCAGCCTGCACATATAATTGACTGAAATCCCTTATCGCAATGAAAATGTATGTGTGTAATGCCTTTTTGCCACCACCTACACTCAGTGGTGTAACCACATTTAGGACATTTTAACCACAGGGCTAATTCTGCACTGGTTAGTGCTGACACTGGTCCAAGCTGATTGTTGGTCACTGGCCTCTTTGATCCACACCAACTCTGCCCACATTGTGTTCTTGATCTCAGAGCAGTGGCAGATCTAATGTCATAGTAATTACAGTGCTCATTCAAGCCATGGTGGGTGCTATACTAAGGAAGAAATATCTTCACACTGAAAAATAAAAACAAAAGATTCATAGAGTTAATCTTCAGTTGGTTTATATAGCTCTTGGTACAATAAAAATTCACCCTTGCATCAATCCCTATAATGACACTGTGCTTCACCTAATAACTCAGGGTTCAAAGTTCTTCAGAATCAAGAAATCTAGTAGCAGAGGTACTCTGTGAAGATTCTCAGCCCAAGTCTTCAAGCTCTCAAAGCTATCTGCTTATATACACTTCAGCCCCAAATTGGCATGGGACAAAAGAGTTCTTAGGATTCATTGATTCTCCAATTTCCATATCCTAATAAAGGTTCTCTATTTCCTTTTTCTATATCAACTTTCCAAATTAAGAGAATTATTCACCATCTTGGGAGTAGTTACAAGGATAGCTCCTCTCCCTAACTCCAACTTGCTTCACTTCTCATATTGCACCACCACTCCACACAGCACCAAATCCTCCCTCTTCCTTCGTCTTCTCAGCATTCACTTCAGCCTAGCTCCTAGGGCTGCCATAACTGTCTTTGTGATAAATCTAATGTTTAAATCATGTGAGCGAAAGGGCATAGTTTATTTTAATCATTAATTTTAATTCTCTTGGAAGAATTTAATTCTCCTCAAGGAAGAGATAAAATTATCTCACCCTTCTTGGATTTATTTATGTCTAGCAAAAAAATAAATCAGATACCTTCAGGATCTGTTTTCATAACTTTGACCCTAAGAAAATAGGTTCATTCCTTGTTTACATTTCCCAATTCGTTTTCGTCAATGAAAATATATTTGTTTACCTAAATTCTCAAGGAAGAGATAAAATTGTTCTCCATCCCTGGGCTGATTTCTGTCTAGTGAAAATATAAACCAGATCACCTGCTAGTCAAGGCAAGATTGATCTTCACAACTTTGACCTTCACAACTAGTTCATTTTTTTGTTTAAATTTCCCAATTCGTTTTCATCAATGAAAATATGAGCCCCGGCTGTCTCTCCTCTCATTAAAGATGTGTGTTTTCCTAATTCCCCCCAAAAGAGATAAAGTCATTTCTCTAAATCTGTTTTCATTATCATGTCACTCTCAATAGATAAAAATAAATTTTAGGAGAAAAGAATTCTGGACGGTCCCATTTTTGCCATGGAAGATAAATGTCTTCATTCATTCTTTCTCCCTCAGCTTACATTCCATTTTAGGCTTAACCCTTTTCTGCTCAGAATTAACATTTAACTACCTCATGGCCTCAGTTTCACATGCGTACTGATGTTTAGAAAGAGATATATTAATATTATATAATGTTGAAGTCATATACATTGTGAGTGAAGGAAGAAATTCAAAAAATAAACAGTATAAAGATGTGAGAAGTGAGAAGAGACAGAAGATTATTATTTTTGTTTTTTTATACTGCTTAATTTCTGAGAAAAGCAAGAAGATATAGAGTATTATTCCATATATATATATATATATATACACATACACACACACATATATATACACACACACACACACATATATACACACACACACATATATACACACATACACACACACACACATATATATATACACACATACACACACACACATATATATACACACATACACACACACATACACACACACATATATATATATATATATATATATATATATATATATAAAAAACTGGTTAATTCCTAAACAGGAAGCAGTCATTGAGATTCCTACTAATTTACAAAGAGATTTATCTGAAAGCAACACACTAGCAGCAATGTCAGCTTTTCAAAAATTCATCTGCAAATGAAAAATAAATCAATAGAAGAAATACAAATCTAAACGACCAAATTTCATTTTTTTTTTTTTAAATTTTCTTTGTGATTTCACAAAACCTCTGATGGAAATTTTGTGATTCCAACAGAATCATTTCCTGCTTTGGGCTAAGTTGTCTGTCTCAATAGGAAACATTGTTTGTTCAGTTTAATTTCTTAAGTGAATTTTGGCTACAAGATGAATTTGTTTTGTCGGAACAAAGTGGCATCTGACAGAAACATTATGCAACAAAAAGCAAATACTGAATGTATGTGCACACACACACATTTTTATATATATATCGTGGCTGTCCTCGCGGTTTCGAGCATGACCACCTCCTTTTTTCATGTCCTCACACCCCTCTCCCATCAAATTCTATGTATTCGCAGGTGACTCTTCAGGCCAGCCAAACTGCTACAAATTTTGCCACAGAATATATATATATATATATATATATATATAAAATAGCTGGTCACTCATATTCGAGGATACCTGTCTACTAGGATTGGCTAGCCAACCCCTATTGCAGACTCTCACTCAGGCACATTTGGTTTATATTGCAAGTATGCTGAGCAGACTTTAGTTGCAGTTTCTGGGAGAGAGAGTACGTTATTTAAAATGATCAAATTTCTGAACAATGCCAGCGTACTCAAACCCTCTGTCATGATGACTTGTGACTTCACTTTCGCACAGCTATCAACAGCCCCCAAGTGTTCCGTCTACCCAAATTCACTCACAAGGATTGGGTCAACCTGTGGTATGGTTTTCAGGCACTTTCCAAAGGTGCCATACACTGGGATCATCTGACCAATAACATCAGGAAGTCTCCTTCCTGACAAATCAACCATGGTGAGATTCAAACCAGAGTCTCATGGTCAGAAAGCACATGCCCATATGGTATGTGTGCATGTGTGTGTATGCATATATGTATATATCACTCAAAACATTATTTTAGTGGATACTCATATTTGAGTAGATGGTCTCTTATAAAATCTGTTGGATTAATAATTAAAAAACCTGTAACTTCTTTAGAAATTGGCTTTATTTATGTTTGTATACGAAACTGAGGAGATATGAAATTTTGAGGATCTGGAAAGGCTTTGTGTTTATAAGGCACTATTTGGCTTCACTTGATAAATGAGAACCTTCATAGCCAAGTCAGTTTAGTGCACATTGAATCTCAATATATATATATATATATATATATATATATATAGCTTAGGATATATTCCTGTAGGATGACCATAGCCATATCATCATATGATGTTGCTCTGGGATCTTTAAGAGTTTTGAGTTTATCCAACATCAGACTCCTTCACTCAGGTTACCCTGCTGGTGGTAATCAAATAACAACATGTGATGATGCAATGAGCTGTGTGAGCAGAAGGCAAATGACTTTAAAAGAGATTTTGGAACCCTAAAAAACCACAAATCAGCTTTCCTCTGTGGGTAACCCACCTCACCAGAATGAAAGAATTCAAAATTCAGGCTTCCCCAATTCATAAATGGAGTGGATGAGCCTGCAGACAAATTTTGGTGTACAGAATTATCAGCAATAGGTAAGAATCTTCATTTTAAAAAAAAAAATGCTATATTTATACACACACACACACCACCACCCACACACACGTACACTCATTCACACACTCACTCCCAAATATGGTCTCTTTTAGGAAGAAATTCATATACAGGAGAAAAATGTCATATTTAATATCGAAGGGTTATCAATAAAGTAATGGATATTCCAAGTGGGAAAAAAAAACATAACTCCAAGTTATATTGATAGGTGTTTCAAAGACAGTCTAATTAAGAAAATCTTATTACAGGATAGTTTGTATTCTATCTAAATATATTAAATATATAACTTTACAACTTAGATACAACATTGAATAAGTTGATAAATAACTACCTTAAAATGAAAATATTAGTAAAAAAGAAAAATAAAAAAAAAATAATGCATATAAAATATAAATCAAATGTTTAGATGACTTAAAATGTCAGAGATTTTTAAAGATTACGTAGACTTGACAAGATCTGAAATCAAACCAGTATTAAATACTGAAAAAAATTATCTTTAAGCAATATGAAAATATATTTCATGTAATAATATAAAAACAAAACAAATTTATGATAATCTCTTCAGTTATATGTAAAATCTGGAATGCACTTAGGTTAGTAATTATTCCTAGATATTGTTACCATATAATCTTGTATTATTGTCTTGTTATATTGGTGGGATAATCCATTCCTATATAGAAAAGATTCAGAGTTAATTGAACAAAGTTAACCTTACCATCTATTAGAATTTATAAAATCTGCCTCTTAAAACTGTTTTTTCTGGAAAATATGCTTCTCAAGTTCACTATACTCTTTCTAGTATTGATGGGTCTTTCCTTCCTAGCCTTTTGTTTAATGTCATCTGCAAATCAAACATCATAATTATGTCCTTATTTTCCATTCTAATTATATGTGCTATCCATTTTAGTTATTGCAGCCGTTGGAAGTCTTCAATTGATGTGATTATTGTCATTTGGTTAAGCGTTTTGTTTGTGATTCTGTAAGAAGAGCCAGTAAGAATTGATGAAGGAGTGTCTTCTTTAAGACCTAAAGAATTCATTCACTTATCCAAATTGACCCAAAAATGCCAGGAATCCTGAGATGCCTAACAATCTTTGAGATCATAATACCAAACAACCAACTAAACTAACAAAAGATATAGAAACATACTTTAATATAATCACAATATAAAGTCTTCAAAACAAACCATTTTCACACATACAAAACAACGGTGTATTTGGCTGTAAAAAACAACCATTATACTCAATATTGATGTGTTCTGAAAATTTTTATGCTCTTCTCATAAAAAAATCATGTTTTCTTAGAAGAGATATAAAAAAAAATGGTGTCATAATTATATATATAGACAGAGAAGTAAATATTGATTGTGGCTCTTGTTGAGAATGATCGAGAAATGTATAACGTTTTGCTTGTCATGGATAGAAATTAAAATGTGTAAATGCCCATCATTATACAAGTTTCAATACAAAGTACAAAACCTATGCACATTTATTTAACACTGAATACAACTAATGAAACAACAAAGAAAAAAAATGATCAAATTTTCCCCAAAAACCTTCATCTAAACTGTGTAAAAAAAAAATAAAATAAAATTGAATATCAGTTCAACATTACAATTTACAGAAAATCTTTCTATCCAAATAAGATACTGATGTATTTGGCCTGGGGAGATTCACATTCAAGTGTTTTTATGATGCAGACACAGAAAATATTACCTCAATGATCAGTAACTTATAAGAAAGTATGCAAGAATAAAGTGTTCTTTGGAAAGTAATCACACTCAGAGTTCAAGACCTTTTTTTACCTTGCAAAAATGCTTGCTTCCTAGACATTCTTTGTCTTCTTCCATGTGCTACATCTCTTCAGCATGTGAGTGATCATGGCTCTCCACATTTTCCTATTCTGTATAACCCTTATGTGCTCCTGAACCAATCTTAATTGCAGCTATATGAAGAAGTAACATATGCAGAATGTTTTCTTTGTATAGTGACTGATTACAGCGACATCATGTTAAAACACCAGTCCCTTTATGATCCCTGAAGTTAAGCAATGTTGATCCTGATGAGTACCTACATGGGTGACTGCTTAGGAATACCAGGTGCTGAAAGCTTAGATGAGCAGGTGGTCTAATGGATAACAGTTCAGAATTAGAAGAGAGCGTTCCAATTCCAGTTGGGTCTGTTATATCCACTTATGCACAAATATCCTTGCAAAAAGTATGAATCCACCTATTTTCCCCCTAAACTATGGATTAATTAGTAAGACTTGTATCAGTAAATCACTATCATCTCAAAAAAAAAATCTTATAATCTTAAAATATTTTCTGGCTTTAAATAACCTGCACCCATAGAAAATGAATCAATCAATCTTTTGTATAGTAATAAACATGGTGTATTAGTAAATGTTTGTATCTTATTTTTGGACATCACTGTACATACAGCAATTTTACGATTCCAATGGAATAAATTATGACCATGGAATATTAGTGTTTAAGCCTTTTTATTATATATATATATATATATATATATATATATATATATATATATATATATACCCAAAACTATACATTGAATATTATTGAACATAGATGAATATATATAATATCTATTTTATATATAATATCTATTTTATTCATGCCATGAATAAAAAGTGACAGTAATATAAATATACTTTTCTAGTTATTATTTATTCTGCTCTTTCAGAAACAACTGGTCTTTATAAACAACTTCAAATAGGCCACCATTGTCATCACGGAAATACTGCCATCTAGCATCATTATAGCCTGGAGTTAATACAACAGAAAGAGACATTGGCTTGTGTCATAAATAATTTCTGTTTTTGTTTATAAAATTTATTCTTAAAAATAAAAAAAGTACACTCACATTTTATTTGCTAAAATAATCACCATTATTTGCTAAAATTTTTATCAATTATCTGGCTATTACTTGAGAAAGTGACTGAAGTCAAGATTGATCATATTAAAGATCCTTCCTTGGGATTTTGTCAAGAATCTCAAGATGTATAACAGCAGCACCAGACCAGATATGGCATTAATATTCAATACATGGATGAATGATAAATTTGTAAATGTACAAGATGGATTCTGACAAGAAAAATTTTCTGGTGTGTCACAGTGACCAAAATTCCCTTGTAGTAGATGCAGATAATGATTCAGTGTAATTGCTCCACATCAAGTTAGTGGAAAATGTGTGTCCAAAAAGGTGCTGTGTGTTGCCCTTCAGGAGTCTAGTGTCAACCATGCTGATAGCAGGTAGAAAAGGTTCTCTATGGTGGTTAAATGAAAGGAGTTTTGTTTACAAGACATTTTCTGCCCCAGTATTGTCTGAATATTTGAGAAATCTTATCAAAGAAAAATGTACCTTTTGGCACAATTTGAACCTGTCTTATCCTTTCTAGGAGTAACCATCATTAGATCCAATATGTTTTATCTTCTCGGCTATGAAGAGTATTGTGATTAAACAAAGTTGTATATGGGTATACACTAAAAATGATATTTAAAAGGGATAAAAATATGTCAGATTAATAAATAAAAATCCATTACTTCTTTATTAATTGTTTTAACTGTGCCTCATAATAAAGGAAGAAAAAATGAAGAAAGAAAAAACAGATAAAAAAATTAATTAAAAAAGAATGAAATAAAATTAATACGGCTAGTCGGGTGGTGTAGATCTGAGCCCTATCAAAGCTGGAGACATACTTAATAGGCAATGTATGTCTTGCTTTAACTTTATAAATAATCTTTTAAAAATCTCTAATGACTTGTTTTTCAAAGAACACATTTTTATTTCAACTTATTCTTTCCAAATATCCATTTTAAATAATTTATTCTGTACAGTATAAGGTTTTTTAGTGTAATGGATCCTTTGAGAAAGAGAAAATTAAATTGAGGCCAACAATAGATTTAGTGAAAATCAAATAAAGTGGCAGCCTTAAATCGTCGATTGGAGGGTTGGGGTGAGGAGTGTGACTGGGGTAGTATTGAGGAAATATGATATTAGTCACCAGTATTGATCATAAACTTGTACAATACATTAAACTAAAAATTCACAGAGAGAAATACATAAACACTAACACATAGACATATATACAAACACACACTCAAGATAGATACACACATTATTTGAAAAGAAAAAAAACATATCTGGCTTTGTCTTCACTCTTTTTTTCTTACATGTCTACAAAAAATTTTTTAAATAAATGTTTATTTTTATAGAATTATTACAACTAATATTAAAATGCCAAAATGTGTTTTTTTAATTTCATGCACAGAAATTTTTAAAAAATTATACATTTTAGTTAGAGTAAAAAGTAATCATTTTAGTTATACTAATAGTATATTTTGTTAAAGATTGTAATGAACCCAACAAACACTGATGACCTAGAGTTGCATTATATATATATATATATATATATATATATATATATACACACACACACACACACACACACACACACAGGATGACTGAGAAATAACCCCCTATGATGGACTCTCCTGTCTTGGAAAAATTATAGTTAGACGGGAGAGTCCATCATACATAAAATAGGGAGTTACTTTTCAATCACCCTGTGCGTGTGTGTGTGTGTGCACATATCTCAAAATCAGTCAGTTATGTGCCATGCATGATACATGCTTAGGCAAACATGTATCTTCCGATACATGACTGACAATGCTGATTTTTTCCTACAGTAGGTTGCCATTTCTTTCTATGGTAGACCAGTTGCCATCCAAGGCTATACAACTTGATCTGTCCTGTAAATAACCCATAGCTGGGGGGAGAAGAAGAGTATTCATATCTTTCCCAAGAGTATTACCACGTAAGTAAATTTAATGGATTTGACTGGAATTTGAACTCATCTCTCTGATTCCTCAGTCCGAGCTGCTAGTAGATTTATTAAATATTTTATTGCATTGATTTGTTGATTGGTATGAAAATAATTTAAATGCCCAATGTACACTTTTTATTTTCTATGGTTTATGAAACAAAAAACACAAGAGTTTCAAGGTTAAAAATATACTTTACAGGGAACAAGCTAAAAATTATTTATAAACAGAATTTTAGTTAAAAATTTAATGTAAGTAAAATATACTAAAATAGACATTAAATAAAATCTTAGCTTACAGATATTTTTCACCTTTTGAGACCAGGTAGAGAAAATAAAGATTATTATAGGTTCTAGTTTTATATTTTCACATTAAAATCTGTTGTTGAGATTGAGACAAAAGTGTTTATTTTCCATAGATTTCACTGCAAAGGTATTTTCAGAATAAGCAAAATATTTACAAGCATGTCCTGAAAATTTGATTGCTTGACCAAAATGAGATTTTATTTTCTGTTATTTTAATCAAATTTTCAATATCCTCTCATAAATTTCATAATTGGCAATTGTAGAATCTATGAAATTTTTATTAGCACCATGTGTAAAGTTTTATTTCTAAGAAATGTGCTGTGAATTCTTATAACTATTGTAATGGAGGCAAAGTTTAACTTTTATGCCATCAAAAATATGGTGTGACAAAAGGAGGGTTATTCCCTTGATGCACTGCTATTAATGTATACATTTTTAACTCCTTTGGTAATGTTTATTTACAAGATTATAAAAATATGTGATATTTCTTATTTATCTTTTATAATAATTAATTTACCATTTTATAAAGAAAGAAATTTGTAAAGAAATGTTATTAAAAAATTTATAAAACATTACAAAATTATCAAAATATGTAAACCAGTTACAATGCAATATTTATTTACCATTTTATCAATAACTATGAAAAGTTTTTTATTCAATCTAATAAATAAATAGTGTTTCATATCTTTGTTGCCAATTTTCAAGAAGAAAGAAAATTTTCATGTTTGAATTTTATTAAAATTCTAACCATCACTTTTTAAAAACAATAAACATGGCTGACAGAGTCAAAAGTGTATGCAGTAATAGTAGTGTGAGGGAAATCACTGTCTTTTTGACACAATATATTTATATGGGTAAAAAGTTTAAACATTGTCATAATGGATTTAGTTTCTATAGATTTTCCCTGCTCTTCAGCAATTTTCTTGATTCTGTTTCATTAACTATTTATTGCACACTAGCAGTAGAGCCCCGCATTGCCCGGGGATGTAACAGTAAGAGATAGATCAAGTATCGACCATCATAAAGACTGAAAAATAAAATTGACAACTGACCCTTTTACAAGCATATATGGATCAGCAGTTAAGAATCTAGATTTTAGCATTTTTTTTAATACAATGCACAATAATTATTATTAGTGAAATATCAAAGTATCAAAACAAAAGAATGAAAAAAAAATCATACCATCAATTGATATAAATTTAGCTTTTATTGACTTATCAAATCCTTTTATTTTTATTTTGTACTAAATGAAAAAGAGGCTGGCAGTGAAAGTGACTATTCTCAAAATGTTGTATCTCATGTTTTTGAGATAAGAGAGAAATAAGGAAAACAAACTCATAGGTAAGTAATAAAGTAGAAGGTTGACTAAACAAAGGTACACTTAGCAAATGACCTAATGCTAACTCTCCTCAACTCTGCTTATTTGCATAAACAGACAATTCCATTCATTTATTTCCTATATGACACAGTTTCTCTAAGGTTTTCTTGTTGCTTACTTGCTCTATCCATAGAATTTTCAGTATCCTTCTGTAGAACCACATTTCTGCTTGCTTAAGTTTTTTTCAACCTCCATGGGGAGATTGTCTAGCATTCACTGCCATATAAGAAAATTTTTCCATTTCTCAGTACCTTGCTTAGCTTTTAGAAGGCTTCTTTCACTAGTCCAATGTGTATTTAGATCTCAGTCTCCTTTTCCGGCCTCTTCTAAAATGCTTCCCAGATTCACCTGCTAGATGTTTATATCTCCAGTTTGTAACTCACATCTTCAGCTTTTTCTCTTGCTGACACCAATACTTTGTCTTCTTGCAGTTGATGATTAGTTTATTTTACTCGCTTTCTCCTACCACCCTGTCTCAGAGTGCCTCTAGTTTTCTTTTCATGTCAACCAGAACTATTATCATTTGCATATCTTACATTATTAGGATTATGCCCACCAATAAAAAATCCTGATAGGATCCCTAATTCAATTCAGATAGCATCACTGTATAGATTGAATAAATACTGAGAGAAGATATATCCTTGTCTCACATCATTTTCTTATTTTTCTATATCTACTCAATTCATTTTCTATATATAAAAAAAAAGGGTTTAGTAGGTTGGGAAAGAAAACTTTCAGTAAGACTGCCATTCTTATGACAATATTGTTGAAGTGCAGTACACCCAACACAATATCATCAATAATCAATTTCCTTAGAAGTATATTCTTATAGAATTTAATATTTTTCTGCAATGTTGTGCTGTTTATTTATCAGGTCATCCCATAAGTTCTGTCCAAATTTTGAATAAAGAAAACAAGTGACCAAATGTTACATTTAATTACAGATTCAATCAACAATGTATTTTCCCTGATTATCTATGACTTCCTTCCATCTATTAACAAGCTTACTATTTCCATTACTGTAAAATTCTTTTGGCTTTGATTCAAAGAACTCATAAATGTCAGTTTTAACCTCTTCCTGTGTTACAAAAGCTCTTTCTTCCAAATGATTCTGTAAGCTACGAAACAAATGGTAGTCTGAAGGAGCAAGATTGGGAGAGTTAGGTGGATGAGGAATTTTCTCCCAGCCGAGTTCTTCGATCTTTTGTGATGTGATTCTTGCTGTGTGGGGTCATGCATTGTGCTGATGAATCATCACCTCTTTTTGATTCACTAGAGCAGGTCTTTTTTTCCTCAAAGCTTGGTTCAAATGCTCTAATTACTGACAGTATATTTGAGCATTAATTGTTGCATTAGGTGGTAAGAATTCAAAGTGGATTATTTCTTGGCAATCCCACCAGATTGAAAGAAGAACCTTTTGCCCATGAAGTTCCCTTCTTGGCTGTGGCTGGGGTCCTTTACCAAGCCACTGTCTACGATGCTTAACATAAAAGATCCATTTTTCGTCGCCAGTCACAAGTCTATCCAAAAAAGGTGAAACAAGTTGGCAAGAATGGAGAGAAGAGCAGATGTCAACTTGGGATTTGAGGTTGTTTTCAGACAATTCATGAGGCACCCATTTTCCAAGTTTAGGAACTTTTCCAAGTTGTTGAAGATGATGATGAACAGTTGTATGGTATGAACTTGAGAACCACTGCCAATTCCTCAACTGATAAAGTAGGATTTTCTTCAAGGGCTGCTTCAAGAAGCTTTTCATCAAACTCAACTGGACATCCAGTTCGATCTTCATCTTCAAGGGTGAAATCTCCACCTCTGAATTTTGCAAACCATCTTCTGCAAGTTCTTTCATTCATACATTCCTTTCCATAAACTGAGTGAATGTTTCTAGCTGCTTCGGCTGCTGAGTTTCCTTACTTGAACTCATAAAGCATTATGTGCCTCAAATGATTCTTGGGTACTTTCATGTTAGCAGGGTTTTAATCAAACAAAATTTAATTTTATTGTTCTCTGAAATAAAATTTGATCAGTTTAAATGCATCTAAACATAAAAATAATGTTCAGCTCCATTAGACATTATAAAATACTCTTTAAATTTTGTTTATTTTAACAAAAAGTTAAAATTTGGACAGAACTTATGGGATGACCTGATACAATCATTAGACAATTATTAGTAGAATAATAGTTAAAAAAAAATAGACTTGTTACTGACTAGTTAAAACATTAGCATTCCAGCCATGAAACCTGTTCAAATCTCACCATAGTTGATACTCCAGAAAAGTGAGTTCTTGATAACATTGGCCGGGAAAGTGCCTGAAAACCTGGTGAAAATTGAAAATAAATTATCTACATTTTCAAATAAGACATACATTTAATATCAGACAATAGAGAACAATAATTGCTGAATAGTAAGAACAGATGGGAAATTTGCTAAAGGCAAGAATTCATTCAAAATTAATGCTTGCCATTAGGTAATAAATGTCAGTATTTATTTTCTTTTATTGTCAGCAAATTTACTTCACTGAGTTTTTGGATGAAATTTTTTATTCTTTCCTTGAGTTGTTCATTCCAATGCTCTGTCCATTTTATTGTTTATTGCCTCTGGTTTTTCCTATGTTCTCTGATCCCCAACAGCAAAATATTTCATTGCTGTCTGTGTTATCAAAATAAAACAGGATTATTGTTTCAACCTCATTCTGAAAATGCATGCATTGCTGAATAAGTAGGCTTTGCTATAGCAAGAAAAGAAAAACACAACGTAAAATAATGAGGAAAAAGATGGTTTCCTCATAATCCAATCTTTTTTTTTTCTTGATCTCTTACTTTGCATACAAACTAAACATTTGGTCGATTACATTTGTTATCATAATGCATAAAACCAACCTTTATTCTGTCGTGGTCACTGAAGGGAAAAGATATCCATGAAGACTGGTCAGTCTTTAGCTAATTATATGTGCAAGTTCAAGAGAACATACTGAAGAAAGTTTGACTATAGATCTGTTGTAATGGCAAGGTTACCAGACAGTGTCAGGATTAAAATGTCTGAACTATCAGTAACTTTAATTTTAATTCATGGGATATAATGAAATCATTTTGCTCACTAAAGCTCACTCAATTCAACCAACATTGGTCTTCTCATATGATCACCAAAGTTAAGCAATGCCAAGCCGGGTCAGTACCTAAATTGGTGACCGCTTGAGAATACCAAGTGCTGTAAGCTTGGATGGGTGTGTAAATATAATGGATAACATATATCATTATTATCTCCAAAAATTCTTACAATCTAAAAATATTTTCTGGCTTTAAATAACGTAAAAGGATTGATAACCTGTAAAAAACATATAAGACACTCAGTCACTCAACTCAACCCTTATATTTCCCCAAATAATCTTCTACAATGTAAAATCTTCTATCTTGTTTTTGTAACAAATCAGTGTTCACTTCTTAGAGAGTGTCTTTCCATTCTAGTTATAAGTATAAAAAGCAAATTTCCATCATTTTATCTCCAATTGCTTCTTCTCACCTAACCCGGAGACATTTAATTTTCTAAATTACATTCATTTCCACTTAAGGAAATTCAATGAACTTATTTTTACCTTGGTTGACAATGAGTTGTTTTGGCAACCTAACCTTCTTTGGACATTATATTTTGATAAAGTCACTCAAATTCTGTCATCTCCAATAAATTCTGTTGTGTCTTAAAAACAGAGTTGTTTGTCTCTTTTCTAGTCTTATGAATTTGGGCTGAAGTAAAAGACACCATCACTGCTTTTATCTCTTCATCACAAACTCCAACTCTTTCACCCTTTGGTGTTTAGAAAAATCCTTCTGCCTAAATACACAGACTTTTCTTTAACTTCTTCACAATGCTTTACATTTAAAACAGATATAATATTTCATTTTCAAGTTACATTTCTGGCACGTCTACCTTAATTTTTATTTATTTGGTGAGATATTTTCTTACTTGATGTGGCCATAGAATTTAATCTTAATTATTTTCTCCAGACTTCTACATGGATTATACATTCCAGTCCTCTTCACTAACTGAAGCCATTTTTTAATTATTTCAGCCCAAACAAGGTAATAAAGTCACTAACATATGAGGAGGGGCTGAGAGTGAAAGAAACTGAGAAAACGTTATTGAAGAGAAAGGAATATAAAAGAACAGGATTAAAAAAGACAGAAGATAACAATTGACATTGTATTTAAATTTGTGAAGATCATAGTTTATAGGAAAACAAGAAGCCAGAAGAGAATTCCACAAGCAAGAAGTGTAAGAGAAGAAACTATTAGAATAGAACTCACGGTCAAAGCTAGACAGTAACTACCTACTAGACCTAGTTACCAATCTTAGTGTTATGATTAAATTGATGAAATCAAATTACCACAGGATAGATAGATAGATAGATAGATAGATAGATAATGCAGACAAATAGATAGATAGATAGATAGATAGATAGATAGATAGATAGATAGATAGATAGATAGATAGATGGGTGGATTCTATCAAGAAAAATCATGTAACATAACACAGTGAATCAACTTCCCAGAAGAAAACTTAGCAACTGATTCAATATAATTGTTTCAGTTCCTATCAATGGAAAAATGTTACACCAAGGAGACACAATGAGTTACTCTCCCACAGATTAGCATCAACCATGCTGATAGAAGGAAAAAATGACTAAAAATGAGCAGTTTGTTTTGGAGTTGTTAAAATTAACAAGTCATTTATTGTCACAGTTAACAACAAATTGGAGGTCATTTTCAATATCAACTGCCAATTTGACTTTATTGACCCTATCAGACTTATCATTAAGACTGGAATAAATAGTTGTGTCATTGGCATAAATACAGAGTTCAGAACCTATAACATCAGGAAGCTAATCAGAATAATACCAACAATTTTGTCTTTCTTAATATTGTCCTTTTTATTTCATTAAAAGAGCAGTAATGACATCTTCTTTTGAACAAATGCCTGTTGGTGTCAACAGGATTATAGATAATCACTTAGTAGTGAGATTATCTATGGCTGTTGAAATCTATCATGTTTTTGATTTACAGCCCACATCTAACCATCTTCAGATGACTGAGTTTTGAATTCAGATTTGTCCTTCTACTAGACTGGTTGCTAACCACAGCTAGAGAGTCTAGTATGCCCTGTTTTAACCCATAGTTGGAGGGGAGATTATGATACATTCATACTTTTTCCAAGGGTATTTGTGCAAAAGTGAATGCAATAAACCTGACCTGAATTCAAACTTGGTTTGCCAATTTCTCATTATAAGCCACTAAACATTATATTCGAGAACAATCTTGCATTCAAAATGGCTTTATCATGACATGTAAATGGATCAT